>JAFIRS010000123.1:0-502500 GCA_018342105.1 Gonioctena quinquepunctata
TGGTGTTGAGACCCAGCAAAATCTTTCTGATAGTACGTTGGCGAAAGGTGATCTCGGCATGTGACTGTCAATAGGTGTAATGTTCGGGGTTGTTTTCCCGATGAATCCAGAGTGGAATTTCCAGCAAATAGGTGCAAAGATATTGGCTTTTCCTGGCAGTCGTTGCTAGTGTTCCACCTTCTTTGGTTAGAGGAGGAAATGAGCTGGAAGTGAAGTTTCTTCCCACAGCTTTGGCGAAAGACCAAAATGAACGGGATCCGTTAGGACATTCAGCAAGTTTTGATCTTATTTTGGCATTGTGGGCATCTTTTGAGCATTCTATTGTCTCTTTGCATATGCCTCTAGCCTCGACATATGCTGCTCTGGTCTCAGGGCCCGGATTTTTTAGCCATCGATGGTATGCTGCCTGTTTGGAAGCCACAGCTCTAGAGCAGTTTCTGTTAAACCAGGTCTTATCGGATGATGTTCTTCTTTCGGTATTCGGTATGTAAGTTTGCATCCCCAACATGATGATTTCAGAAATTGTCTCAGCACATCGTGTTGGATCTACTGAAGAGAAACAAACTTCTTCCATGGAAACGCTGAGAAAAACATACGAAGACCTTCCCAGTCGGCCGAATTGTAATGCCACATGAGACGGGGTGGTATTGTGCAGCTCGATGGTAAATGGAAAGAGCATGTTGTGGAGATGAGGGTGTGATCAGAGTTTCCAAGTGGGGCACAAACTTCTATTCTATACGGGTCAGGATTGGTGGAGAGGAAAAGATCTAGTGTATTGGCAGACTGGTTGTTGACATCAGGGATGCGGGTTGGTAGCTCGACCAGTTGTTTAGACCATGAGTGATGGCGAAGGCCTCGGCTTGACGACCTGCATCATCTGTTTTGTTAGAGAATTTGAGCCAGGCAGCGTTATGTACATTAAAGTCTCCCATGATTATGGTTTCAGCTGTTGGATGGTTCTCCTGAATGTAGTCCAGTTTGAGTGATAAAAACTCAAAGAGGTCGTTATATGAAGGTTCATTAGGTGATAGGTAGAGGCAGCAGAGGAACTTAGTCAGTTTGGTATCAGATAGCTTGAACCACATCACATCAAAGTCTTTCGGTTCCAAACTCTCTTCACGCTGGCATGAAAGGTTAGCCTTAGCGTAAAGGCAGACTCCACCTTTGAACCTGAATCGAGAATGGAGTTCGTAACCAGGACAAAGCATATGGACCTTGTTGGTGGACGAGTTTACTTGTGTTTCTGTTAGAGCCAGAATATCCGGTTTTTTCGTCTGTAGGTGATGGTGGACGTCATTGATGTTCTTGTTGAGTCCGCGGATGTTGCAAAAATTAATTTTTAATGTTGAGTCCCCTCGAGTACCTCTCGCCCGGAAATCCGAAAGGAGAGGTATTTTACTTCCGGAGTGTTTTACTCTAGGAGACTTCATCATTATTACTACTATTAGGATGCACCTGAAAATAAAGGAGGAATTGGGGAAAAGGAAAGAGGGAGACCGGAAAGTATCGACCGAACACTGAAACATGGAATAATCCATTTCACAGCACACAAAGTCGATATGGTGGTATTTCACCGGGCGATGAGACCATCTTCCACCTACGGTTATCCTTTTAGTCGCCTCTTACGACAGGCAGGATTTACCATGGGGCTATTCTAAAGCCGACCCCATACACTGTAGAAATTGCGTAAAGTTTAGGTCGGGGAGTAAACGTTGCCAGAAGTCGTTAAAATTTTATCAACTTCTTACCCAAAAACGGTATCTCAAGCTCAGACCTAATGAACAACATCAACATGTGTGGTGAAATTATAGAATATTTTCAGGTAGCTAGATTTTTAGGAATAACTCTTGACCAAAAGCTAATGTGGGAGGCGCATATCGACAGTTTATGTCTAAAAGTTGGCAGTGCAATTCGAAATTTGAGAGACACTGTCTCTACAGAAGTTATAAAACTCATGTATATGGACTTGTACAATCAAGGCTACAGTATGGATTGATTTTCTGGGGTAACTCTGCATATACTGACCGCATTTTCAAGATTCAGAAAAGAGTCATTCGCTGCATGGACAAGGCTCGTCCATTGGACTCTTGTAAACCGTTATTGAAAAAATATAACATCCTACCATTGCCGTGTCTCTACATATTACATCTAGTTCTATTCATCTATGATAATAAACACCTATTTCCTAAAAATTCAGATATTCTTAATTACGCTACACGAGGTGAAGATGCTTTATTCCACCCCTACTCTCGCTTAACTGCGACTCAGAATTCCCCAAAATATCTGGGTATTAAATGCTTCAATAAGATAAAATCGTTTATAGGAATCAATAAAACTAGAACTGTATTAAGAAATGAAGTTTATGGGTTCTTGTTAGATAGTTGATTCTACAGTATGGATGAATTTCTTGCTTTCAGTGTTTAGAATAACTTTTAAACACTGTGTTTTTCTTCTTTGACTAGTCTAATAAGTTTTTTCATGTATTTAATTCTGTAATTGTGTATATGTGAAAATTTTAGTGATGAATAAATTATCTATCTATCTAAAGTTGTGAGAACATTATATTAACCAAACGGAAATCAGGGGTATTCTGGACAGCAAGGGTGCAAAAATTCATGAACCCAAGCAAATAGCAACTGAATTTAATTCTTATTTTAGCAATATAGGGGAACAATTAGCACACAAAATCTCCCAAGGTAACAATATAAATGCAGCAGTAAATGATTTTATCAATCCCCACTCCTTTTACCTCACCCCTATTACTGATGCCGAACTGGTGACTCAAATAAAAAGTTTGAAAGACAGAGTTAAATGCGGGGAAGACAATATTAGTACAGAGATCATTAAAATGAATCACATCTATTTATTAAAACCGTTAAAACATATTGTAAATTGTACCTTCAGTACTGGAATTTTCCCTAAGATTCTCAAGAGTGCAATAATTGTACCAATTTTCAAACAAGGTGATAAAAACTTAACAAGCAACTACAGACCTATTGCACTCTTGAGCTCAATAAGCAAATTGATAGAAAAATGTATTAAATATAAACTAATGCTATTTTTGGAAAAATATGTCTTATTAGATAAAAATCAATTTGCCTTTAGGGAGAATCTCAGTACTGAAAACGCTATGTGTAGAGTAACAGAAAAAATTCTTCAAAATCTTGATCAGGGAAAGAAGGTTATTGGAATATTTCTGGACCTTACCAAAGCATTTGATACTGTGGCACACCAATCCTGTTAGATAGGCTAAACAACATGGGTATTAGAGGTATTGCTAACGACTTATTTAGATCTTACTTAAGTGAAAGAAGCCAATGTGTGAAGATAAGCAATATTTTAAGTAGCCGTCTAAAGGTAGGATTTGGTGTGCCACAGGGCACAGTACTGGGGCCGCTTCTCTTTAATATCTACGTAAATGGTCTCCTATCACTGTTGGAGGAAGATTCTATCTTCTGTTTTGCCGATGATACTGCGGTCATAATAAGCGGTCCCACATGGAGAGCTACTGTGGAAAATGCAGAACGGGCAATGGCAAAAATAAAAAAGTGGTTAGATAATAGCCTTCTTTCCCTGAACGTAGGTAAAACAAAATGTATGACCTTCGCTCTCTCAATCAGATCCCTACCCACCGATGTAACAAACATAAAACTACATGAATCACATTGCACCTTAGAACAACAACAATGTACATGCACACACAAAATTGATAGAGAGACATGTGTTAAATACTTGGGCATTTTGTAGATGAACTTTTTACTTGGAAGGAGCACATAAACTACGTTACAAAAAAAATAAGAAAACTAATTTATAAATTCTATGAATTGCGTAACTTTTTGCCCCATAAAACCATAAAAGCAATATATTTCTCTCTTGTAGAATCTATCATAAATTATGGCATCGTTGTGTGGGGAAATGCTTGTAGTATATACTTGTCAAAGCTTGAAGTATCCCAAAAATGGATAATAAAAATAATTATATTTAAAAAAAGCGTTACCCATCTCAATTAGTATATGAAGAAAGTGGATTACTCACTCCAAACCAACTTTACCTTAAAGCAGTTGCAAGATTTATGTTGAAAACTTCTTATTATAGAAATAATCTCTGTCATAACCTAAACACGGAAACGCAGCTCAACTAAATGTCCTTTTGAAAAACCCCAAACATGTTGCTTGCCAGAAACATATATATTGTACAGGTCCCAAAGTGTACAACGCTCTACATAGAATTTTAGAGTAATGCCATATAATAAAATTAAAAAATAAATAAATAAAATAAGCTACCTAATGTTCTATAATAAAATTAAAAAAGACATTATAAAATGGATTATACAAACAAACTTCACCCTTATTTACCTTGAATGAAAAAAATAAAAAATAAATAAATAAAATAAGCTACCTAATGTTCACTTCACTTTAAATTAATTACACACATCAAACTACTTTTCCTTTCTCAACTAATGTAATATATTGTGCCTATGTAAACATTGACATAGTCAGTACCTCAGAAACAATTCTACAAACAGAAGAGTCGCACACACAGTATCTTAGAATACCATAGTGCGCCAAATTCCAGTAATAGTTAAGGTCAAATTGTCTAAATAGATTTTATAGATATATTATTGTAGAATAGAGTTGATTTTTGTCAAATTACTGAACTACTGTATTTCTATTTCTACTGTATTCCTATTTCTATTTCTATTGCTGAATAAACTTATAAACTTAATGATTTCACTGATCATTTTCCTATTTTCCTAAATATAGAACTCCAGAACACCAATAAGAAAAATTATACACAGCTATTATCTGAAGAAAATTGGGATGACGTGGTTAATACCAATGATGTTCATTTAAGCACAAATAACTTTATTAACTCATTGCAAAACTGTATCGAGAATTGCCAATATGAATGTAAAACTAGTAATAAAAAGAGAAGGATAAAACCTTGGATCACTAGTGGCCTCTTGATATCCATAAGAAAAAGAGATAAACTAAAAAAACAATCAGCTCTTAATCCAAATTGTTTGGATGCTCTAAATGCCTACAGTCAGTACATAAATCAATTAACAAAACTAACAAAAAAATCCAAATATGACTATTTTAAAGAAAAAATTTGTGAAAGTAGGACTGACCCCAAAAAAAACGTGGAAAATAATAAAAGATGCCACTAATGATCAAGAAACCAAAAGGGAAATAAAGTTAAATTGGTAGAGAAATGCATTAAGTTTAAACTGACTGAGTTCCTTAATAAACATGCTATTTTAACTGATAATCAATATGGATTTAAAGAGGAAACCAGCACAGAAGATGCGTTAAGTAAAGTTACAGAAAAAATACTTACTAGTTTGGACAATAGTAAAATGTTATGGGAATATTTCTAGATCTAGCCAAGGCTTTCGACACTGTGGCACACAAAATCCTACTCTACAGATTAAACAATATGGGCATTAGAGGAGTAGCTAATTATTTGTTTAAATCATACCTGACGAATAGAACCCAACGTGTAAGAATAAACAGTAGTCTAAGCGATCCTCTAGAGTTGGGATTTGGTGTGCCACAGGGTACAGTGCTTGGTCCCTTTTTGTTCAACCTGTATATTAATGATATACTCTCTCTACTTGACGTAATTGTGAGTGGAGAAACTTGGGAAGCTACTCTGAGTGAAGCAGAAACTGCGATAACAAAAATAAAAGAATGGTTGGACTACAGTCTATTGTCACTAAATGTGCAAAAAACAAAGTTTAATAGCCTTCGGCTTTACTCGGGTAAATTTACCGATGTTTACAAGCTTAAGAATTCATGACTCAGGTTGTACTAGGACTGTAAATGCAAACACAAGGTAGAAAGAACGCAATCTCTTAAATGCTTGGGAGTATTTGTTGATGAAAATGTAACTTGGAAAACACATGTTTTTTGTATGTAGTAGGTAAAATAAGAAAACTCATATATAAATTTTATGAACTAAGAAATGTGCTACAAGGAAAGATTCTTAGAATGGTTTATTACTCTCTTGTTGAGTCGGTGATAAACTATGGCCTAGTGGTCTGGGGAAGTGCCTGTAAGACAGTATTGGAACCTTCGTTTGTAGTACAGAAATATGTGATTAAAGTAATGTATTTTAAAAATACGCTATTTTCAACCTAAATCTTGTTTAAAAACTATAATTTTCTTACACTGGAACAACTACATGTTAAATCAATAATCAGATTTATGCTCAAAAGGCCTTACTATAAATTAGAATTGAAGCATCATTTAAACACGAGAAATGCATCTCAACAAAATGTACTACTTCCCTCTATCAAGTACTTAGCCATGCAAAAGCACATACATTTTACTGGTCCGAAGGCTTTTAATGCCTTGCCCCTGCAATTGAAAACAAAAATTTACAAAAGAAATAAGCTCAAGATTGATATGTGGATTAAAGAAAGTTTAATTTTCTCTGAATTTAATTTGATCAAGTATTGTTTTAATTTCCTTCTAATTTAGATTTAGACTTAAAGAAAAGAAATATTTATTTAAATAGGTTACCCTAATATACAAAAAATATAATACTATACAATAAATTAAACAGTAGTATACAATAAATTAAACAATAGGTAGGTAGTTAATCTAAATTAATAAGAAAAAAACAAAAAATATATAAAAAATTCAGAATACAAGTAAACCTAATTTAGTTCAAATATAAGGCACAATTTAATAATTAACATATTCTTCAGACATTATATTTTATCAAACATTTTGTATGGATTCCAATAACTGTTTTTTAAAAATGCTTAATGATGGACTAGATTTAACTATGTTTGGTAGTTTATTATAAGTAGCAAAGCCTTTAAAAAACAAAGAATTCATGGCACTTCTCTTATTCGTTCTGTATACATACAAATTGGCGTTGTTTCTTGTGGCATAATCATGAACATCTGAATTCAAATTAATAAATTCACTAAAGTATGAAGGTGCTAAGTTATTTAGTATTTTATATATAAAGATCATTGATAAGTAATACAATCGTAGTGTAACATGATGATGTAATTCTATATATTAAATATTATTATTATTATTTTTAAAATTTTAATGACAAGATGTAGTTCTGGCGATTTCGTTTTCACATTATTTATGACTTGAAAAAGCTTTACATGATTTGCCAGAAAATAATGGCTAAGAATATAAAAAATGATAATATCGCAAGAAGTTGCAGAAGTGGTACTTTTTTTATGCAGTTTTGGCAATTTGTCCTTGTATTATAAAAACTTTATAAGAATTATTAATTAAATACGAGGACAAAACAGAGGATAACTGTAAATAACGAAAGAGTATAAATACGTACACTAATTAGAATCTCGTTTTCATTTATTAATTTATATTTTAAAGAATTGATTGCCGTTTTACCAACTTCTGGCAATATTATAATTTTTTAGCTTTCTGGCAAATTATGTACAGCTTTTTTTAAGCCATAAATAATGTGAAAACGAAATCGTCAGAACTACACCTTGTCATTAAAATTTGAACGATTTTCTTACAACTTTACCGATTTCTGGCAACGTTCAATTCCCGACCTAGACTTCTGGCAAATTGTTTGGAGTTATGTTAGTGCTGGGAGAATGAAGCTCAACGCGTTTGATCGCCCGCCCACGCTTCCCATCCCCGGGACTGACTTCTGCCTACAGAGCTACACGCTTGTCAGATGGTAAGGAAGGTTTCTATATAGAAATTTCCATTGTACCTTATCATTTTTAATTTACAGATTGCTATATATATAATAAAATATATATATATATATATATATATATATATATATATATATATATATATATATATATAAGGAGCATATACTTATTCTCGTCAAACCCGTCATTTCTCTTCAAAAATATGTTTTAAAAATTAAATTAAAAAAAAGTTTCATATCGGAATTATTATTGAAGAATTATTTTTCAACATATCTTGCATTTTCATAAAAATTATGAATATCTAGTTGAAAAATTGCATCATAATAATCAAAATATATTCAGTATATATACTATACTATAAGTTGATTTATTTGCAACACAATTTCAATCGGTGTATAAAGCACGTAACTACCAAATACATGATAGAACCATCATGTAATATATCCTTAGAGTCTGTTTTCAATGGGTTAGACTCATTGAACATCAATAAAACACCTGGTCCTGATGGTATTCCCACAATCCTGCTATACTTTTGTCGCTATTCACTTGCTAAACCATTGCATACTTTATTTTCATTATCAGTCAAATCAGGGATATTTTCGGTAAAATGGAAAAATAGTTTTATTTCACCAATTTACAAATATGGAGGCATTTCTGATATCTCTAATTATAGACCAATTACCATCTTAAGTGATATACGTAAACTACTTGAAAAACTCATCTGTGATGATATTAAATTTTCCCTCACACAGATTATAATTGGAGAACAGCATGGTTTTGCAAGAGGGAGATCAACCACTACTAATTTATTACTATTTAGTCAATTCATTTTGGATTCCTTGGAGAACCGGTGTCAAGTTGTTACAATTTACACTGACTTCTCCAAGGCATTCGCTAGAGTGGATCATACTATTTTGATATCTAAGGTGGAAGAAATTGGTTTTTATGGCACTATTCTTGAATGGCTATCAAGCTACCTCACAGATAGGATTCAATTTGTCAAAATAAAAACTACATCTCATCGGAGATTCAGGTTACCTCTGGAGTTTCACAAGGGAGTCATCTTGGTATTTATTCAATCTTTTCATCAATGACATAAGCAATGTAATGCATAATTGCCAGTTCCTATTGTTTGCGGATGGTATGGAATTATTTAAAACAATTTTCTGCCAAGAAGATTCTTATGATCTACAGATAGTGCTAGACAAACTTGGAGAATAGTGCTCCAGAAATAACCTGCATCTCAATGTGAAGAAGTGTAAATTAATGTCTTTCTATAGATCAAAGAAAAGAATAGAGACTTCTTATAATATATCTGGGGAGTCACTTGAGTGTGTGGATACCATAAGAGACCTGGGAATTATAATGGATATCAAACTTGATTCCAACCATCACATTGATACAATGACTAACAAAGCGCTAAAAATGTTGTTTGTAGAAACACTTCTGAGTTTAATAATTTAAATTCTTTAAAATGTGTATACAACTGTCTTGTTAGATCGATTCTAGAATACAACTGTTCGGTCTGGTCACCTTTTTATGAAGTGCATATATCACAAATTGAAAAAGTTCAAAATAGGTTTTGCCTTCATACTGAAGATGTCATTGCAATTCTATTGATGATGTTATCAGAACAGTAACAAATATTGATAAATTGGGACTGAGGAGGACAAACTCTGATAGGTCTCATTGATTTATTTGCATTCAAACAAGGGAGCCATAAATGTAATTATGGCCTGCATTCACCAATAATGGCAATAAAGTTGCATCTGATCTCTTCGCTCAGTCCCCGGCATCACTGAAGTGTGTACTGAAAGATTGTAGCACACTGTGATGAATTAATTAACTAATGAGAATTTCATATTTGCTCTTCACCAACTCTCTCACACCCATTTCAGCTTCCTGTAGTGTATATGTATATATGATTATGTATGCATATATACATTTTTTATTAAAAACTCGTAGTAGTTTAGTTTTTTATATGTAATTCAAAAGTGCTATGTGATATAATTGTTATATTATTAATATACTTAAGTTAGTTTAGTATGTATTAGTATTTAAGTATGATGAATATGTAATAATCAACTTTTTTAAACAAAGGGGTTACCCGTTTATATAAATAAATAAATAAATAAATATATATATATATATATATATATATATTACTAATTTTTAATTTGTTCATATTCAATATGTATGTAAGTTTCATTTTATTTAGATTAAATTGGATATACAATATTTTGCTTATGATTTCATAATTACTGTTTTGACATTTATTGATATATATTATACAGTGCTTCTCAAAAGTCCGCTCCCCCCCTCTTATTTTTGGAACGATTATACATAAACAAGTGAAATTTGGAAACTGAATATTAAAGGTTGTAAACTTCCCTACTAGTGATGATAGATGACGAAATCGTCAAAGATGACGTCAAAAGGCCATTGTAACCAATAATTTTAAATGGAACCCTACGGCAAGCGACACCTCTTTTAAAACGTATAGAAAAAACCTATTCAATGATACTAATTTTGTTTGTGTTGTGAATTAAATCAGTTAATACTAAAATTCCAAATTCAAGCTCCGCCTCTGGATAGTTGTTAAATAAGCTGACGTTTTTGTTAGTCTCCCTAATTCGACGTTTTTGTAATTGTCCAAGTTTTTGTACATTTAATAATTTGTGTATTGTTGATCGAACGTTTAACTGTTTTAGCAGCTTTTGGTACTTTTAATATTTTTGTACATTTTAATAATTTGTTAAACTGTTGTGTGCCGAACGTTTAAGTGCTTCAAGAAGCGAAATGTTACGTGCTTTAGGTGATAAAGTAGCAACGATCCTAATTCTTGGTGAAACTGGACAAAATATTCATGCAGCAGAACGCATTTTTAATGAGAGGTTTCCCGATCGCCCCGTTTTGAGGACTTATTTGAGGGAGCTTCTTCGTAAGTTTGAAACAACGGGTAGTATTAATGATGCGAAACGATCTGGCAGACCACAAATTTCTGATGAGAAAAAAATTGATATACTGGCAGAAGTAATAGTTAATCCTACTTCTTCAACAACTCACGTTGCATCTACCTGTGAAGTCAGTGAAGTACAGTACACAGGGTGTTGAAAAAACAAATTCATCCATACAAATTAAAAATGGTTCATCAACTCTCAGACGACGACCCAGACCGAAGACTAGAATTTTGTGAAAATATGGAAACTAAAATTAACCAACAGCCAGACTATGTCAAAACAATTTGTTTTAGTGACGAAAGTACTTTCTATCTAAATGGAAATGTAAATACACAGAATGTGAGGTATTGGAGTGACGCAAATCCTCGCCTGTTTCGTGAAACACATACCCAATTTCCCCAGAAGGTGATTGTTTGGGCAGGTATCCTGGGAAACCACATCGTTGGGCCTCTTTTTTTAAATACTAATTTAACTGGTGAGGTTTATCTGGAGCTGTTGCAAAACGCAATAGAACCGTTAATCCTTGAAATTTTGGAAGATAATCCAGATGAATTAGGCAAATTGGAAATAACATTCCAACAGGATGGTGCTCCTCCACACTATTACGGTGCAGTAAGACGGTATTTGGATGAGGAGTATCGTGGTAGATGGATTGGACGATGAGGTTCAACGGAATGGCCAGCTCGATCATCAGACCTCACACCTTTGGATTTTTTTCTGTGGGGTTACCTTACATTGAAGGTTTACGCCACTTAACCTGACAATATTGACGTTTTAAAACAACGTATTGTTGCAGAATGTGAGGCTGTTTCCGCAGACACATTTGCAAAAGTACGAGAAGAGTTTAAAAATAGGATATTTCACTATCAGGAAGTAAATGGAGGTCACTTCGAGCAATTTCTTTAAGTAGATACTGATTCTTAAATCTGTAATTAATATCATACTGAATGGAATTTAAATTTTAATGTTTACTAATGAGCCATTAAAACTGCCATAAACACAAACAAAATTAGTATCATTGAATAGGTTTTTTCGATACCTTTTAAAAGAGGTGTCGCTTGCCGTAGGGTTCCATTTAAAATTATTGGTCATCTTTGACGATTTCGTCATCTATCATCACTAGTAGGGAAGTTTACAACCTTTAATATTCAGTTTTCAAATTTCACTTGTTTATGTATAATCGTTCCAAAAATAAGAGGGGGGGAGGGGACTTTTGAGAAGCACTGTATGAATATTGAATAGGTATTTTATCTTGGTTAGAAAAAAATCAAGGTTCATGATTTTTTGTTCAATTTATATAGTTATATCCTCTTGTAATCTCGAAATATTGTTGCTTCGAAGGTAAATGCACTCAAAAGGTGTTTGTACACCTCTTGAACAGAATAATAGTACCATGAAGTGAAATGAAAACATCAACATATTTCCAATGGATTTCTCATTATACAAACCAATATCTAATCATTACATCAAATTAAATTTCCAAACTGCAATGAAATATCATGCGGGTTAATCCCGATTATCCAATCCCATCATTAACAAATAGTCAATTAAAATTTCAAATCAATTTGAAAAAATTCTCGTTTTGACATATCTTCTGATTTCAACATACCCATAACTCTTGTTCGAGTAGATATGATTTCACCTAGCTACTGAAGAAGTGTTATATTTGTTATTTCATAAATCTGAATATTTTTTGGAAAAATATCACAGTGAACCAAACTGTAGTGATAACATTATAATACAATAAAATTGTAGTCCAGAATCGATATCACGTACATGAAATCAGGTAGTGGCGTTTTTTTCACACAATGTTCGGGATGACATGGGGGTACTTTGGTCAAGTTTTCGACCTCGGGGCCCCTCCGGAACTTAGTTTCCCAGCCCAAAAACTGCAATTTTTTGTCACTTTTTTAAGTTTTTGGCTATTTTAACCATGAACGAGTGGTTTTTCGACAATGACCATGGTTACCTTTGTTAAACTAGGTAGAATTTGCAAAATTTTGAGTTTTTCCATAGACCCAATAGTTTTCGAGATACAGCTTTTCAAAATTTGGTATTTTTTTCAAATTTGCAAATTTTTTGCAATGATAAAATAACCATGGCCAACGTTCGGTATGTAAATTGTGACGTTATATTCGTTGTTGTAGTGTCATTCAGATATCAGGATGTCGGAAACTGTCACATGGCTCGAGATATTGGAAAGACAGCTCTTATGAATGTTGTTGGAGAAAATTTCCAAAATGTCAAATTCAAACAAAAACTTAAAGTTGTAACACTTTCCTCAGCTGTACGCACTGTGAATGTGGGCAACAAACAGGTGGCAGTGGATCCACTCACTTTGTTTCACAGACTGAGTGTCTTGAAACAGTCGGATGAAGAAATGCAGACCTTCTTCAATTACGAGCTCTCACCATTTCCGATGACACAGTTTACTCAAGATGGAATGAGGAAGGGAACAAAGTCGTCATTCTACGCCGCATTTACACCGGTTGATAATGAGAAAACACAAGGGAAATCTAAATTTGTTGTTGTTGATAAAGGCCATCTCCTTCATAATGTGGCCAAAAACTTACTCCTTCGAAACTGTAGCTGCCAAATATGGCCAAAACCTTGGTGCACGATATGGCCGAAATGTTGTTGTTGTGTTTGACGGCTATCCATCAGAAGCTGAGCACAAAGAAACGAAGAGTTCTAAACGGGCCCGTCGAGCCATGGCACATTCAACTCCAGAAGTTATCTTTGAGGAAAACATAATTCCTCAGATCCCGCAAGACAAGTTTTTGTCTAACGATAAGAACAAACTGCGCTTGATCCAGCTGCTGAAGAGCAAAATGGAAAAACATGGAATTCAGGTTATCCAATCCGAGGAAGACGCGGATAGGCTTATTGTTACCACAGCCCTTGCCAAGGCCAGTGATTACGATCTGGTCATCATATCCGGAGATGATATAGACCTATTGGTCATATTCACTGGCCTGGTTGGACCATCAAAAAACGTTTTTTTCCAAAAGTGTAGAAGAGGAAAAACGGCAGACGTTTTTTACTCAGCTGTGTCAACATCATCGGGAAACCACCACCTCATCCTATTCGACCACGCTTTCAGCGGCTGTGACACCACATCAGCCTTCTTTGGCCATGGCAAAGCAAAACTGCTCAGTGCACTGAAGCGTAGCCCTCGGCTGAAGGAGCAGGCTGCAGCTTTTTTGAATCCCACATCAACACCTGTGGAAATAGCGGCTGCAGGGGAACAAGTTATTGTCACCAAGTATTCTAATTCTAAACTCCACTAAAACAGTAACTGTGAATTTCTATAATAGAAAAAAAATGTTCCAGATGACCTACAGGTTATTGACGAAATCAGGAGTAGCAGTGAGGTAAAATTGTTAGGAACTTATTTGGATGAAAGCCTATCATGGGATCTGCAAATAAAAGATGTCTGCAACAAACTAAACAAGGCTTTCTTTGCTTTAAGGCATATGAAATCATGCATGAACACAGCAGGTCTACTTGAAATCTACTTTGCAATGACATATTTACATATGTCGCTCAATATCATAGCATGAGGTTGCAGTAGTGAAATAAACAGAGTATTCATAGCACAAAAGCGCATTGTTAGATTAATTTTCAGCATGGAACACAGAGACAGCTGTAAACCAGTTTTCATTAGGGAAAAATTACTATCGGCTCCCTCCATATATATTCTTAAAAGTATAGGTTTTGCTAGATCAAACATCCAAGAAATAGAAACAAATGCAACGGCGCTCAGTTACAATACCCGTCATGTGATCTTTTGCTTATTCCAAATCACACAAGACAACAAAATATAAAAAAAAAACCTTTATATAGTGCAATAATTCTGTATAATAAATTACCTGAAGAGATCAAGCAAATTACCTCTGATAAAGTGTTTCTTGGCAGAGTGAAGCAGCTGCTGCTGCAGAAATGCTACTATAGTTGTGATGAATTCCTGGATGATGATTTCTGATGAACACGTATTTTTTATGATTTTCATTTTTTTTTTTAATACGCTTTTTCCATATTTTTTAATTTAGTTTATATGCACGACTTTTATTATATATATATATATATATATATATATATGTATACACTTATATTGCTAAGTTCGACCTTCATCTACCTATTTTATTCGTTTTTATCCTGTTATCATTATATTCTATATTTTTAACTCATTATTGACATACCATATGTACATATTGTACCGCAGTGGCAAATAAAGTATTATTATTATTATTATAGTGGCAAGCCAGGACTTGACACCCCAAATTCCCTGCGGTACCAGCTATTTGTCAAAGCTGCAGCCAACACCAACTTCAACTTAGCCCGGCTTCCTCCAACTGCTGATTCTGCAAAGTTTCACTCTTTCCGGGCTTACCACCAGGTGCAGAAATGGATGGGGCTATCCCTATCTTGTCTGTCGGAGCTCCAATACGACGCCGACGACCAGGATGACACCGTGGTCGACGACATGGGCCCTGGCCCTTCCAAGCGGACAAAGAGGTGTTGATTTATCGAAGGGTTATTTTTTATTGTAAATGTTCCGTACTGTATATTAATGTTGTGTGTGGTAAAAAATGCTATTTGCATAAAAAAAATACACATTTGTTCAAACTCTACTCGATTTTGTTTTCAATTAAATTCCCTATCGCCTGGGGATAAGAAATTTGTTACAGGAAATTGAAATTTACGAGTCGTCAAAAGAAAGGTTTGCTGAGGGTGGGGGGGATTTTGATCACTCCTCATGAACTTGTTATGTACAGGCTCAGAGGCAAGTACTCGCAGTTGGGATGTTTCGAACATGCATACTCCCCCATCCCCCCACCCACACCTTTCTAAAATGTACATTTTGTAAAAATTCACTTCTCTGAACCATATGAAAGTGAATTGTGTTGATACAAGGGCGATTTTATGAAAAACAAGAGAAATGCTGAAAATTTGCAAATTTGAAAAAAACACCAAACTTTGAAGAACTGTATCTCAGAAACTATTGGATCTACAGCAAATTCTATCTTGTTAAAAAAAGGTATTCATAGTCATGGTCGAAAAATCACTCCTTCATGTCAAAATGGCCGAAAACTGAAAAAAGTGACAAAAAATGCAGTTTTTGGGCTGGGAAACTATGTTCCGGAGGGGCCCCGAGGACGAAAACTTGACCAGAGTACCTCTACGTAATCCTGAAGATTGTGTGAAAAAATCGCTACTACCTGATTTCATGTACGTGAGAATGTACTATTTTACTGTATTATTACTTCGAGAGTTAATGTATTTCATGACTATCCCAAATTAAGATATATCAAATACAATGTTCAGACAATTAAAGAATCTATGTTTCAAATTGATATTTATTGACAAAAATTCCATTGTTATTAATATCCTGGTATAAATTCGAGACCTACAGTTTTTACAATGCAGACATTCAAAGCTTGCAATAAAATTTCACTCAAACCCACCCTGTCAAGTTAGCAGTTCTACTGCACATGATCATACTAGTAGTAAATGCAGTCTTCTTATCGTTTTCATGTCTGCCCACTTGCCAGTATCTGCTCTGTGAGTCCAGCGTTGAAAACAATTGGGAGCCTGCAAATATGGTCAATGTGTCGTCGATTTGGGGTAATGGGTAGCTGTACTTCTTCATGACGTCATTAAGTTTCCTATAATCCAAATAGAATTTTGTAGATCCATCCTTCTTGGAAACCAGTGCCACCAGAGCGAACCATGGACTCGATGATTTTTCGATTAGAATAGGTTCTTTTCGAGTGGAGCGATAACCGCCCTTTCCACTGCGACCTTATCAGATCTATTGTGGCTCCATCCTAATTAAATTAGAGGTCACCTTCAAGTCCTGCGCTTCTGACGAAGTCAATGATGACGCTCGGTGATACCTGTTCCAGACCCTTGCATCTGCACAAGATGTGCTCTGCTGTTTCTTCCTCGTCTTGGCAAATGCGACACTCTGCGCTCTCCGCAAGTCCGATTTCTTTAAGATGCTTTCACAGTCTACAGTGACCTGTCAATAGTCCCAGGTTTTTCCTATTTAATTCTAACAAGGCTGCTGTTCTTTTTCTGTATACACTTACTCCTGTCTCCTTCTCTAAGGAAATGTGCAAATATCCTTCGATTAAGCCATCTTTAGTCATTTTCTCTACAAGCTTTTTCACCTCCTGTTGTTTGGCAAATGGTAATTGTTTTGGTGGTTGACAAACTGGATGGGCTTGACCGGTATCCATCCTGTGCTGTGCTAGGTACTGCGTACTTCCTGTTGATGACCCTGCGAACTCAAATATGTCGCTTTCCTTGGCAATTAATTTCATAGCAGCTTCGATTCTTCGGTGACAAATATTCAAGGATTTCCGATGGTTCTCTTTGTCATCGCTGGTTTTTATCCTCACGTTTTACAGTCTGCTACCCACTCAACTGGCTCGCATACTCCTTTGAAGTCTCCTTTCCGGACTGTTATTCCATCAGGAAATACATTAGCAATTCTGACAGGGATGTCCTGTTTTGTCCTAATGAGAGCTCATGCAAGTAATAATTTGGTGGGGGATTATTCACATAGCTGTACTATTCCAATGCAGCACCCAGGTCTTTTTCTAATTGAGCCTTAACAATCTTATGAGATTAATTAAGTATTCTGACAGTTTTGGCTATCCACAATTTCACAAAACGCCCCCTTTCGGATGGCATTGTTAAAATAAATTATTTCCCTCCAAATGTCATGGTTTTCTGATAGTCACTCATCAAATCCATCCCAAGAATGAACTAGTCTTCTACGCCTGCTACGAAAACTCTTTCCATTATTCGTAGCCTTCAGAGAGTTAATGTGATGTCAGCTTCCGCTCTTATCACTGCATTCTCTCCAGTTACCGTTCGTAGGACGAAATTGGACGTAAGTGGTCTCATACTGTCTGGTGCTAGGATACCGCTGTGTATGACAGTGCATATGACACCTCTTTGGTTCACCTTTCTTCTGATGGTTGAATTATAGGTAGTTGAAAATATAAAAATGGTGTTCATAAATAGGTGAGTAAGAAGGTGAGGGGGTTAAATGTTCGCTCCTACCACATCTGAAGCCGTTTCCTCTTGATTGGTTAGTAGGGCTGCTATTTCTGGGTTCTAGTTTTTCTATTATCCTGTCCAACATATGCATTATTTTGTCACTTTGTTTATCTACTTGAGGTTACTCTTCGATCGATACCACTTTCACTTCCGGCCTTGAGGTGTTGAAAGCTGCTTCCCCTTTCAAGGAACGAACCAAAGCTTCACTGCTTTTCTTAACGTGTGTTCATTTAAGAGTCCTTTGTATTTCAATATTTCTCAATGAATACCTGCACTGTTCTTTATAATCCGGTATTCTTTAGAATTTTCCAAAAATGTTCCTGCATCCGTTCATTTTCTTTTTGTCTCTGTTTCTAATCTTCTTGTTTTTCTCTATGCATCTGTTCCTTCTCCTCGTAAACTATTGTTTGATCATTTCCATTATGGCCTCCACGTCGTCATAGGGTATATTTCTTGTATTAACTTTTTCCCAAATCAGCCACTAATATCCTCACTTCTGACGCCAACTGTTATGATTCTGGGGTCCGAGACTATAATATAATAATATTATCACGCACAACACTGTATCTGATCGCTCTGTTTTCTATACGATGAATCAAACAGTACTGTCCGGTCCGGTTGGGCTGTCGCTTATATAAAGATCATTAGCGCCCAGAAACTTCTCAGTGGTGATCTTCTAGAAAACACTCGAACCTTCGGGAAGCCGCCATTATGTCACCTCGCGTCACATGAAACATCATACAGTGGCGTAATGAAGCCGTTTTTGTAACAACCATTTTTCCGTTTAGGTAAATTTGCTGATTTGAAGTAGTTTGATTTCAACACCCGTTAAGCTGAACGAAGGTCCGCACAGACTCCACTAATATTAGTCTCAGAAAATGATACTCAGAATATTTTTTGGACATCAATAGATAATAAAAATAATATAGTAGTTTCAATGCGACAAATCAGAGATATTTTAATTGTAATTCAGAGATATTGAAAATTTTTGTTTTAGTTTGCGCAATGTATTTCATGATTTTTATTTTATTTATTTCAATAACGTAGATATCATTGAAATATCGAAAAATATTATATTTTGGGGTTTGCATTCTCTATTATATAGTTGTCGTATATTTGGTGACCAATGATAATTTCAATTATGTACACATTTTTTTTAAGAATATTTATTGAACATGTTATCAACGACAATAAATTAATGTATCAATACCTTCCATTTAATATATAGGTGAGATGGTGGCATTTAAAATTTTCAAATTGGGATTGCACATGCATTATAAGCATATTTATTTTACACGTAACATACAGTTTATTATATGAAAAAATATCTAATTTGGTAACTAAATGGTAAAACTTATTGAAGAAATTAAAATTATGAAATGGACAAGCAGCAGTCAACCTTCCTTTTATTCAAATGTAAATTATAATCATACGAATTATTTTCCTGGAAAATAGGATTGCAAGGAATCTATACTTAATATAGACCACCTACATACGAATTATATCCTATATACTAGTTAATCATCAAAAAATTCCATTTGTTGAATATACTAGATCACTAGGAATAGTCATTGACGAAATTTTAAACTTTGTAAATCATATAGATAACATTTCATAAAAATGGCATAAGAATTCTCATGAAACACTCAAATGTCAATATAACAAAAACATTTTATTTTGCCAATTTTTATGCTCGTGCCCGCTACGGTATTATACTGTGGGGAGGATGAAAGGGCTTTCAAAATTCAAAAAAGAGCAATCCGCATTATGAACAATTATTTCAGGAAAGTTGAACTACTCACTATACCAGGCTGTATATATATAAATGTCTCCAATTCTTATATCACTCACTCATACGGTACTAGGCACATATCGAATTTTAATTTTCGATATCATCACCTATTGTCCACTGAAAGAGGTTTTTTATATGTAAGTAATATTTCAATTATCTACCTTTAGACATAAAAAATAATAATAACTTCAATGAAATAAAGAAACCACTCATCACAATGCTTCTCGATCTAGAACCCTATTCAGTGGACGAATATCTCCATTTTGTGTTCTACAACTAGTGTAAGTTGTACATTTATTAATATTTATTATATCACTTTTTCTCTGTCTGACTGGCCTGTACATTTGTATTTTTACATTTCATGTATCATATTGCAATAAAGATTATTATTATTATAGAGCTGTCACTGGTAGGTAATAATAAAAAAGCAAGTATTTTAAAGATTATTTTTAAATCACAGTTTATCGAATGTTTTTTCAAATGATTTGGTAGTTCAGTGTTTTACTTACACCATTACAATAAATCGATTTTTATACAATATTTGTTTTGAATTTGGTGATAATAGATTAAATGTCAGTTGAGTATCTGTGTTGATCACTCCTAATTTTGAGTGTGATTTGGAGTGTTTAATATTCTTCCTACGAATTTATAGTTTTACTTTGCATATCAAATCAAATCAAAATATGCTTTATTGTCTAAGATAGTTTCTTGTTGACAAAGCTTTGTGGAAGGGACATAAACAATTATTAATAATTAATAATAAAAATACTTACTCATAAATACATACAAATATATACAAACACAACTAATAACACTTCCAAAACATGGTAAAATGTTATTAGTTGATTGTCATACTACACGTTAAAATTTTAACAGTACTCAACAATTAAAAATTACTTACTCATAAATACAAATATATACATCACATACACAAACACAACTAATAACACTTCCAAAACATGGTAAAATGTTATTAGTTGATTGTCATACTACAGTTAGTAGTCAGAGGAATTACAATATAATAAAATAAATAAATGGGTGTACAGTGCTAGTCATACATAATGATCTAACTAAGGTTGTCACTATAGAATTCCTGAAGGTTGTAATATGCCTTTTTGAGAAGGATATTCTTAATTGAATTTCTAAATGGTGCGAGATTTACTGTATTCTTGAGAATGCCAGGTAGGTGGTTATAAATCTTCCTACTCTCGAATATAAGGCAATTTTTTGTCAAAGATGATCTTGGTATGGGCATACTAATATTATTGTGTTGACGGGTAATATAACAGGGTCTATTATTTGGCTCTTTTGATTTTGTTTTATGTATTAAGCACACTGTTTCGAGAATAAATATACAAGTTAGCGTTAAAATTCGATGTTCAATAAAAAGAGGCTTACAATGAACCCTTGAACGACATTTACAAAAGTACCTCAATGCTCTCTTTTGAAGTACAAATATTGAGTTCATCAACTGGTTAGAGCAGGAACCCCAGAAGGAGATGCCATATCTTATGTGAGATTCAACCAGTGAGAAGTACGCTATTCTGCCTGAATTGAGGCCAAGTTCATTGGTAATGACTCGAACAGCCTGATGCTAATGTTTTACTTAGTTTTTTTATGTGCGCTTCAAATTTCAATTTGTCATCTAGGTATAAACCTAGAAATTTGGTGTGGGGTTGGCTAGTTACCCTCTGATTGCCTAAAGCTAGGTTATCAAAGTTGAATTTAAAGGTTAGTATGCTTGTTTTCTCAATGTTGAAGCACAGCAAGTTGGAGTCACACCATCGTTTAACTTTCTCCAAATCAGAAGTGATATTTTCTTTCATGAGTTCAACATTTTTTCCATGCCACATTATTGTGGTGTCGTCTGCAAACATGGTGAATTTTCCGGATATGTTGATATTACCAAGATCATTTAAATAAATAAGAAAAAGAAGTGGTCCCAATACCGAGCCCTGGGGAACACCATAATCGATATTTGAAGGGTTCGACAATTTATTATTACATTTTACCATCTGAATTCGGTTAGAGAGATACGATTTTAGCCAGTTATAAGCTACACCTCTGATTCCACAGCAATCCAGCTTCTGGAGCAGTATTCCGTGATTCACACATCAATGCTTTGGAAAAATCACAAAACACTGCTCAACAGCTTCACCGGTATTCAATTCTGTGTAAACTGCCTTCAACAGGTTGAAAATAGCATCATTGGTGCTTTTATTGGGTTGGAACCCAAATTGAGAGGACGAAAATATATTATGTCGATTTAAGAATGATACTAGTCTTTTCTTAACTAGCTTCTCAATTATTTTTGAGAGGGTTGACAGTAGTGCGATTGGTCTAAAGTTCGAGGGTTCTTCGAGTTGACCACCTTTATGCAGTGGAATTATAATAGCAGTTTTTAGGCAAGTAGGGAATTCACCTGTCATAAATGAAATGTTAATTGCTTCGACTAATACATGCAACGCCTCATCTGGCAAATTTTGTAATATTTTCACTGATATTTCATCCAACCCACAAGATTTTTTATTTTTCATTTGGTTAAAGATCGATTTGAGTTCGTCAATGTCAGTGTTATATAAGTAAAAGCTATCTGATATGGATATATGTTTGAGATAATGCAAGGGGTCAGTCATTGGTACTATGTCTCGGGTCAGTTTTTTAGCTACTGTACAATAAAATTCATTAAGTTTGTTTGGTTCAATGTTCATGTTCATAATTTTGCATCTTTCATAATTTAATTGCAGTGTGGACTTCTGTCGGCTTTTTTCTACAAACGCAATAATAAAAATTGATTTATGACTAGCCGCAGAGAAAGGCTTAATTACCCCTCTTATTGGTGCAAACACAGTTTTTATTGGCCGACGTACATTTCATTTAGGATGACACATGTCAATCAAGTCCATGGTGACCGATTTACTCACGTTTGACAACTCTAAGCAGAATAAACAACAAGCTTTTTTATCACTCTTCGAAGATTACCGAAATTGTGAAACAGTGCAAAATAACTTTGATCTACACTATATTAGTATCCATTGGCTTTAGATTCTTAAGTCAATTCCAAATAAACATGTGATAATTTTTATTCATTCCAAAGAATATACATTTGATAAATTATTAGTTCACAGAATTCTTTCGAATGCATGGTCTATTCGGTGTCTAGTTTTCGTCAAGGTAAATAAATATAATAAAGGATGAAACTTCATTAAATCATCTGTCACTGTTTCACTCTTCATTCATTCCGATATTTATTATCTTCACATTACGAAAAGTACCATGAGCTGATGTATTACTTGCTCCATTTTATTTATACCGGATTTCAACAGATTTACTAGCACCCCCTTTTCTTTTTAGAGCTATCGGAACAAAATTTGGTGGGTGGGAGACAAAAACGAATCCGTCTTTTGAATTTTAAATGGAGCACCGTATATATTTGTATATCCTTTTAGTCCCACGTTGTTTTTTCCTCAATTTTATTTTCATATCTAAAGTGCCTTGAATGAGCTAAAATCGTCCTTGACAACAACTCCGCAGCTACGGACCGTCAAATTGAATAGTCACTTTTTCATCATGGCAAAGCAAACTGATAAAGACCTCGTGACAAAAGGTGTTCAAAGTGCATAACTCCTTATTTCAGCCCATTCAAGGCACTATAGATATAATAAAATTGACCAAAAAAAATTATTGAGCTCACAAAATACTAATAATAAATGTCTTTGTTTTTTCGTTACATTATCAGCAAAAGTCACATATTTTGGGTGAGATTCAGTTCGTGTGTAAATATTTCCAAACTGACATGTCTGCTCTTGCACCTACAGTAAAAAATAAAATGTTACCATTGGACTCAGAATTTCCTGAAGATTCCAAAAATATTCTAATATAAGGTGTTCTTTTTGAATTTCAAAAGATAGGCCTATTTCCAGTGAAACCGGAAGTGCTAAAGATACTACATGTGTGAAAAATGTGCTTTGTATGATGAACATCGAAGCCACCGAACTTTGTTTCAATATCTCTAATAAGACGTATTGAAAAGAGGTGATAGTAAATTCGTTTACAATTTACATCCTATATATGAGGAAACAACAATGTAAAGGTACAGTCCACATTTTCATCATGGAGAGGTTTGGAGTGAAGCTGTGGGATTCCATTGAATCATTGATGATAATTGTACAGGGTGAATCATTGTTGAAATAGTCTGCCACAGCAAAATATATCTTGAAAACGTCTGTCTTGCATCTTATTTTTTTCCTCTTTTAGGAATCTGATTATGCCTCAGAGCAGTCACAATCACATAATATGCTACATTGTTTCAAATGTTATTAATTGATATTGTTGCAAAATCCTACTGGCAGATGTTGTTCCCATAGTTCTTTGTAACCAATTTGATGTAATGGTAGTGGTCCGCTAAATGAATACTTCCTATATTTCAGACTTTTACATTACACTCTGATGATTCATCTGCACATTAGTTAAAGACAGATGTGAACAGAAAATATATGGATATAACTTTTTTGTGTGGATTTAAAAAATTGCAATTTGAAAAACAATCCATAATAGAATGAGAGACATGTGATTTCTATTTTGCATAATGAAAACCTTATAATTAATGAAAGATCATTGATAATAATTCTTATTATTGATGAAATCTATAAAAAATCCTAGAAATTTCAGTTTCCAACAATATTAGATAGTTTCATAATTAAAATTGACGGGACCTCAGTACTCGTTGATTTTTTATGACAAACATGTTTTTTTTTTCATAATTTAATGTCAGTTAATCATGAAAGTTAGCTAGGGGTGGATTTATGTATAGTACTCACGTTTTAAATTTGGATTGTGGCCATAGAAAGGACCTGGTCTATGTTGCAAAGGCAATGATGGTTTTGGGCAGTACTGCAATTTTGGGGGCTCATTTGTGGGAGTGGTGGGAAGTTGCTGAGCTCCCGGTGGTTTAACGATTTCTCCATTTGGTCCAGTGATTGTTCTCCTCTGGAGTGCGATTATTTCTTGAGGTTTTGAGTTGATGGCAGCATTATGCTGAGCAGTCATTAATCTTTAAGGGGATGAATGTTAGTAATCAGATATTGATACTAGGAAGTTATCGAAAGGGAAACTCTAAACTGCAGTATTGAATATGGGAAATGTTGGTGGTTGATATAGTACTTGATTACTATGCGTAAAGATGACTGAATCTGGGAGGAAGCTCATAATTCTTTGTCTAATTATATCACCTATTATAAATGAGAATCTAAGTTAAGCATATTTAGAGAATAACAATTAGAAGAAAATGGTTCAAATATAAACAGAGATAAATAGTGAAAATAATTGTAGTTCTCATTTGTTTTAATCAATCAATAAATAATGGATAACAAATTGAAAATCAATGAGACATAATTGGAAAAATCCTTAATAAAAATAAACCCTGATGCAAAATGTTAATAAGCAATCAATTATTCAATGATATGTCCGGTGACTTTTGGGGAAGTAAATACCCCTCGTCTGACCCCATTGATATGACTGGCCATATACAGGGTGTTGTGAATTAACACACCACACCTGCAGCACCACTGATATGACCGGTGACCTTCGAGGAGTAAATACCCCTCGTCTTGTCAACCAATCTTACGATTGCTCGTATTTTTGTTAAAGCTGAGCCTTAACCATACTGAGCGTTATTAGTCTATTGACCAATAACTGGACAATCTCCCAGAGCGGCTTGAGAAATTATCTCACTCAGTATGTAATGAAGCGTGGGACTTAATTTGACAGTACAATTACCAATCTCAGATAGTTCAGAAACAATAATACACTTAGGTCTTGTAATAATATATGTATTTTCAAAAATATAAAAACAATTGATACACCTGGTATAATTTACGGAGAAAATGTATAGAAAGTCAAAATGAATTTAATATATATATATATATATATATATATATATATAAACTTGAATGGGCAACAAATATGGGATGGCAATTAAAATAACTGTTCTTCAGTTATTTTGACGATTGATAATAATTTTACTTTTGTCAACTCAATAGTTGATTTTACTATGAAATTCATAATGGAATATTTCCTTATTACACGTTTTTAAATGTTATTTAATTATTCTTTGGTATTACCGAGTTTTATTACGCGTTCACTGGTCACAATATGATTAATTAGCTTCTTTAAAAAAAATATCAATTCCATTCATTTAGTTATTACTGAGATGATTTCTGAGAGATACACTTCCACTATTTTTCTGCATACTTTTGATCAATTGGCTACTTTAAGTATATAATACGAAGTCTTTATTTACTTCGCATCAGAAGATGGGAATGCATCTTCTCTAGTTGAAACTAGACTTTACTTTAATTCGCTTCATAACTATGAAGACTACAACAGAACGTCTCTCTGCACTGGCTGAACACTGAATGAATTCTGATTGTTGAATGATTATTGTTTACTGTTGACTTCCCCTCTCATATAGAATCTCGAGGTGTTTTTAATATGCCACTAAGGTCATAAATTTAATGTTATGTGTCTGAGAACACCCCGACTCGCCTTTGATTTGAAAAGCCGCCTGATATGTTACAGTAATAGGTCATTACTTTTTATAGTTTACGTAACCCCTTAAATTCCTTCTCGCTATCGCCGCACCTATTATTGTTTCAGAAAGACCGCCAGTAACATGTGAGCCATGTGTCTATAGCTGCCCATGAATTTATTTATTCTTTACTTTGAGATCGTCGGAGTGCAGTTACGATCGAATTTAATGTGAAGGGAGGAATTTCTTATGAGTGAAATCGCCGCTTAAGGTGATTCATCTGTCGAGACGTACTATAAGATTAGTTATGAATGTCTGAAAATATAATTGTCGATTCGTTTGGGGTGCCAATGCAAGTGATAGTGACTTGATATTTTACGGGATGTTACATTTTTTTGTCAATCTCTTGTCGCTTTCGTATTCAATTGCGGACAAAAATAAAACGTTGACTTCTTATAGCCGCATTCTCCAGTTAATGGTATTACACATGAATACATAAATACTTGATATATAGTGATCATCACATCAAATTCTGGAAACCATTCGGATCTAACACAACAAGCATTAGCGGTACATATATTAAGACTGAAAAGGTTGGATAACTAGGATAAGAGGATGGTGTGAGCAATCATAACTTCAATCAACAAAAAGGAACAATGCAACGTCAATGAGTACACTACAGTACCATCAACAAATAAAATAATTTAGTACAATAAAAACATTAGTGAATTGGTTTTTTGATATTGTTACGAAAGAGAGTCTGTGACGTCAACCAGTCAGTCACGCCACATTCCTGGGATTCCGGCTGGACAAACAACAGGTGTGGCATACTGTATTCGTAGCAATATTGCAATAAATTAAATCTAGGAGGAATTGTTCGGTCATTTTTTTGAAACTCTATTAACACTTTCATGCAAGATATTCTATTTACCTCATAATCTTTTTGAAAACAAGCGGTACGATGTGGAGTTACTAATTGTTTTCCTTTTGTATTACATTAATGTGCATATTCAGCCATGAGTTCCTACTTGTCCTAATTTTAAAAACATTCCTGCCACAGTTAAGACATTAAATCTTTTGAAATAATCCCTACATGAGTTTCTAAAATACAACTTATGGCCATTGGAGATACAGGTCGAAATCACCTATCGTGAAGGACCTCTTGCAATTTGCAAAATTGATAGTCCAAGTAGTCAGGAATCAGGTGGTATAATGTTTTCAACATAAAGAGGACGTTGTCAAAATATAAAGCAAAAAAGCCATTTTATTTTTAAGCATCTGTGTTGAAGTAAACCTAAAACCATATCCATCTTGTTCCTTGAGAGTCTTAGGGTAGGAAAATCCATTCCCAAGACGAAAATCTGGTCATAGAAATTTTTTAGGTTAGATAAAAAAATCCAAAATTGTGCAAATTGTAGATTTGGTCGCCTATTTTTGCAAATTCTGAAAGAAAACGTCTGGAATATTTTTTTTCATATTCTTAGACATTCAAGGAACAGAGGGAACCAAATGCAAGACGTTTTTACGTCCTGGAAAATTTTTGGCGAACCTTAAAAAATTTGGAAAATTAAAGAAATTTAATTTTCAAAGTTCTATTAGAGAAAAAAATTAAACCCCATTTCAAAAAAAATTATTAGAGTAAAAGGAATTTTTTTAATTTTATAATAAAAAAAGGTTTTTTTTTAAAATAGGGTTGTAGAGAGGAAAATCCTTTTAAATTTGGCAGGTGTTCATAGTTCCCGTGACAATGTATTATGCATTTGTTAGAGAAAAAAAATGGCTGCTCCAAGATGGTGGACGAGATTTGTGTTTATGGTCCGATTCGATTCAAAATTGGTATGTGGGGGTTTTCAGGGTCGAAGATTATGAATTTTCTGACAAAATTCATAGAATCAAAATGGCGGCTTCAAGATGTCCGACGATTTCTGTGATTATGGTCCGATTCTATTCAAAATTGGTATGTGGGAGTTTTCGGGGTCGGAGATTATGAATTTTTCACAAATTCAAGATGGCGCTCCAAGATGGCGAACGAGTTTTGTAATTATGGTCCGATTCGATTCAAAATTGGTGTGTGGGTGTTAGGGGTTTTTGGGGTCGGAGATTATGAATTTAGTCGAAGATTATTGATTTTTTTGTCAAAATTCATAAATTGAAGATGGCAGCTCCAGGATGACGGACGAGTTAATCTTTAGATGGTCTCCTTGTTGAAGAACTAGATAGCTCAGAACTTACAGGAAAAAGGCCTCATAAAAACGACTTTAACAAAAATGTATAGATTAAGGCGTACTTACTAAAAAGCGAAAAATAAAATAATTAATAAAAAAAAACTTTTTAAAAACAAGCTTTTATTCAAATACCTAAGTACAAAATAATTGCTTTGGATGTGATAGGTTATTCCGTGAGTTATAGATTCAAAAGCTTGTCGCATCTGTATTCGAAATTAAAACTTTGCGCGACAAGCTCTTGAATCTATAACTCACGGAATAACCTACATCACACATCCAAAGCAATTATTTTGTACTTTTTACGGTATTTGAATAAAAGCTTGTTTTAAAAAGGTTTTTTTTATTAATTATTTTATTTCACATTTTATTCAATGGTTTCTCCTTTGGAGTTGTGGAGGGGGGTGGAGATGGAGGTGGCGCCACCTTGGTAGATGAGTTTTCCAGATACCAAGCCCTTTTTCCAGTTTAAGAGTTACTGAAGCTATAACCCCCCTCATGGGGGGGGGGTTGGTACTCAGGTACTCAGACATCAAATTAAGTCAAATGAAACTCTCGGAAAGCATGTTGTGTGTCAAAAAATTTGTAATAAGGTTTTCGTCTTTGGAATGGATTTTCCTACTCCATGACTCTCAAGGAACAAGATGGAAAAGGTTTCACGTTTACTTCAACACAGCCCAAGTAGCATTTTCAGTGGAAGGGACGTAGCGGCCACTATTCTGGAAAACTTTGAGGTTTGACCACAACCACTGCCATGTAATACATAGGATGTAAATATGCATTTTAGATAATTAACATACAGTTAAATACAAGTAAAATTAAAGTTAGAATTAAAATTAGTATGAAAAAATTAATATTAAAAAAAACAAAAATACATTTTAAAAGTTTAGAAACTCTTCTATACTATAAAATATTTGTTCTGTCAGAAAACGTTTGAGTTTAATGCTAAATGGCATGTTAGACATATTACAGGTATATTGTTTAAGCTCACCGGAACATTTGAA
Source organism: Gonioctena quinquepunctata (assembly GCA_018342105.1). NCBI lineage: Eukaryota > Metazoa > Arthropoda > Insecta > Coleoptera > Chrysomelidae > Gonioctena > Gonioctena quinquepunctata. The sequence continues at coordinate 29,245 of JAFIRS010000123.1, forward strand.
TTTATTGTATAATTTAACTCCTATGTAGTCAGGTGATTTCTGGCAGATTTGTTATCATGAGTAACTCTGGTGTATGCTTCTTTTCATTCGTGTGTCATGCGAGTGCAAGTCCTCATTTTTCTTGAACCTGTTTTCATTTTCTTTAATATAGGTAATTATTTGAAATATGTATAAGCTGGGCAAAGTTTGTATTTGCAGTCTTTTAAATAGGTCTCTACATGTTGACAGTGGATGGACATTGAACATAGCTCTTAGTATTTTTTTCTGTGCTCTGAATGCCTGCATGTGACGAGGAATTCCAGACACCTCAATTGACACTAACAAGTTATAGAACTGGAGAGTGGCTACCATAGATGGGAATTAAGTAACTGCAACCATGCAAATATAAAATTTTACTTATTCTTACTGTATAGTGGTAGATTTAGTGGTCATTACGTAATAACCACCGAGTTGAAGTTGCAGAATTAATTTCCGTCACTATGATGCTGCTTGGGAAGTACCTACAAATAAAAAAAAAATGGCTTTTTTGCTCTATATTTTGACTACGTCCACTTTACGCCGAAAAAATTATACCACCTGATTCCTGGCGACTTGGACTTCGATCTGTATCTCTAATGGCCATAATTTCTAAAAGTAGAACGTGTTCAGACAAATGACCTCGTAAAGATGAAAATGATTGACTAATTCAATTTCATCAACAATAATTTCTTGATAACTTAACGACTTTGAAAAACTATTGATATATCTTTGTCGATCAAAACCCAACAATATATTCAGTTCAAAAGGTTATACCTATCTAGATGCACGCATCTAATCATACATGCGCACACGCACACTACACACATTTTTCAACAGAATTGAATGAAATTGGGCAAAACATTCGGTGTAAGATTTGTAAATCCCAATTTTCAATTTAACAAATGTTTTATTGTTCACAGCTTTTTGATTTTTAGTATCAGAATATGCAAGTTCATGATATTTAAGAAGATAATTTATTCTTCTTTACAAAATATTACTGTTGAATACACAAACGTACCTGAGGGTTCCAGCAGCACTTGGTTCTTGTATCGTCTCGGGCCTCTGTACACCAATGGATGAGCCTCCGCTTTGCAATTTGATACTCAACATATTGGCAAGAGCCGTTTTGGTTTTGGCATTAACTACTAAGGAATGTTGTATGTTTGCATCTTGAACCTGAGTAGGATTAGTAGTAGAATCTGCCAATTGGGGTTGGCCGATTGGTCGTACTGTGGGTTGTTGAATTGCGCCTTGAAAAATAAACAATTAAATGGAAAATAAAATAGTGTTTTACAAGATATAATACAATGAAAAACGGACAATATTTTTTTAAATATAATTTCTTCAAAAGTCTTATATAGGGGAGATACAGGATGTTGACGTTATACTATAATTGTTTCTTCAGCTCTTCAGCAGCAGAAGTTAACACTTTTTTAGCTTCCCTATAGATTTTTTTTAGTGTCCTCGTTTTGTAACAAAATATCATTATTAACTAGAAAAAAGAATTTTTTTTGCGATTTGAAAAGGAATATATTTTTTATTTAAAATTGAAAGTCTGGAAAAATTTGTTAATCTCAATCATTTCGAGTGGCCTAGATACAATTACGAAACACCCTGTATTGAAAATAAAATAATTATAATGATCAATAGAACTTTCATAGAAAGCTGAAAATGTATAACCATGAACATTGAATTATTGTGATTAGAACCATATTAATGTAAGTAATGAAATTTGGCACAACAAAACCAGTTGCCATAAACAGGATTGGTATTTCCAAAACGACTGAATAGATATTTCAATTAAGAATAGTCAAGCGTTAGTCAACCTTAATTTCATTCAAACTATATTTTCTCTACAAGTCATAAATAAATACTGACATTTATGACTGAAGTTTTGATGTTAAAATTGATGTTTTCTATACCATCATATTTCTAAATTCTACTTTTGCTTCGCCTGAATAAAAGTGCTATTTTTAATCGGAGTAAAAGTGAACTGGAAATATATTCCATAATTTCTCCTTAGATCTGTAAGTTTTTATGTCAGGATAAAAACTAGCACAACACACAAGGTTGACGGAATCAACACAAGGTACATCTGTCATCTTCATGCTCGCAACACAATAAGTCACTTTTACTAATAACACAATACTGTTATATAGCATTCACGTCCTTTGAATCTAGGAAAATAAAAAGTGGCATGAATTTCAGGAAATTGACTACATTTCGACATTCATTTGACTTCTTCAGGGCTAAAAATACATACTGGAATTAGAGTACATTTCTATAAACACAGAAAAAAAAAAATAATAATAATCTAAGACATTGTGATAAAACAAATTTACAAACAGTAATGTTAAAATTAAAAAAAAACAACTGCCTCTTTCATTAATTCTGAAATGAGTTATAATGAAAATCTTGGAGCACTTCCCTGAAAATATATATTGTTTCTTTCTGAAGGGTATCTGGTAAATTTAATTCAGAACATTTTTGTGCATCACCGACTTAAAAAGGAGAGATAGAAGGAAACTTTGTAAACAAAGAAAAAAACATGTATCTATTGATTGGTACAGTCTGATAAACTGAATAAGTGCAATAGGAAATTATTTTTTAGTACAGTTTGTTCTGAAAACTTTTTATTTATTGACAAAATTATTATTGCATACAATATATCTGTGTCAGTTCTCATATTCACAGATCATTTCGCTGATGTTTTCTTTATAAATATTTTTCCCCATCAACAATTTGAGCTTCATCAAAATTAAACTCGCGTTTTTCTGTGAAATGTTGTAATGATAAGGCTGTTTTATTCGATTTGTCCTTACAGTTATACTTGTGTTGTTGAGTACGAGTCTTCAAATGTTTGGTCATTCTGATGTAACACTTTTCACGGTTAAACAAGTTAAATTTGACCCACTTCCAGTTGTCCGATTAACGTGAAATTTGACAGGTGTTCATAATTCCGGTGACAATGCATTATGGAATTTTTGCTAGAGAAAAAACAAAATGGCGGCTCTAATATGGCGGTTAGGTTTTGTTATTATAGCCCGATTCCATTCAAAATTGGTGTGTGGGAGTTTTTGGGGTCAGACATTATGATGTTTTTGTCAAAATTCATGAATTCAAGATGGTGACGTGTTTAGTTATTATGGCTCGATTCCATTCAAAATTAGTGTTTTTTTTGGGGGTCGGAGATTATCAATTTTTGTCAGAATTCAATAAGACGGATTTCAAGAATTACTAAAAAGAATTGAATAAAAATGATTACAGACTAAAAAGGAAAAAATAATGTATTTAATTGTTTGACCTAGGTTATTCTGTGAGTAGCAGATTCAAAATATTGCCGTGAATATAATAAAATAGGTTTTATTTTGAAACTGCTACTCACAGAATAACTCAGGTCAAACAATTAAAGATATTATGTTTTCCTTTTCAGTGTATTTGTATAAAAGCTTGTCTTAAAAAAATGTCTCACATGTACTGTTAGCCCACTATGTATTTTTAGCCCTGAAGATTGAGAGTGCATTCGATCGGAGAGGGATAGTACCTACTTGCGATACTTGAGGTATTGAAATGGGTTTGGATATTTTTTAAATACCTATTTCCCTGGGTAGGTTATTCTTCAGGAAAAGTATTCAGATAATTTTGATAAGTGTTCTTTAAAAATCACAAAATGCTAATACCGTAACTGTACTATGTTCTATGGTGGTGGTTGATGATTGTAGTGGATAATGTTTTAACTTAATTTTTAATGAACGGAGTTGATATTATCTATAGCATTAAATTCGATGTTCATTGCCATTTTCTGGGATTCAACGTGTGTACTTTCTAAGAGTAAGGGTTACATTGAGTTGATTTTGGGAAATTTTGATTCTAATTACTATGTCTTGGATTGGTTGCACCATTAGGATATTTTAGGGATTATGGTGTGGTTTTATTGAAAAGTGGGAGTAATTGTCCAGAGAGAAAGGCTGTTTCTGAAACTTGAAAAATTTTTTGTGCTGGCTTCTTACATTAACCAAAAGGAGTAAGATCCCAGAGCCGGCAAACCTACGTCATTTTAGCAAATCGGAAATTTTGAGTATGGATAGTGTGATATGTAGTTAAGAACGTATGCGTACTTGCTACCTTGAAAGTGGGACCTTTTACAGGTAGCAGGTACAGAAGTTACATAAAACCTTACTCACCTACGTTAAAGTATGGTAATATTTTAACATTTAGTATTCACTGAGATGGCCGAGTGGTCTAAGGTGCCAGATTTAAGCTATTGATCTCGAAAGGGAGCGTTGTTTCAAATCCCACACCTGACCTTTTTTTCATTTTTCCCTTCAAAATGATTGGATTTGATTTTTTTTTAGTATTCGCCCCAAAACAAATCATATCTCTATTCCAAAGCGAAAAATAAAAAAAAACGTCAGGAGTGGGAGTTCGAACTGACGCTCCTTTACAAGATCCAGAGCTTAAATTTGGCGCCTTAGACCTCTTGGCCATCTCGGTAAATACTAAATGACAAAATATTACCATACTTTAGCGTAGGTAATTAAGGTTTTTATGTATCTTTTGTACCTGCTACATGTAAAAGGGCCCAGCTTTCAAGCTAACAAGTACGCATATATTCTTAACTACATATCACACTATTCATGCTCAAAATTTCAGCTTTGCTAAAATGACGTAGGTTTGCCCGTTCTGGAATCTTAGACTATTTGGTTAAAGTTCGAATGTGCTTTGCCCTTAGTTCAATTCTCTGATTCACCAGTTTTGTGGGATGTTTGAAGTTCAACTTGTGATTCAACTCAATACTTAGATAGTAGAGTGATTCAGGGAGAGATTCTGGATGGAGTATGGTTGACCATTCAATCAATCAATCAATTTATATCATAAAATATACATATAAATTCAATCACAAGGACCAAAGACAGATGCATGTTTATGACAAGACGATTAGGTATTGCGTTTTCAGTGGGTTTGCCAGCAACCTGCCATCATTTGAAGCCTGTTTTGCTTCTGTTATTGTTTTAATGAGTGATTAATGCCATTTCTTGAAATATAGAAAATTGATCCATTGTTTTGTGGATTTTGCCTGTGCATGTCATAACCAAATATACTGAACAATAGTGGAGATAATAATAAACCTTATGGGAGCTCCTACTCAAACAAGACATTTTCGGAGAGCGATTGTTACTTTTAACATTCATAGTACTATCTAAGTGGAAACTTTTCCACAGCTGAATGATCCAAGATGGTAATTGAAGTTGATCTAGCTTATAGAGAAGGCATTAATGCCAAACAATTTTATGTCAATGTCAATGGAGCTCTTCATTGTGGAATAAAATTGATGAATCGGAATTTTATTTCTCACCAAATACAATATTTGATTTTCGATAATGATTTCCATTAGTTTACCCAGGACAAGAAGTAAAGTAACTGCCTGTAGTTATTCCCTTGCAAGTAGTTGGTGTTTGGGTTTGGAAAAACTATAATGACTCCTGTTTTTCATAACTCTTTTATTTGTTGTTTTTTTTACTGTTTTATTTACTTATGTTTATTTTTCCTTCTTTCAAAATGTTCTTTAAAGAATAAAACTACTATTACTATTACTTGCTTGGAAAATTAAAAAGCTGGTGTTTTTGATGATGAATGGATATACTTCACAATCTATTCTTAACAATAGACCAAGAAATGTTATCAAACCCAGGAGCAGAGTTTCTTGCTGATGATTATGAAAGTAATCATCTGCATCAATGACAATATTATCTTATTCAGGAATATTCCGTCATTGCAATTATAAACAATGAAAGTGGGAATTTTGTAGCATAGTGGACAAATTATTAAATTAAAGAAAAAAAAGCATCCTCAAGTGGGAGTCGAACCCACGACCTTATGATTTCTAGCCATACGCTCTACCATCTTCTTTAATTTAATAATTTGTCCACTATGCCACAAAATTCCCACTTTCATTAAATATATTTCGGACACAATATTTCCACTTTAACTTTATATATTTGGCTAAATCTTATCAGTGGTTAGAGAACATCTGCTTGAATCTGCTACTGAAATCTTCGAATGACGATGAAGTTGGGTGAAAGGTAATGGACCTCAACGGCCAGTGATAAGTACGTTTGATTTTCGATTCATTTCTAACATGAATATTAAATTATGGAAGGAAAGGATTCATGAGTGTGTGTCGATTCCTATGTCCTCGAATGGCTCAGATGGTAGAGCATACTCCCACTTTTTTTCTTTAATTTAATCATTTGTCCACTATGCCACAAAATTTCCACTTTCATTATATGTATTTCGGACACAATATTTCCACTTTCACATTATAAACAATCTTTTGATTTTCCACATCAGAACTGGTTTGTATTCAATTCACCCCAAATTTTTTATTAAAAATGCTTGCTTCACATCAGGCTTATAATCATTTTCTTTTTGCGGTTCAATCCATTCAAGGAAGACGAGATCTATTTAAAAAATTTAAATAGAAAGATTTTATCTGACTTCTCTCTATACTATTTTTCATTTTTCTCGGTGTTCGCCCTATCCCCTAATCCATTCCTATTCAACAGGTACATAAGACTTTTTATTTCAACCCCTTTTCGGTATGCCAATGGATGAAGAGCAAATAACCGTCTACAACTATGTCAAGCTTTGCAACTGGAAATGACATACAAATTATAAATGTTTCAAATATTCTTGAAAGAAGACTGAGCGGCTGTCATAGTTGTATTTTATTGATCAGTATTATTTCATAAAAAAATTAGTACACAAGCCAGCCAGTATGAAATGAATGAAAATTTTTGACACTTGCTCTTGGATAGATATACTTATTTTAAAAGATAAATAAATCTATATAATAAAAATATCGTAAGCGCAATACGTGAGAACGGCTGGACCGATTTGGTTAATTTTTTTTATATATGTTCGTAATGGACCAAGGATGGTTTTTACAGAAAAAATTAGGAAAGTTGTCAGGAAATTGGAAAATTCGGCAAAATAAGAAAAATTTGGCCAACAAAAGGAATATCGGCTGAGCTCTTAGCAAAGGTCCGGTAGCTCAGTGGTTAGAGCGAATGTTTTATATAGGAATTTGGACAGGATGTCTGTTGGGTCAGCTAGTTTTTCAAATAACAACTACTTTCAAGTTTTTTAAAATCATGATGAATGATAAATGTGTTTCAAATAAATCCCCAACCAAACTTTTCCCTGAATTTCAATATAATACTTTGTGCTTTTAATAAATATTCAATGGGTTCGCAATGAAATTGATGAGCTTCCAATGACAGAACATTGGTTACAAAATGACGAAGCATGTTTTATTCCTAATTACCTTATAGTATCCAAATTATGTCGTAAACAAATGTTGCACAAGGGAACAATGATCCTGATACATAAAAAAAAAGTAGGATAAATATCATCCGTTAGTAGATGTTCACAGTATGACAATATGCTAGTTGAAGTTGAATTTGAATTCTCTATTGCTCACAATGAAGAAAATAATTTGTATATACTTTGTATTTATAGGACACCTTCTGGCTCGACCAGCAATTCATGTAAATCTTTAGAGAGATTGGAAACTCTCCTATCATGTCTACCCGTCAAATCAAAAATTATTCTTGCAGGGGACTTAAAAATAGATTTTTCAGACGACTGTAAAACTCTTGAAAACCTGCAAAATTTATTCACTAGCTTTAATATAAAAATGCATATTAACAAGCCCACTCGCATCACAGACTCATCTTCTACTATAATTGACTACATTTGTTCAAATTTTGCTGAACTACGACAGTTATTCCTGCAGGTCTCTCTGATCATGAAGCAACCCATTTCAAATTCTCCCTCGATAGAAAAAGAGTACATTATAAATTTAGAGAAGGTAGAATATTCAGTGAAAATAATTATCACAAATTCAAGCAATTATGTGAATAAACCAACTGGAATAACATAATAGATGCTGCTGATCCTGTTACTACTTTCCAAGTAATGGTAATGGATATATAATAAATACATCCCTCTTAAAAAAATTAAAATCAAAAACAAAAAAACCTTGGGTTACCACAGGTTTGAAAGTTTCTGCAAGAAATCTTCCATTTCTGCGTACTATCAGCAATTTTACATCAAATAAAAATTTTGTTTCATATTTCAATAAATATAGAAGTATTTATAGAAACCTAATTAAACTGGCTAAGAACAACTATTACGTAGACAGGATTGAACTATCAAAAAATAAACCTAGAGAGAAATGGGCCATACTAAGTGAATTACGGGGAAAATCAAATATTTACCAGAAAAAAAAATTTATTAAATGATTTCTACTGCAGTATTGCCAAAAAACTAACAGACAAGCTTGTATCTCAACCTGATCCCGTGAGCTATCTGGAAAAAATCCACTGTAATTCTAATTTCACGTTAACCCCTACAAATATCCATGAAATCAAGGAAACTCTGAATGATATAAAAAAAGGGAAGGCAGCGGGATTAGATTGTAACGAAGTTAACTATTTTCCCACTATATTTATCAGCCAAAAGCTCCCTGTAAGGAATTAAAATCCTCTTGACAATAATAATAGGTCTAGAAATACCATTCGTGTTCGTGATAAATCCATGGATTACATCTATCCTAATAAACAGACTGAACGCCTTCCGGAAATCACGCGAATAACGCGAGGCGTAGCTAAAATAGCACGCACGAGTATAACCTGCGCCGGCTATCGACTCTCGAGAAAACATTCTTATCAAACAAGCTGGGCTATGTTCAAACGCCGACGAGAGAATTCAGTTATCCGATAGAAGCCCCAGACAGCAGTCCAGTCGAGCCAAAAGCACACGCTACCGAGCTGACGTCATCCGACTGACGTCACATCACGAGGATTCCCACTTAGGAGAATTTCACAAGCAGTGAGCGATGTGCGCATGATTGCAAGAGGCACATATGCATTTAAGCGGCGGAATTTTGCACGGTCCAAACCCCACCGCAAGAGCTTTTGGTTACTAAGTTTACCCCGCTTGCTTGAAAACACCCTCCCCGCTTTCTCTGTATATAGTGCTTGCCATGAGTTTATTTGTTGTGATAACTTGAGGCCGCCGTCAGCCGCCCTTCCTGTATTTATTTATTTTTAATATACCTGTTCATCCTGTTTTTAGTATTCTTTCATTTACTATCTTGAGTAGAATTTAAACATCTAGTGCGCAGTCGCCACCCAGGTCCGAAACCCAGTTAAAGGCAATTAAAGCCTGCCTTACTGCCTTACATTGTCACGACTATACTGACCCCTGGAGTGTTTTTCTTCACTGAGACTGCCCGGAGCAAAAGTGGCCTTTTCCACTATAAACCAAAAGGTGGCGCCCGAGGAAAACCGAGAATAGTGAAAAGCGCCAAAGTTTGATAGTAGGGGGAGAGACCCCTTTACAAATTGGCGCCCGAGCAGGGACCGTTTATATAGTATACCGAGACCTGTCATTTTTGACAGATGTCAACTTCGACTCAAAAGAGAGTCAATATGCCGAGTGACCCCTCGTTTAATAGGTTTTCGGGGGTGTAGAACCGATTACCGTCATCCGTTTCCTTTTCAGGTCAACCGTTCACGAGATACGTGGGTGAAGAGAGAGAAAGCCAGCTCGTACGATAAAGACAGTTGGATATCCGTGAAGCTGGTTCCGCAGGGTATATAGAACCGAAATCCGTTGAAGGCTACCGACCTGTCATTTTTGACAGATTGTCAAACTCGGCTCAGAAGAGAGCCAGGCGTCCGTGCGATACCTCTCTAACGAGTTATCGAGTGCGCAGAAGCGCTCCCCGCCATCCGTTCGTCAATAGGAGGTACGGTTCTCAAGATACGAGCACCAGACAAAAAGTTGAGTTTCGACTGTGAGACAAGTAAGAGTACGAGTTCCGAGTATTCGCCTAAGATGCCGACGGACTGGAAGCCCCACCACCGTGCCAGTGACCACCACAGGGCCGGCCGCGTGCCCACTGCCTCTGAGTCCAGGTGCAGGAGGTGACCCCAACGACACCCGCGTCGGATGGGTATACCAGCTACGAAAGGAGGAGCTAGATACCGAGCTCGCTAGATTTCGCTTGGAAACAACCGGCACCGTCGACGAGAAGCGAAGGCGAATCGTGTAGTTCCTCCGAGAAGGACGAGTAGCATCACCCGCACCGACCGTCACCAACCCGTTTCCGTTTCCCACGACGACCACAGGAGTTACCACGACAACCGCACTGCCGTCATTAGTGCCCACAATCACAGTGACGAGCACTGGAAACCCGATCATGAGCAACGTGCTTACAGGGACCCTAGTAGGAGCACAAGCCGCCCCACTGCCGCCTACCACGAGTGTAGGGATGGCACCACTGAGAGTGAAGGACTGGAGAGTGACCTTTGATGGGACCACTGACCCCGCCGCCTTCCTCGAAAGATTGGAGGAGATCCGAGAGTCCCAAGGCATCACAGCAGACCGCCTCCTACAAGCTATGCCAGAGTTGCTGGAAGGAATGCCGGCCCTCTGGTTCAGAAACAACCGGGCATGCTGGCCGAGATGGAAAGACTTTTGCACCGCCTTTCAGGACTTCTTCTTCCCCGTCAACTACCGAATTGACCTGGAAGCGGCTAACAGCAGGAGGACACACAGCCTGAGAGAAAGTACGGCAGCCTACGTCACGGACCTGCAGACCCTGATTCGCCGCCATGGTGGAATTCCGCCAGAGCAGGAGTTGAACTGGCTATACCGCAACCTTCACCCAGAGTTCCGACGGGAAATAAGGAGGACGGACTTCAACAACGTCCATGAGTTCCCAAAGCTGCCAGAGAGTACGAGCTTTTGCGAGCCGAGATTGAACAAGCTCAGAGGACGACTCCATCACCGCTTTTGACACCATACAGGACCCCATCAGCCCCACCAGCGGTCACTAGGCTAGCCCAACTAGCCACACCGCCCCCTAGGAGCCCAGTAGTCCAGCAAGTCATGAGCCAAAGCACCCCAGTCAACCGCCGCCCCATCGAAGGAAACCGAGAGTGTTGGCGATGCGGGCATATTAGGAGCCAATGCCAATCAGCCCCAAGGATATTCTGCTCCCGATGCAAGCGAGACGGAGTAATGTCTCGTGATTGCCCGTGCCCACGGCTGGAAAAGCAAAACCACGACTTGAGGTACGTGCAGCACCGCCCCCATGACGTCTCACCCACCGCCAACATCGCTACCGCCGACCACCGACCGCATCTTTCCGTCAAGATTCCCGGTGGCACCGCTGAGGCGATGATTGATACAGGTGCCGTAATCTCCTATGTCGGCGACAGGATAGCCAGGCAGTGGAATCTGCTAGGAGTACCGACAACTCCAACTGCTACGAGTTCCGCCCGACTGGCCAATGGAGAAAGCTACGAGTTCCGCCCGACTGGCCAATGGAAAAACCGTTACCGTCCCCGCAACGTATTACGTGGAGATCCGAGTTGGAGAACACCGTTTCGAGGAATCTTTTGGACACATGAGTGGCCTGTCATCCGATATGGTCCTAGGAATGGACATATTGAAGAAAAGGCAGTTTGGACTCGACCTAGGAAGTGGCCAAATCTTGGTAAAGAACCAACCCATTGCAAGGGAAGCTCGGCCCGTACCATGCTTTCCCATTGGAGTTACTGAGCCAAGACCGGCCCTGACACTTTCCAGAGAGGAAGAGGACCACTTACAAGACTTCCTACAGGACGAATTACACCCATTCGAGGAAATACATGGGGTAACGCCGCTGGTAGAACATGGGATTCGTCTCCTGAATCCAGAGCCAATAAAGCAGCGATACCTACCCCAGAAACCCAGAATGCAGAAAGTAATCAATACTGAAGCTGACAGAATGCCACAGGAGAACATCGTAGAACCCTCCGAGAGCCCGTGGAGCTCGCCAGTAGTCATCGTGCGAAGGAAAGTTGACCAGCCGAGGTTCTGCAGCGACTTCCAGAAAGTCAATTCCGTCTCCATGAAGGATGCGTACCCGTTGCCGTTTATCAACACCTTCTGGACCGATCAAGCCGCCACCCGAAGACAAGGACAAGCAGTCACCGCCCCAGCAGCTCCGGAACCCCCTCTGACTGTATACCTACCCGTCAACAGGGATCTGTGCTGGCGCTGCGGTCAACCAGGGCACACACGCAGCGTGTGCCAACGAAACGGCCCCTCCTGTTTTGCTCCCGATGTGGCTTGAAGGATATCCTCTCTCGGGAATGCCACTGTTCCGACCCAGCCGCCCAGAGGAGACCAGCCCAGAGGAGACTAGCCCAGAGGAGACCAGCCCAGAGGAGACCAGCCCAAGAAGGACGACGCCCCGTGCCCCAATGTCAACGGTATCCTGACCCGCATGTCCCCGATGTTCAGCACCCATTGATGCCGTAGACAGACCCTTAAGATCAGGATGCGGCCGATAGCATTCAATCCAGGAAGATTTATTTTTATTAGTGTGGTATGACAATTTTTTTTTTATGACTGGTAATAGTTTTTTTGTACAATGATTCTGACCAGTTTTCTTTTCATCGCTCCCCGGCAACCGGGCAAGAGTTTTGTCTTTTATTTGGAATTGTTTGAGGTCCACATTTAAGTTTATTTGTTTTATTCCGTATTTTATGTATCAGGTGGACCTACCCCGAATAAAGGGTTCGACTATTAGGGGGGTAGGCACCTGGCGGGCTATACTGTTATATTCCGAATGGACCTGTTTTTTTTTGTTAGAACATAAGGTTGCTAGCCGTCTAAGTTTTGAGAGTGTTCACAGCAAAACGAGTTAGTTTTCAGGTCCCTCTGACCGTACAAAAGCATGTTAAGAAAAAAAAAGTTTTTTTTCTTTTTCCCGAAGTAGGAAGGGTGTGTAACGAAGTTACTATTTTCCCGCTATATTTATCAGCCAAAAGCTCCCTGTAAGGAATTAAAATCCTCTTGACAGTAATAATAGGTCTAGAAATACCATTCGTGTTCGTGATAAATCCGTGGATTACATCTATCCTAATAAACAGACTGAACGCCTTCCGGAAATCACGCGAATAACGCGAGGCGTAGCTAAAATAGCACGCACGAGTATAACCTGCGCCGGCTATCGACTCTCGAGAAAACATTCTTATCAAACAAGCTGGGCTATGTTCAAACGCCGACGAGAGAATTCAGTTATCCGATAGAAGCCCCAGACAGCAGTCCAGTCGAGCCAAAAGCACACGCTACCGAGCTGACGTCATCCGACTGACGTCACATCACGAGGATTCCCACTTAGGAGAATTTCACAAGCAGTGAGCGGAACACATTCAGTCATCCGATAGAAGCCACCAAGAACAGTTGAGTCGAGACAGAGGCGCACGCCGCAAGCTGACGTCACAGCACGAGGGATTTTACAAGCTGGGTAATTATTCTATGAAAGTATAATTTGTATCGCAATCGACAGAGTCCACAAAACGGCGCGCGCATATAAGTCGGTCGAGAGGTATTCGAAAAAGAGGGGGAAGCCGGCTGTAGTTCCGTTTTGACAGTCACGCGTCCGACTAGTATCCAGAGTGTGAGCCAAAGACCGAAGCAGTCCACGACCGTCCCGGGCCTTGCCGAAGCAGTGAGATCGGAGTTTGGGTAAATATGTTGTATCAGGTAAAAGACATCAGGAAATGTTCATAAGTACCACAGATGCTATGTGCGCATGATTGCAAGAGGCACATATGCATTTCAATGCTGCGCTGGTAATTTCTGCATACGAGTCCGTACGATACCCCCCACCGCAAAAGCTTTTGGTTGCTAAGTTTACCCCGCTTGCTTGAAAACACCCTCCCCGCTTTCTCTGTATATAGTGCTTGCCATGTGTTTATTTGTTGTGATAACTTGAGGCCGCCGTCAGCCGCCCTTCCTGTATTTCTTTATTTTTAATATACCTGTTCATCCTGTTTTTAGTATTCTTTCATTTACTATCTTGAGTAGAATTTAAACATCTAGTGCGCAGTCGCCACCCAGGTCCGAAACCCAGTTAAAGGCAATTAAAGCCTGCCTTACTGGCTCCGTTACATTGTCACGACTATACTGACCCCTGGAGTGTTTTTCTTCACTGAGACTGCCAGGAGCAAAAGTGGCCTTTTCCACTATAAACCAAAAGGTGGCGCCCGAGGAAAACCGAGAATAGTGAAAAGCGCCAAAGTTTGATAGTAGGGGGAGAGACCCCTTTACAAGACTTTTGGAAAATTTACCCTTGAAAGTGTTATCTGTTTTAGCAGATGTTATTAATAAATCTTTTTTAACAGAAATATTTCCTGCAGGCCTGAAGACGGCTGTTGTCCTACCTCTTCACAAAGGAGGTGATAACACAAATCACTCTAACTTCAGACCAATCTCGCTACTGTCTACTATCTCGAAAGTTATTGAAAAACTAGTAAAAAAAATATTGTTGCAATTCCTATGAAAACATTTTGAACGAATGCCAATTTGGTTTCCAAAGTTCAAAAAATACTAATGGTGCTATTTTCTCATTCTTACAAAAGGCTTATAAGAAATTGAATTAATGAGAATGCATTGCAGCAGACTTCTGTGATTTCTCAAATGCCTTAATGTGTTAATCACGGAATACTGCTGCAAAAAATGCATTGCTATGGCAAAAGAGGTACATGTCTCAACTGGTTCAGATCATACCTGGAGAATAGAACACATATGGTGAAAGTTGGTAACACATAATCCAACCCCTCAAGACATATACAGTAGAGTACCTCAGGGATCTGCTCTGGGACTGATTCTATTCCTATTATACCTGAACGTCCTACCTACAATCAATATTGAAGGAAATTTTACATTATTTGCAGATGATACCACATTATCGTGGCATGGAAAAGACACTATAATCCTGAAGCAAATAGTTTGCTCAGATCTAGCAAAGGTTAAGGAATGGTGTGATTCAAACTTCCTCTGTTTCAATGTAGACAAAACCAAAATTGTTAATTTCAAATCTACTAGTGACAATTTGTTAATAGATGGAAATACGGTCGAAGAAACACAATGCACTAGATTCCTTGGTCTGTACATTGATAATAAATTAAAATTCCATGAACATAACACATATATATGTAAGAAGCTGGCTTCAGGTTCATTTGCTGTGAGAATTGTTTCGAATGAACTTGACATATCCTCAGCAAGGCTAACTTACTTTGCACTAGTAGAGTCCCATATACGATATGGCATTGCTTTTTGGAAATTATGTAGCCAACAACTCATGAATCAAGTCTTTGTGCTACAGAAAAGATCCCTGAGGTATATTTGCAGGGCTAGCTTCAGAGATAGCTGTAGGCCTCTTTTTATCCAACACAAAATCCTAACTGTGGTCAGCATATTTATTCTTGAGGTGGTATGACTAATCCATAAAAGACATGTTACCAATTCACCAGAACAGAAACCTCATATTACGAGACAGAACAAAGATATTCGTTTATCTATACCAAAATCAACCTTGACAAAACATTCTAATATGTATGAAGGCAAAAGAATATACAACCATTTACCAAAGGTTCATAGATAAAAAAAAACAGAAAAAAAACAGAAAAGTGGTTAAGGAATTGCTTCTTGAAAAAGCGTACTATAGCCTGCAGGAATATCATCATGACAGATAATTAATCACTGGTGTATTAAAAATGTTTTTTCAACTATTTTAAGTGTAAAAGTTCTATTTTGTTTTAAACGTACAAAACAAATATATGAGTATTTATTTTTTGTTTTTGATTTTAGTTTTCTGTGACAAATGTGCACATTCATTTAAAAATAAAAAAATGATCATATTTGTTATCTTCATTTTATAATTTTATTTACTATATGTATATGTGTTGTAATTGTATATGCAGTGTGTGTTTTAACTTTTACTATTGTTTTATTACTCATTTATGTATGACGTACATTTATTTATATATGTTCAACTGCTAATTTGATTTTTCATTTTGTCAATGAGAATTTATTCTTGGACAATAAAGTATATATCTATCATTTTACCCACCTTGCTGTTGTGCAAGATGATTCTTTTGTGCCTGCTCCCTCTGCAATTGCAACTGTTGCAACCGAAACTGCCTGATTTGAATCTGCTGCTGCTGATTTTGGTCAGCAAACTGAGTGGTATTCTGGTTGATGGGGCTCAAACCAGGCGCATGCTGTATGCCTTGAGATAAGCCAGGCTGGGTGAGGGTTCCAGGAGTTATATTTTGTTGTTGAATATTGGGTGGGAGAACAATGCCCTGTTGCTTAGCTTGCTGTTGTAACCATTGCACTTGTTGCTGGGTGGTCAGCCCAGGTGGTACATTACCTAAATATAAAGAATGTTATTTTTATTATCCCCATAATTGTTTTGAAATCAGACTCATTTATTTGCCTATATTTTTTTTTTATTGAACATAGTCCCTGTTCATCAGTTTTAAATTAGCTTTAACTCAGTGATTTGTTAAAAAACACTTAGTTTCATATAAAGAAATGGACACTCTCTATTAAATTTGATTTCAAATTCTTATGATAAAAATCATGAATATATAATTTGTGTCCAATTATTGAAAGTTACAAATTACTTGAAAATGCAATTAATTTACAGCAGATCAGAGATAAATGAAACAATTCAATACTGTAACAAACACATCAAGGTTCTATTAGTATTTTCAAATATGGAATTTCACATCACTCATGATCAACTGAAGATTATCATCACCGTTTTCTTAGAATCCCATAGCATATGATGTGGAATCAGTTAATTACATTTTCAAAAAAGCTTAGTAGAAACTTACTGTGATATAATTCAAGCGGCATTGTCTGAACTCTACAAAGTGATTTGTCACATACGAGACTTCATGTACATAAACAAAATTAACCCATTAACGCACGAGTTTTTTTATTTGACTTTGAAATGTTTTTAGTTGTTTTTATTGGTTTAGTTTAACTCAGTGGGTACCAAGAAATGGTTTGAAAAAATACTCGTTTTTTTTAAATGTATGGGTCCATATGGTCCCGCTAGGCGCTCTCCTGGTTGAATTACTTTACAAAAAAAAAAGTTTTAAATGTTTTTATTTCATTATACATTACAGTATTAATCACTAACTACAGTAACACTCACTATCTATCTATTTGCTATATAAATCTTTAAAACAACTTATGCAATGTCCAACTTGGCATTTATTACATATGGGTCTCCCATGTTCGAAAAAATTTGCGGCAGCACATCGCTTTCTTTTGGCTTCTGGGATTGGAATTACGCAATGATCAAACCTATCCGGTCTCGTACCCTTTCACCCATAGGAGTAGGTGGTCTACCCCCCTGACTCGGAGGATTCTTGTCAGATATAAAAAAAGAGAGAAAAAGAGGTTTATTGTCCAAACAGGGTCAAGCCCCAATTACAGGACAGCAATACATAATAGTTACAGTTTGTGGTTGTGAGCAATATATAATAGTTACAATTTGTGGTTGTGAGCTATAGCTATGATTAGGAATTTAGAAATACATACAGTGTAATTATTTGATAATAAACAAGAAATAAAAAAGAAAAAGGGAGAATAATGTGTAAAAATTGACAAGAGTGAATTATATTATGTATGGTTATTCTAAACCCAGTTGGAACGGCAATAAAAATAAGAGCACTACGAGGAGTGTTCATATGCACTGCCCGGCAAATGGAAAATTTATATACCACCAGTGTTTTTACTTTCAAATTACAATCATAAAAAAGTTCTGTCGTGTGGAAGAGAATTCCTTCTCGAAACTTTTTATGTCGGTCCAATTGGGATTAGAAATACTATACTTACAAATGGTTCAAGTATACTTCACTCACTTTTTTTGTTATATAGAATTTGTTTATTTTTGTTTCGAAAGTATTTATAGGTTGGTTGAATAAATCGGTTTCATCACCAAACTTGTTCAATTTGTTGCACATTGCATATATCGGTGATATAGATAGATAGAAATGACTGAAATTGTAATAAATAAATGAAGCGAATCAGGATCTGGGCTCTATATTGAATCTGCCACTTCACCTTCATCATCTGAAAGCTTATGTTATATCTCGTACACCTTGAAATGTGATTTTGGTAAAGTAACAAAAATCGAAATCAATCTATATTTTTTTTTTTGTAATTTCGAAAAGTAAAATAGAAAATATATACTTTTTAGCAAGTTTTAACTATAATTATAATTGGGTGATAATTCCTAGAATTACTTACCATAATTGGAACCCGCAATTTTTATCCATTGCACAACTGCACTAAAACAAACTCCTGTCACAAATGATTTAGAGCCACAGTCAATTCTTGCACAATTATTGTAATAGCAATACAATTTTTTTTAATGCTACCCGTATCTGTAGCATAAGGTGACAGGTCTTTGTCGAAATTGAAAAAACCTTTTTAAGATCAAATATGGCACAAGAGAGACTCGGCAATTAATCAATTATGTCCATAGAAAATTACTTAATGGATGGATGGAAGATTTTGCCATTAAAAAGGCAAGAAAAAAAAGTTTCGATTAAAATATTTTGTTTCTTTTTTTTACTGTTGTGTTAATTGTTTGTTTTGTTACGTTTTTGGTTTTGTTTATAAGTTATTGTGCAGTTTGAAATTATATTACATGTAAGTATTTGCAGTTATTTCAATTTAATTTAGTTATTAATGTTTAGTTACAACTTTGAACAAAAAGGCTCACATTTATATTTTGCACACATGCGGCCCTATAGCTTGTTAAGGCTCTGAGTGAATGAAAAAACTAACTTAGTTTATCATCATATTCCAGATCATGGAAATAGCTGTTTCATACTAATCTAAATCTTACAACTAACCTCTTATCAGAATATGACTCCCTCCACCTCCCCGTTGCTGAACTTGTTTTAGGAACTGTCTGTGCCTTTGTATTTTTGCGACGAAAATGGCCTGTTGTTCTGGAGGCATTTTTTGAAGTTCCTGGTGGGTTCTAGCATCCAACTGTATGAACTGCCTTTGAGTCACGGCAGCACCCTGCTGAGAATTTGGAGACCACTGCACTCTGGGCGATCCCTGCTGAATTATGTTGACAGGATGACGAATTATTTGTTGACCAGGTGTTTGCGGAGAAGGTTGCGACCATAAATGCTGGTTCAATGTAGCTCTCTGGGTCGGCGGGTTTTGGGGAGAAGTCTGGTTGATGAGTATTTGCTGTCCCATACTTGGCTGCTGCTGGAATTGTGTACGAACCACTTGTTGAGGCAGACTAGGAGTAACCTATTGATAAATTCACATAATATTCGAAAAGAGTTACAATGCATCATATAACAGCTATTAAATGAAATTATTTTGATACAAAAAGTCTTCAATTTTTTTTTTTCAAATCAGGACATTAAACAACATTACATTTCTTATGTTATCTTTAATAATAAAATATGATTGAAATAATAAATACAAAATCTATATTTATAATACATATAGTCATATCACTCATCACTATGTTTAAAAAACCATTGTGAAGTTAGCAGCCATGTTCCAACGGTCATTTTTATCTGGCGGCCAAATTATTCAAAATTTCATTCAAATCAAGGGTAATGATCGGCTGAGGATTTGGAATGACAATTGGAATTCGATTTGGGATAAAATGGTCGAACTCAAACATTTGTGAAACACTAGAATCTTATACCAAGAGATATTTGATCTGCCTTTATAAAAAAAATAAAAAACCAATCTCGAAAATGTTCAGCCAAGTTTATTTTTGATAGAAATGCTACTGAAAAGATTCCTAATAATATACCAAGAGATTATTTTTGCAGACCATCAAAGGGCTAGTTTATACTTGTCATTATTTAGAAAAAAAATCAGAAACCTGCAAGCAAAATCTTTAATAAAGTTGATTTTTGGTTGGAACCAAGGTAGTTTATATTTGTCGAGTTTTTGAAAAATATTTAAAAACCACCCAAAATTTAAGTCATTTTAGGTTTGGTGTTGAAGGAAAGTTTTCTAATGATACACCAAGGGATGATTGATTTGCAGGCTATCAGAGGGATAGTTTATGCTTGTCGAGATATCGAAAAATATTCAAAAATAACCCTCAAAAATGTTTAGTCGGATTGATTTTATATATATGCTACAAAAAGTCTTTCTAATGATAAACTAAGAGATGATTGATTTGCAGGCCGTAGGAGGGTAGTTTATACCTGTAAAGATTTCGAAAAATATTCAAAAACCACCTAAAATTTTTTTTGCCCGATTGAATTTTTGGTACACGTGCTATTGAAAGGCTTTCTGATGATATACCAAGAGATGATTTATTTGCAGGCCATCTAAGGAGTAGTTTATACCTGTCAAGATTTCGAAAAATATTTAAAAACCACCCTCAGAAACAACGTTTAGCCAAGTTGAATTTTGGTTTAGGTACTTATGGAAAGCTTTCTAATGAAGTGACTACCCAAAAAAAGTCATCTGATATAGTTAGTGAACCAGTGGCATACCAATAATATTTTGTATATTTTAAAATGTCTTGCATTAAATGTAATGTTGCTGATAATGAATCCTACTTGAACTGTGATAGTTGTGAACGTCCAGTACATGTAAACACCTAATGCTCTGGACTCAATGCAAGCGAATTGAAAGTGATGGACCTGAAAGTAAAAAGAATCCTTAGATTCCTGTGTGAAGAATGTTTAATGGGGGTTAGGCTGGTCCCAAAGCTAATTAAAAAGATTGAATCTACAAGAGGAAATCAATAAACTCAAAGCACTCATTCAGACAGTACCTAATACTATCTTGCCAGAGGATGATTTAATTAATGAACTACAAAAACGTCAAAAAAGAAAAAAAAAAGTTATGGTCTTCAATTTGCCAGAACCACGGGATCAAGCTTCTAACTTGAACAAAGTTAAAGCACTATTAGCTAATGATGATCTGAATATTTCAAAAGTGGCGAGACTTGGCAAACCTAATAAAAATGGTTTATGTGCTCTCAAAGTGGTTTTCAAATATGCTGGGGAAGCTAATAAAGTAATCAGAGCCAGAAAAGATCCAATCAGAAGAATGGCAATATCAGTCAATGCAGATATGTCTCAACTTCAGATCAGAACTTGGAAAAAATTGAAAGAAGAATTGGAAGAAAGGAAGAAAGCTGGGAAAAATGTTGTTATGAGACATTTCAATGGTGTTCCTCAAATTAGCAAGCAAATTAGGACTTTGATATTTTTCGGTATGATAGAGACTCAACTCAATTATTGAAAACACATGGAGGTGGTGTACTCATAGCTATAGGGCACGCTCTATCAGCAACTACTGATTTTTTTAAACTTTTTCTTGGTAAAGATCATTCCACCTGCTTCTAATACTGAATATTACATCAGTCATGTTAATACTGTAGACTATATTTTAGAAAACTTCCCTAGTCATGAAATTTTGCTCTGCGGAGATAATAACATACCGAATGCTATTTGGTTCAATGATGAACTTGGCCTAAATGCTAACTGTCCTGAAAACTCACCAGCAGATGTATTGCTCAACTCATTCAGTTATCATAACCTCTATCAAGTGAATTATATTACTAATTCTAGGAATGTATCATTAGATCTGTTATTTTCATCATACCATGATATAATTGTTAATAACCCAGAAGAACTAATTTTTCAAAATAGCATTCACCACTAGGCTGTTGCCTTTGATTTGAATATTGGAAAAATACCAGATCTGAAAATCGAGGAATACTTTTATGACTTCAGAAATAGTCATTATATCTTCATGAATGATTGGAATTCCTTATTGAATTACGACGTTAATTCATCCTTAAGCAACTTTCATGACGTATTATATGAAGCCATTCGTAAATCTATACCTCTCAAAAAGTTCAAAACATCCACCTTCCCAACATGGTTCAACAAAGATTTAAAACAAATGATATTTGAAAAGAAATTAGTTCATAGGGAATATAAGAGTAGTAATGTTGAAGCATATGAGTGATTTCAATATCTCAGAGAACAATGTAAAATCTTACGCGAGGACTACATTTTGAAAACTGAGAATAACATTTCTGCTGACCCTCGTCATTTTTGGAAATTCATCAATGATAAAAATAAATAATTCAACCTTCCATCTCATATGGTTTATAACAACTCTGGTGAAAATTCCAATGAAATAGTTAATCTTTTTTCAGACTATTTTTTGACAGTCTATGATGATACAATTGTTAAGCAAATTCTACATTATACCTTTGATAACACTCTTGGCATTTGCACCTACACCATAGACATTAAATAAGTCATATATTTAGTACTTTCACTACCTTGGAAACTGTCAAATGTCCCAGATGAGATTCCTTTGCATTTGATTAAAAATTGTACTTACACTTTAGCAAAACCCATTCACTCCCTGAACACCTATCTCTCAGAAAAGGAACATTCCCTAGCTTGTGGAAACACAGTTTCATAAAACCCATACATAAGAGTGGCTCATGGGATAACGTTAATAACTACAGAAGTATTTGTAATCAGAGTTACAAAAAATATTTGATTGTTTGATTTATAAAAAATATTCGTGGGAAATATTATAATCAGTTAACAACATGGTTTCTGCAGAGGCAGATTAACTACCACTAATTTGTTGCTTTACCAAAAGTATATCATCAACGCAGATCGACTCCATATATACAGACTTTTCGAAAACCTTTGATAGAGTCAACCACAGTTTATTACTTGCAAAACTTGAATCTCTGGGAATTGAAGGAAACATTCTAGAATAGATCAAATCCTATCTTAGTGGTAGAGTCCAATATGTAAAATATGGTTATTCAGTATCAGATCCAATTGGTGTACCCCAGGAATCTCACATGGGACCACTATTTTTTTAATATATTTGTTAATGATCTTCCTAATGTTATCCCTAATAGCTCCTTCCTATTATTTGCACATGATTTATTGATGTTCAGAACAATTCAATCCATATCTGATGCTGAGAGCTTACAGTTTGACCTAAATAACCTTTCTAGGTGGTGTAATATTAATTTATTAAAACTGAACTTGAGTCAATGTCAAAAAATAACTTGTTCACGAAATAATGACGCTATTAATTACATTTATCAGATCAACAAAACAAATTTATCAGGGACTTACAAGATCAAAGATTTAGGGGTTATATTCAACACAAAAATGACTTTCAAGATTCTCGTGTACGAAAAATATTGGGCTTTTCTCTTCGTTCAGCAAGAGAACTGTCTGTCATTGCTGTCAAGATTATTTATTGTACACAGGTGAGGTCTATACCCGCACACAACTCTATCATTTGGTCGCCATGCTACAAAGTTGATATAGAACTCTTGGAGGGCACTCAAAATAAGTTATTGATGGCAATATTGATTGTCCTGAAATTGTTGAGCTTACCTCATAATTGGTATGATGTTGAGCTTACCTCACTAGAGGGCATTTTTGACAGTGGGTTTTGATTTTTTTCGAAAGATTGAAAAGTAGAAAATACCCCTTCAACACCGTGCAAATCAATCATCTCTTGGTATATCATTATATAGCTTTCCAGTAACACATATACCAAAAATAACCTTGGCTAAACATTTCAGAAGGTAGGGTTTGACGTTTTTCGAATTACCGACAAGTATAAACTTGCCCTTTGACAGCCTGCTAATCAATCATCTCAAATATCAACTTGGCTTTACATTTTGAAGGTGGGTATTCTTTTTTATCTGAAGGCAGATCAAAAATCTCTTGGTATATCATTCTAGAATTATCCATTTTTTGTGTTTGACCATTTCTTCTCCAATTGAATCCCAATTGCCATTCCAAATCGACAGCCATTAATTACCCTAGATTTGTTTGTAATTTCAAAGAATTTTTAAATTTAATGTAACACCCGTTGCCACACCCGCTAACTTCACACCGATGTTTAAAAAAATTACATTCCAGAATACACCTCCGGAATAATCAAACACATAGTTTTCACAAAACAGTTAAAACTTTTAGTGAAAAATTTAAACAAGGTAATTGATTATATAGGAAGAAACACATAATTGCGGAACATTCTGAAGAAAATTCCTTTCAAGTGGCGGAAAACAAGGCATAAAAGAAAAGTTTTAAGTATAATTGAAAAGTTTAACATCTGAGAGAAAAGAATAGATTTAATTATTAAACAATATATACATATTTTCGTTCTCAAAAATGACCCATTGTGTATCTTGATGGAACTTACATACACAGTAGCCATATATCATTTCATAATTGGTATGATGACAATGCAAAAGGCAGTGTATGCTAGTTGTCATATGTACCTAATTCCTAACAGTTTAATGATGTTTACATCTGAAGCAAAATATAATTACTAGAGTAACGATATGAACCAAAAAAAATAAAAATGTTAATACCAAATTTACCACAAAATTCTGATGTAACCACCAATTAAATTATTCTAAAACGATTTTAAACTAATATAATTAATTCGTAACCTAAATAATTCCTGTTGAAAAGGGAAACATTCTCAATTAAATATTGATAGAAAGATTTTTCTGTGAATTGAAAAATCCACGATTAAAATGAAGTTATTTTTTGTGAATGTCTAACAGAAAACAACTACTTCCTCGGCTAAAGCCACGCTGGACATTGAACTACATCTGATAGATATTCTGATTTTATGAACATCCTGTTTATATTTTCAACAAATCAATCTAAATAATTCCCTTTTGCAGAATCTCTTTCTCGAAGATCAAACCGATAGTCGGATACATTTCTGTTCTATTTCATCACATCTTATATTGATTTCCAATTACCTGTTATACCTCTAAGGCCCAGTTTCACCAAACAGCTCTTGATCTCAGATTGATTAAACTCCGATTGTTAGTCAAGCTGGCTTAACAGTGTTTTCTGTTTCACCATGCAACAACCCGTTCGAAGATGATCGCGATTAACCAAATCGCGATTAAATCGTCAAACCACTTGGCAACATTGTGAACAAACAGTTATATAGTAGTCTGTGTCGTATAAGCAGGGATGACCACCCTTGGCGCTATTGTCGTCAGTCGCATATCAGGTGTCATTCATTCAAACATAACCAAGTTCGGCAGTTTGTCATGTGTACCGGTGTATACAAATGTGAATTTGCCGAAAATGTCGAGTGGTGTGAGTCGAAATGTCGATGGAAACTTGCAGAAGTTAAAGAAAGAGAGGAACCCAATATTCATTTACTTTTTGAATAACAATAACTGATTTCAGATCTCTTCACTTTTATCTATATGTTAGCGAACCAGATTCATAATTCAAGTTTATAAATATAAAATAATGACTTTTTATTTTATTACTTTTCCCATTAGTAAAAAATTTTTTTAATTTTAAAAATTAATTTCCTGATGACTATATGTATGTGAAAAAGATTTACATTTAATTTTTGAACGATAATAACCGAGTTCCTATTGTTGAGTTTTGTTATACAATTAAAGTAGCTTTTATTATCTGAACCTTATTTCACAAAACCACACATATTGAAAAAAAACTATATTAGTAACTTTATCAACTTGTTCCTTTTCATTAACAAATTGAACTCTTTTACAAATAATATTTCATTCAAACATATTAATAAATTATTCTTTGCACTGAATTTCATAATTTTCAATACTATAAGCAGATGTTCCTTGGGAATAATAAACGTTATTATTATTACTTTGTTTGTATATTTTTCATAGTTCTTGACCATGAAGCCAAAATTTTTTATCTGAATAGTGGCTTCTTATTAACTGCTATTGATCCTGCCTCACTTCTGGACGTGGATCTTCCACAATCTCTTTTTCATGTTCTTTCACTATGACATTCCAATTTCCCTGCGTTGTCGCTCTAGCCTTACCAGCCTTGATTAAACATATTAGCATTTGCTTTGCTATTATAGGAATGCCATAACATTTTCAATAATCTTCAGGTCGGACACAAACCTTGTAAAGTATTGATGAACAATATCAGTAACCAATTCAAAACGAAAATGAAATAATAAAACTCACTTTTCGTTTGCAAATTCTATTTGTTCCCCAATTGATCCCAGTATTTGAAGTGCAGCTTCTTTTGAAAGTCGGAATCTTTTCTCAAAATCTGCATTGTGCAGATATTGGAAATGATCTTTTCCTCGGATCTATCGAGGATGACGAACCACAAATTCATCATCACTATCATCTCCAAAGGCAAGATCATACACTTGTCGAAATTACATTTTAACGAAATGTCACATTAATCTCAACTTGAAGTTATAATCCTCCTGAAATGACCAGTGTGAAAACAGAAACGGTCGTCGCGCCAGAAACGAAATATTAGAATATGCGCAAGGGTGTCATATGTTATTCCTTCAAAATCTTCCGAAATGAAATAACAATTGGAATTTTTTACTGTAATATGATGGTGATAATGATGAATGAAAGTTTACACAAAATTATGATAAAAATATGATAATGGTGTTTCTAATAAATCATAAAATCATATTTATCAGTGGCTGTGACAATAACATACAAGATGGGATAAAAAGGGCGTATCTGGAAATTTATTTTTCACAGTATATTCAGAACGAGCTGAGAAAGCATACCTACCCCATTTCGGATTTTGTATCTCAATACTCACCCTGGAAACTACCCCCGTATTAAAAAAAATCTCTAAAACAGAGTTAATTCATCGTTTCTGGAAACTTCTTTTTCACTCTATATTCAAAACGAGCTGAGAAAGCATGCCTACCCCATTTCAGATTTTGTAGCTCAATACTCACCCTGGAAACTACCCCCGTATTCAAAAAAATCTCCAAAACAGAGTTAATTCATCGTTTCTGGAAATTTATTTTTCACTCCATATTCAAAACGAGCTGAGAAAGCATGCCTACCCCATTTCAGATTTTGTGTCTCAATACTCACCCTGGAAACTACCCCCGTATTAAAAAATCTCCAAAACAGAGTTAATTCATCGTTTCTGGAAATTTCTTTTTCACTCCATATTCAAAACGAGCTGAGAAAGCATGCCTACCCCATTTCAGATTTTGTATCTCAATACTCACCCTGGAAACTACCCCCGTATTCAAAAAAAACTCCAAAACAGAGTTAATTCATCGTTTCTGGAAATTTATTTTTCACTCCATATTCAAAACGAGCTGAGAAAGCATGCCTACCCCATTTCAGATTTTTTGTTCTCAATACTCGCCCTGGAAACTACCCCCGTATTAAAAAAAATCTCCAGAACAGAGCTAATTAATCGTTTCTGGAAATTTCTTTTTCACTCTCTATTCAAAACGAGCTGAGAAAGCATGCCTACCCCATTTCAGATTTTGTGTCTCAATACTCACCCTGGAAACTACCCCCGTATTAAAAAAATCTCCAGAACAGAGTTAATTAATCGTTTCTGGAAATTTCTTTTTCACTCTATATTCAAAACGAGCTGAGAAAGCATGCCTACCCCATTTCAGATTTTGTATCTCAATACTCACCCTGGAAACTACCCCCGTATTAAAAAAAATCTCCAAAACAGAGTTAATTAATCGTTTCTGGAAATTTCTTTTTCACTCTATATTCAAAACGAGCTGAGAAAGCATGCCTACCCCATTTCAGATTTTGTATCTCAATACTCACCCTGGAAACTACCCCCGTATTCAAAAAATCTCCAAAACAGAGTTAATTCATCGTTTCTGGAAATTTCTTTTCACTCTATATTCAAAACGAGCTGAGAAAGCATACCTACCCCATTTCGGATTTTGTGTCTCAATACTCACCCTGGAAACTACCCCCGTATTAAAAAAAATCTCTAAAACAGAGTTAATTCATCGTTTCTGGAAATTTCTCTTTCACTCTATATTAAAACGAGCTGAGAAAGCATACCTACCCCATTTCAGATTTTGTATCTCAATACTCACCCTGGAAACTACCCCCGTATTCAAAAAAATATCCAAAACAGAGTTAATTAATCGTTTCTGAAAATTTCTTTTTCACTCTATATTAAAACGAGCTGAGAAAGCATGCCTACCCCATTTCAGATTTTGTATCTCAATACTCACCCTGGAAACTACCCCCGTATTCAAAAAAATCTCCAAAACAGAGTTAATTCATCCTTTCTGGAAATTTCTTTTTCACTCTATATTCAAAACGAGCTAGGAAAGCATACCTACCCCATTTCGGATTTTTTGTCTCAATACTCACCCTGGAAACTACCCCCGTATTAAAAAAATCTCCAAAACAGAGTTAATTCATCGTTTCTGGAAATTTCTTTTTCACTCTATATTCAAAACGAGCTGAGAAAGCATACCTACCCCATTTCGGATTTTGTGTCTCAATACTCACCCTGGAAACTACCCCCGTATTAAATAAAATCTCCAAAACAGAGTTAATTAATCGTTTCTGGAAATTTCTTTTTCACTCTATATTCAAAACGAGCTAGGAAAGCATACCTACCCCATTTCGGATTTTTTGTCTCAATACTCACCCTGGAAACTACCCCCGTAATTAAAAAAATCTCCAAAACAGAGTTAATTCATCGTTTCCGGAAATTTCTTTTTCACTTTATATTCAAAACAAGCTGAGAAAGCATGCCTACCCCCATTTCAGATTTTGTATCTCAATACTCACCCTGGAAACTAACCCCCTATTCAAAAAAATCTCCAGAACAGAGTAAATCCACCAATTTTCGAAATTTCCAGTGTCTTTTCAAAACATATGTATGTTGTGGATGAAAATAAAACTCCTTTCTTCAACACATTTTATATATATTCTGAATTAAAATAAAATAGTGGAAATGAAAACTCAAGAAAAAATTATGCTCGGCCTAAAATCTCAATAGTAAGCAAAAGTAACAACATTCTTAGAAAATATAATTCGGATAAAATAATGCCTATAATACAAGAAATGAAATAAGACTATAATGAAATAAAACAGCGATAGTGATTAATATAAGAAAACAACACCAGCAGCAGCAGCAGCATTCGTTTGAAATAATTTACATATTTTTTATAAAAATATTTTGACAGTACATAGTATTGAACCTTTATATATAAATATATATATATATATATATATATATATATATAATATTTATCTCCATAAGGAACATCATTCAATTCAGGTATTCATTATCACAGACATTGATTTTTCATTTCGGTAATATCTACACATAAAAATAACTTGGGAAATAATAAAAAAATCACAAAAAGCGATATACATTTCAAGAAAAATGCATCAAAATGTCAAGAATACAAGAACGCATATTTTGAAATATTCGAACGTTCGTGAATTACCCAGCTTCCGTGCATTAAGATAAATCGTACAGTTCACTAATTATTCTAGATCTTTCCAGAAACGATTAATTAGCTCTGTTCTGGAGATTTTTTTTAATACGGGGGTAGTTTCCAGGGCGAGTATTGAGACACAAAATCCGAAATGGGGTAGGTATGCTTTCTCAGCTCGTTTTGAATATAGAGTGAAAAAGAAATTTCCAGAAACAATTAATTAACTCTGTTTTGGACATTTTTTAATACGGGGGTAGTTTCCAGGGTGAGTATTGAGATACAAAATCTGAAATGGGGTAGGTATGCTTTCTCAGCTCGTTTTGAATATAGAGTGAAAACAGAAATTTCCAGAAACGATTAATTAACTCTGTTTTGGACATTTTTTTAATACGGGGGTAGTTTCCAGGGTGAGTATTGAGATACAAAATCTGAAATGGGGTAGGTATGCTTTCTCAGCTCGTTTTGAACATAGAGTGGAAAAGAAATTTCCAGAAACGATGAATTAACTCTGTTTTGGAGATTTTTTTTAATACGGGGGTAGTTTCCAGGGTGAGTATTGAGATACAAAATCTGAAATGGGGTAGGCATGCTTTCTCAGCTCGTTTTGAATATGGAGTGAAAAAGAAATTTCCAGAAACGATGAATTAACTCTGTTTTGGAGATTTTTTTGAATACGGGGGTAGTTTCCAGGGTGAGTATTGAGACACAAAATCCGAAATGGGGTAGGTATGCTTTCTCAGCTCGTTTTGAACATAGAGTGGAAAAGAAATTTCCAGAAACGATGAATTAACTCTGTTTTAGAGATTTTTTTTAATACGGGGGTAGTTTCCAGGGTGAGTATTGAGATACAAAATCCGAAATGGGGTAGGTATGCTTTCTCAGCTCGTTCTGAATATACTGTGAAAAAGAAATTTCCCGATACGCCCTTTTTATCCCATCTTGTATGTTATTGTCACAGCCACTGATAAATATGATCTTATGATTTATTAGAAACACCATTATCATATTTTTATCATAATTTTGTGTAAACTTTCATTCATCATCATCACCATCATATTACTGTAAAAAATTCCAATTGTTATTTCATTTCGGAAGATTTTGAAGAAATAACATATGACACCCTTGCGCATATACTAATATTTCGTTTCTGGCGCGACGACCGTTTCTGTTTTCACACTGGTCCTGAAATAGACGATTTGTGCTAAATCGCGATTAGTCCATTTAATCGCGCTTTAGAGTGTGGTAAAACGCTACATTACATTAATCGTGATCTGAGGCCTTACTTGATAACTAAATCGAGATTAAAGCTTTTGGTGAAACTGGGCCTAACTTCTCAGAATATTAAACGAAATATTTGAAATTTTTTAAAGTAATTTGTTCACACATACACAATTAAAACAGAAAAAATTGTTATCACAATACTTATTTACAGATCTTAAATTTTACTGAATGTGAAGGACAACAATTTTACATTAATTTTATTTTACCAGTTAGGTATACTACTGACCAATAACAGTAACCAATATGATAGCCTGAAGGTGAGCCAACCCCTGTGCAAAATGTACCGTGTCACGGACAAATGAGTTTTGAGGACAGTACTAATAAATTAACTGAATAACTATAGTTTTTACTTAATAAATATACATATGTGAGCCATTTTCCTTTTTGTGCTATGCTTTTTCAATATCACATGAGAAATACTGTACAAAACAAATAAACATGGAAGGAAGCCCTGAAAGACAATTCTGATTATTTCAGGATTGATGTGAAAGTTATTGAGCTTGAAACAGCTTTATTAACATAACTCAATCCAAAAACATCGAATGTTGTAAAATAAAATAGACTCAATTAAAAATTGAAAGAAATAATTTTTCCATTTTATAAATAAAATAATTTCTTTCAATTTTCAATAGAGTATATTTTCCTTGTAAACATCTAAAATAACATAAAAACATTATATCCCAAAACTGAAATTTTTCTGAAATCTTTAATCCTTTCTCTGCCCTCAGCTAGTATACTTACCAACTGGTTGACTGCCCCAAACAAGCTAACTCGCATCAAATTTTTACACTGCTCGCATATAATTGCTAGCATAGATAGATATTATATATTCAAGAAACGTAGGTGTGATAGGGAAACTCATAGAACAGTAAATGTGTAGGTAGTGTAGCTACGATTCTCATTTGTACGGCCTGTTTATGAGCATTTTTATTTGAAAGAAAAATGTACAATGTTTCCGAAATCCTTCATATGAATTTTCAGTAGATTATTAAATTAACATACCTGATTTATTTGCTGCTGCAAATTTCGTTGACTGAGGCCTTGTTGCTGAAGTTGTTGATTCATCTGCTGTTGTTGCTGTTGCAGAGTCTGTCTATTTAGCTGCTGCTGCAATTGTTGATTGATTCCTTGATTCAACTGTTGATTCAATGCTTGCATGGTTTGTCCCAAACCCTGCTCTAAATTTTGATGACTCAACTGATTTTGCGCATTGATCTGCTGCTGATTAATTTGCTGACTCAATTGACTTTGCTGAACAATCTGTTGATTTTGCTGGGGTAGCTGTTGATTTATTTGATTTTGTTGATTCAACTGGTTTTGCTGAGTCAACTGTTTGCTGACTAATTTTTTGATTCAAACTCTGTTCTATGGATCTTGTGGGCTGATTTGTTGACAAAGTTGATTGTGCTGTATTTGAGGACTGATTTGTTGATTCAATTGTGGATTGAGTTGCTGTTGATTGAGCTGTTGTTGATTTAGTTGTTGGCCTAAGTTCTGACTACCCAATTGCTGATTAAGAATTTGAACATTCAAATTCTGATGATTAAGATTCTGTCTGTTGATTACTTGATTCAAACCTTGTTGTGAAATACCTTGTTGGTCTTGACTTTGAGAAAAAGATGTGCTCACAAACTTCTGCTGCTGTATTGTTAAATTAGGTTGATTGTGTAAACTTTGTTGACTTGTCGCAGTCTGCTGTTGATTCAAAAACTGTTGTTTCTGTTGCAAAATTTGTTGGTTCTGTTGAGAGAGCAGCTGATTTATATTTTGTTGGATGAACGTTTGTCCTGGACTTTTTTTTCCCGTTGCTGATTTTGAACTTGTTGATTCTGACTGAGTTGGATGTGTTGGCTTTGGTTCAACTGATTTTGTGTTTGGGACTGTTGAATATGTAGGTTTTGATTCAACTGAATTTGCTGCTGATTTTGTTGCTGAGTCTGATTAATGTTCTGTTTTGAGTTTGGTTCAACTGGTTTGTTGCTGAGTTTGATTCAACTGAATCTGTTGCTGGTTTTGGTTCATTTGAATTTGTTGTTTTGATCAGTGAATTTGTTGTGATTTGGTTCAGTTGAATCTGTTGTTGATTTTGATTCAGTTGAATTTGTTGTTGATTTGGTTCAGTTGAATCTGTTGTTGACTTTGGTTCAGTTGTATTTGTTGTTGATTTTGGTTTGGTTGTCTGTTGTTGACTTTGGTTCAGTTGAATCTGTTGTTGACTTTGGTTCAGTTGTATTTGTTGTTGATTTTGGTTTAGTTGTATTTGTTGATTCTGATTCAGTTGAATATGCTGTTGGCTTTGGTTGGTTTGAATCGTCTGTTGATTCTGATTACTTTGTTGTTGGCCTTGACTCATCTGAATTTGTTGCTGGGTCTGGCCAATCTGGATCTGTTGATTTTGAGATAGTGTATTCTGTTGCTGATTTTGTATTTGAATTTGATGGTGACCTTGATTCAAATTAGACTGCTGCTGGTTTTGCCCCATTTGCATTCTTTGATTTTGTTTGAGCTGTAGTTGCTGCTGCTGTAATGGTTCAATTGCTGCTGACTCGTTGGTTTAGATGTTGATTTGGTCCTATATGTTGTTGTTCTTGCTGATTCACATTAGCCTGTTGCTGCTGTAAAAGTTGGTTTTGATTTAACTGATTTTGAAGCAACTGCCTCTGTGCAAGCTGGCGTTGCACCAATTGCTGCTGTAAAATTTGTTGTGGTATTGGAACTTGTCCAGATGTCCTCTGGATGACATTACTTTGATTTTGTTGCTGAAGGAGTTGTTGGTGCAACTGACTTTGTGCTGACTGGCCTCGTAACTGCAAATTGGCCCTTGTTTGGGGCTGACCAATCAAGCGGTTGATATTTAAAGGGTTATGCTGATCCTGAAAATTGGATGTTTGGGACGGTGTGTGATGTATGATACTTTTTGGTATTTGCTGACTCATCAAGGAAGTAGATGGTGATCTGGGAATTTGTGGCAAATTTAAAGATACTGGAGGAGCAGTTTGTGGTTGAGATTGGGGGACTGTCTGCGACAACTGTGCTCTTGGTATTTGATTTGACTGATGAGTGGACTTGAAGCTTGGAGCAACTACATTTGGGGGAGCCACAGGATCTGAGCTGGAGGAAATAAGAGATGTACTTGGCTGATTCCATGGCATCCTTTGCTTCAATTTTTCAAGAAGAGCCTGTGTTGAATCAGATATAATTTTCTCCTCATTGTGATCCTCCTCAATAACTTGTTCGGGCTCAAATCCAGTTATAGCAGTTGTACTTTCATGTTTTATAGGTTTTGGCCAATCTATCAATTTAGGATGAAACAATAAGTAATCTGGGTATAATTTGTTTTTGACTGCTTCAACGATCCAATGTGGGGTGATAATTTTGACATCTGAACTGTCTGCTCTTTCATATTTGGGACCCAGTGTATTTGTTATGACAAGATAATCACATTTTTTTGTTAAATTCAGTTGCACTATACCTCCATTGTATGTAATTAAAGACCACAAAAAATTACGATCTTCTCGTATTCCGCTGAAGCAGAATGTTAAGTTAGAAAACAATTTTCCACTAGCAACATATAAATAGGATTTAACGTTCACTAATCTCTTCAAAGCAGCACTCATTAGGACCCATTTTGGAGTCACAGCAGGTATTTCATATACATCATTGGCATCTCCAATATCATTTTCTTCAGGATTTTCACCAACTATGAGATGGGTAACGTAATCCGAAAAATAATTCAGTCTCTCTGCACCACCACATTTTAATAAGTCCACAATCTAAAAATCATATAGTGGTTTGAAAACTATCTGGATAATAATGTTATTTTACCTTTTCATGAACCTCCCCGCTGATGAAAAACTTTACATCCTTAAAAATATCCTCACACAGTTGCAAATTCATTATTATGCAGGGGAGATCACCCATTTTTAGTGATTTATAGTATGGCATATAACATAAAATTTTCAAAGAAATATTCGGTACTAGGATTGTCAAAACATTTTGTTTATAACCTCCCTGTTTCTAGAGATACTAGTGTTGCCAACGCATAAGTATAATTCGTTTACGTCATTATATTTTTAGAGTCGTGAAAATGGAGCTTTCGGAGTGATATTACGTCATAACCAAAACTGTAACACAACCTCAATAAAATAATAGAAAGCTAATTTCATGTATTAGATTCGTTATCGAATGCAATATATATATTTTTTATTGGTGCCCCTTTTTACCCATTTAAAGCACGCCTCAGCGTGTTTAAATCGAACTTTAAAAAACGCGCGTTTTTTAAAGGTAACCATGACAACATCAACAAATCGAGAAACGTGAAGTCTAAATGACAAATTTTTGATTATTGATCTGACAGGAGTACCTTGTAACGTCAAATAAAATATTACTAACAATTCGTTCATTTATATGTGCTCCTCCATCCATTTGATGAACTTTTCATATTCTTTTTTATATATGTCACTGGATTTTCGCGGTATTAACCGCGATTCTGCCTCACTATTCAAAAAATCGATATTAGAATAATTCATTTTTGAGCTCTGGTGACAACAAATATTGATCTTTCATAACAAATTGCAAATGAATATCTGTTTTTCTCATTTCCATGACAACGAAAGGTATACTGATGTCACATCACGAATTCAACCTTCTTGCATTATTAGTTCTTATTTCTATTTTTTGTAGTAATAATACCAGTATATATGATTTCAAAGTGCACCAATAAAAAAAAAAACGAAAAATCGCGCGTGTTTTAAAGCCCTTTTTATCCACTTATACTTTAATATACTATTCTAATTCTGACATTTAAAGTGACACTTTTCAAAACTCGTTGACGTTATCAAATGTTTTACTTTTCATCACCATTTGCGAAAAGTAAAATTTTTCGCAACTGGTGATGAAAAGTAAATTTCACCACCAGTTGCAAAATATACAGGAATAAAATTTGGTATAATTTTGAGGCTATTCAATACATAATATGTATGGTAAAAACTGATTATAAATATTAATA
The DNA here is from genome assembly GCA_018342105.1 of Gonioctena quinquepunctata. NCBI lineage: Eukaryota > Metazoa > Arthropoda > Insecta > Coleoptera > Chrysomelidae > Gonioctena > Gonioctena quinquepunctata. The sequence goes on from JAFIRS010000123.1 coordinate 64,736, forward strand.
ACAATTTGAACAATTGGTGATATTGACCCCAGCCGACAACGCAGTTTTCTATGTAGCATTAATTTCCGTTTTTTCCATGGAAGTCTCTCTAAGGATGAGAACACGCTTTTAACGCACTAAAAAGTAAAAAATAATTTCAATATTCAATGAATATGCCAAAAAGCTTGGGGGGCTTTGTCGAAACCAATTAAAATAGTCCAAGATCCCAGAGCTGGCAAACCTACGTCATTTTAGCAAAGCAAAAATTTTGAGTATGAGTAGTGTGATATGTAGTTAAGAACGTATGCATACTTGCCACGCCTGACGATTTTTCCCATCGAAATTGAGAAATGATTTGTTTTTTTTTTAATATTCATCACCCCATACTTTTCGAGATAGTCGTTGAATATTAAAATTATTTTTTAATTTTTAATGCGTTAAAAGCGTGTTCCTCAATTTTTTTAAATATATTTACATATATATATATATATATATATATATATATATATATATATATATTTATATTTTTAACTTGAATTAAAAAAGATCACATATCAAAATTAGATAAAATATTGTGTGCTTTCTTTTGCGAAACTCGCTTTGCTCGTTCCGCAGAAATTCGCTCATTACGAAAAATAGTGCTTTTCCCAACTGGTTGCACAAATAACTATTTTAAAACTGGATTATTGACATTTGACGTTCACCCCCTCTCCTTTAGGACCATAGACATTATAATAATATGGACTGGTTGTGAGAAAGAGACCATTGATATCAGAACCTGTGAAAAAGGACAGAATGAGTTCAGGCATAACATTGGTTTCGTATATTGTTTATATGTGTTTTCGTGTGGTGTTTTGAAAGTTTTTTATAAATTTATCCAGTGTTTCTGAACTGTTTGACAAGTAATAAACATTCTTAAATATACATGCCTTCTTCGTGTGCAGCCTACAATTGTGTAGTTAGATACAAAAAAGGGCTGGATGTGAAATTTCATAGGTGAGTAAGTGAGTAAGCATGGAGTGTAGGTAGTGATTTGTGGATTTTTTTAACACATTTTCACAGGTTTCCAAACCTATGAGAAAATTTTAATTTAATTTCTCAGTCACGCACAAACTGGTAACATTTTACGTGACTTCTCTTGTTTATATAACTTAGTTTTATTTTTGTGCCTCTATTTATATTGTAGCTGAAGTTAATAGATTTATTATTACTATCATAGGTGGGTTGGTAGGATTTTGTTTGATTCGAGGGTAGAATTCGATGTTTTTCCCGAGCAATTGCTTAAACTAATGTTGGTTAATAATATTTATAAAAGTATAATGTGATTTATTTGATTCCCAAAATTTTCCTTTTTTTTCGAGAACAAACGCAGATATATATATATGTTTTTAAATCGAAGAATGTTTTCTTCAAACGTTTTAAATATACATGGAATTTTTACTCCGTTGGACTAACGGCATACTTTTACTCCGCCGGAGTGAAGATATTCTTTTACAGCGCCAGGCTGGAATACACTTCCCTACGGATTGTCCATCGACCTCCGTCACGCTCGATAGAAAAAATATCACTTCCATTCCCAATAACACCTACTATTTTCCTTAGCATTTCCCAAAATTAATTGGGCCATTTTTTCTACAGACACGAAATTTTATAGATTACATAAACGTTTTTTATGTAGGCATTATTGATAATTGTAGAACGATGTGGTAACTTGATTACTATCGTTTCGGACGTTCATCGTCTTAATGTATTTAGAAGGTTTTCACGGCGTTTCGAGTGCTTGTATCTGCAATCGTCTTCAGGTGAATACTGACAAGTTTAGGTGCTACTTACCAATTTATATGACTGTCGGCACAATTATGCGTGCAATTTCGCCATGTGCAGCGGTGCGTGTAATTTCGCGTGGTGTAGTGGTGCGAATTTCGCGTGGTGTAGTGGTGCGTGAAGTTTCGCGCCTCTGCAGCCCGCCAGAAAGAGCAATCAGTGGTTTCCATACGTTCTTGATCTCAACGCTTGGTTGACTAAAGGCGTTATTGGCTTCGATGTAGGCGGCCTCTTTGAACTTTCGTTTGAACCAATGCTCCTCTCTATGCAGAACACTTGCGTCGTCCCATAGAACTTGATGGTGCTCAGTCCAGGCGTGGTCAGCGATTCCCGATTTTGGTGTTTCTCCACGTTCTCTTGTGCTCATCCAATCTTACCGATAACGGTCTCTTTGTCTCTCCAATATAGGAATCTCCGCATTCACATGGAACTTCATAAATTCTTACTGACTTCATTTCTGTTGTCAGGTTTGGTCTTGGTCAGGAAACTCCGTAAAGTACTGCCGGATTGGAAGCAGCTCTTGATGTTGAACTTGTTTCCGATCCTTCTGATCTTCTCGGAGACACCTCTGATGTACGGAAGGCAGATCACTGTGCTTTGTTGTTGCTCTTCAGATGTCTTCGTTCTCCGGGGTTGTTTCAATACTTCTTCTAGAAGTTTCTTGTCAGTATTTACCTGAAGACGATTGCAGATACAAGCATTCGAAACCTTTTAAATACATTAAGACGATGGACGTCCGAAACGATAGTAATAAATTTAATTAACAATAAGTTTTCTCATTCAGATGGAGGCTCAATGGAATTCTTTTGTTTCTGAAAGATATCATGAAAATATGTCGCATAAAGTTTCTCACTGTGATTCCTTGAACTTTTTCAAGACTTATCTCATTCAAAGTAGTCAATATTTCCCCTGAAAAAATAACAAGAAATAGGTTTTTCCAATGTAATGCCATATCCAATTGGTATCTTCTGCCTTGTCGTATTTCTATCCTTCACAACATCTCTCTCTCTCATATATAGTCCGCCAGGAACTGTGTGTTAAAGTCACGTGACGGCCAGTCCATCAGTTATAAGGTCTATGTTTAGGACCACATTAAGTTCGGTTTAAACTTCGGATTGGAGTTTAAACCTAGGTTATGAGAAAAATGACGTTTTATAGGTTTCGGTTAACGAAAATCTTCAGTTTAAGGCCCACTTTTATAGGTTCCAGTTATCCTCTGGTTGAGTTTACTAGTGGTTAGAATGCAAAGAGAGTAAACGTTATCTGAATTCCCCATAAGACAATGGTGACCCTAATAGAAAGAGATGAAAGATCATTTGTGAGTCATAAGACGCTTTCTTTTTGGGGCTTCGTGCACTTGAGCTGTACCGTGTTTGATGCACCTGAGCTGCTCCCAAATAAAACGGATTTTAGTGGTGTTTTCGGATGAATACTTTGCACATGCGCATAAGATTTAGTAATTGACATATACTGTTTCTTTTCTATTTATTGTTTTCGTTTAAGAGTTTGAATTAATTTGAAGGGCTAGAAAGCTTAATCGAAAATCTAACAATTATATTAGATATGTCAGATTCTGAAAATGAAATGTTGATAATGGTGAGTTAACAGCAATGAAAGATGAGTGGATTTAAATCAGTGTTAACTTTTCAAGGCATTAATGGATAGACCAGGTAACCAGCTCTTTGGACAGTTTGTTTGCTGATTCTGATGAAAGTGGGCCTAGGAGAAAACGTACCAGAATTGAAAATCATATTGAGGAAACTGTGAAGGAATATGACAACAATGAATTCAAATCCAATTTTCACATATCATGAAAGACAACTTATAATATCATTGGTATACATCCTTTTGTTTGAAAAATTGAATATATTTTTGCTCTAAAAATTTCAGGTCTCTTCGAACAATCAAAATATCATCCTGCGTACTCTGCTGGACGACCCAATGTTTCTGCCGAGAAAACAATTTTACCATCTCTGTGGTAAATTGCCAATTATCCTTAGGTATTGTTATGCAAGCTGAAGTTGGAGAAAAATCAACAGACAACAGCAAGTCTTCAATAAAATATATAATTCATGAAGTATACTCTCTTTTCAAATGTAAATGTTCAATGAAATTCATGAAACATAATATGTTTATTCAATAAATATCCACTCAATAAAAATCTTAGAATATCACAGAATGGTGAAATTATCACAAAATTCCACTTCAAAAATGATCTATTAAATTTAAATGTAACGCTCAACTTTGCCAAACAGATCAAATATTTTGAAGAAAATATCAACACCTTAAAATGGAAAAATAAATTGTTGAAATATCACAAAAAAACCCTTACTCTAAACAGTCGTTGAACTCAAAATGGATAAATGAAAAACTTAATATTCCATTAAGATAAGTTCGAAAAAAAAATCTTTTAGAAAACATTAAAATGAAAATAAATAGTCAAAATATCACAAAAATCATTTATTTGCAATCTTTTTCATTTGCACTATTCATATTGTTTTCATTACTTTCAGATAAAGTTTATAAGGTATTCACTGCGCTACTAAAAAACAACAAACATTAAACATAACCAAAAAGAGCTTGTTACACCAAATTCCCGGTGAGTGCAAGAGGGGGCAGGGGAAAGTTGTTGGTGTTGCCCCGGAGCTTGAAGCTCGACCTAAAAAGAACGGGTCGGTGCCAGTGTTTCGTGCTCCTGAGTAGCTCCGTTGCTACTCACACGACCAAAAAGAAAGCTGATATAGTGAGATGTCATGACCACCATTCTCTCTGGACAGTGGCAGACTGCGCACTCTGGTGTCTGGCTCTTGAATCAGTGTTGCCGGAACACAAACTTGAAATTACCCACGATTTCGTCAAAATTACCCGCTATTACCCGCTCTCAGTGTTCCCTTTCCTAAATGACAGATTGTACCAAATTTGAAGAAAATGTACTAAATCGAGGAAAATTTTATTCTTTTGCGATTGACTTGAAAAAAATTATTTGACATTTCGGGACTCCACATAGTTGGAAAGAGAGAGCACTCATTTAGCTCATATCATGTTGGCAACATTGAAAATCGCACTGATCAACGATGACTTTCTATTGTGCGAAAAATATACAAGCAAATTATATAGGCCTTTTCACGACACGTTACGCGCAAGCACATCCGCCATCTTGAAAAAGCGGGTAATATGACAATTTCGGACACTAACTTTTTTGCTTGTTTTTTTAGCCTGTTTACTACGGACAATATACCAGTATCGGGGATTAAAGCGCATATTAACAGGTTATACTCGTATAAAGAGTCCGAAAAATATGGCGCACGTTGGGGACGGGGACAGAATGGTCATCGGTATTGCTTCTTATAACTGTCAAATTCTTTTTAAAATAATTTTCAATTGTCGACGTATCTCTGCGAACGTTCCTCAGTTGACATGCGACGTTCAATTTCTGTCAGAATACGAGTATCTAGCATCTGTAGTATTCTGATTGGAGGGAAATTTAAAATGTACTGAAATTGTACTAACCAAATTCACAGGAAAACTGAATTTGTACCAAGACTCATGAAATTGTACTAGCGTACTAAATCGGTGTGAATTGTACTAAAAACGACAGCACTGCCCGCTCTCATCCCCCCGGGTTCAATCTTTAGATGAAATTTTTTTTTCTCCTCCTAGATCTAATGTTAGGAAATGAGGATCAATATCCTCCATATGAAATAGAGAAAAAACGATTACTGAATATTTTTTTTCCTCGGATTTACGTATGTTAACAAATGAGGATCAATACACAGACTGTAACTTATTCTCCTACAAAATCGAATATAAAAAGAATTGCGAGATTACCCACTGTTCAGCCAAAATAATATATATTTGAATAATGAAAGCTTACTCATTGCTTCATATGTAAGGAACCTACCTTTGTCAACCATTTATCCATGATGAAGAAAATTTAAAATTTGGAAAAAAACATTTGAAAAATACGGAAAAGTATTAGCTTAGCAATACTTGCCACGCCAAAACAAATACAGTTGACATCATGACATCACTAGTCACTTTCATTTCATCACAAGTAACAAGTAGCACAAGACAAATGTGTTTTGTGTCATAGAAAGATTCTGTAATATGTGGTCTTAGTACTAAGTAGTGCGTTCGAAATCATATCTATTTCCAGTAGAAAAGAAACGATTCGAACCAACGACATTACCCGAAAAAAGTCCGATTTTCCTCAAAATATTTCGATTTGACCCGCCTGAAAGTAGGGTCCGAAAATTACCCGCATGTAGTCAAATTACCCGCATATCGGGTAATTACCCGCCAATCGGCAACACTGTCTTGAATGTATATTGGACCATTCTGTATGTTACGTGGGCCACCTGCACTCATGTCCATTTACGTCACTATGGCGAGTTAATGCTACAATGCTCACTATTTCCTCCTCCGTTTTGCCCGGAATATTTGGCTTTTTGTCTGCTGTCCGCGGAAACAGTTGTTCAGCTATGCCCTGGACCAGTTCTTCCCGTCAGTCCGACTGGGTTTGGGTTCGAGAAGCGACCCATTGCTATCTTGTACTCATTACCCCATATATTCTCGTTGAAGTCTTCGCACAGTATCCTCCAATGCTCTCTCTTGGACGTTTTGATGAGCTTCTGTAGCATCTTATTTTCGTTCTTGTAATTGGCTTCAATTGGGCTTTTATCTCCTTCGGGATATCTCTTCGGCCTAGTGCTCTGCTTGTCTGCCTCCTCAACTGTTGTACTCCCCGAGTTTAGCCGCTCCACCAACAAGGTTTCTTGTTATTTCTATCCCTTTGTGAGGTGCTGCTTCTATTCGCTTCCTTCAGCATTTTCACGCACGCCTCCGGGGAGTTGCTCTGCTCAGGGTTTCTTTGAAGGTCTCTCAGTCATGGACGAAGACCTGCTTTTCGGCTTTTTTCTTTGCCTTTCCTTTCAGCTCGTACTATATGAGCGCATGGACGCTCAGAGGCTCGTCGCCTAGGATATGGTCCACTTTTGTAGGTGTCTGGCTATTCCCTGAGGTGATCAGATTACATCTATCCATAACTCTTGGCCGCATTCCTCGCCATACCACATTGCCTCATCCACTTGTCTCCTGAATGTCTATGTTTGGGGAGATATACACGGCAATCAGGCAGCAGTGACTGAAGTGTCTACCCAGGTATCCGTTTCTTGACGCGGTTTTTCTTACCTCTACCCCCTTGTTTCGGGAGAGCACTGATACATCTTTTAGCCACTTCCGGTTCTGTATAAGCCTCTTATTTGGTTCGCTTACTACCAGTATATCCACCTCTTTCTCCGCGGCCGCTATCAGGGCCATGTCGAGCGCTGCCTCGAGCGGTTTAGGTTACATTGGAAAATTTTGAGAAGTTCTATTGCGAGTTTGGGGAAAAGCCTCCTCCCCTCGTCTGCATGCTTTCACTGTTCCTTCCCCCTTCTCTTTTGCGCATTACCATATGCCTTTCAACTTACTGCATCATCAATGTTGCCTTGTGCCCTTCAGTTTTGCTTCGTTTTCTCATTGTTTGCCTGGTGCCCAGTCTGTCCACAGTTGTGGCAGCAATTCCTTCTCTCCTCCCCAGTACACTTGTGGGAGCGGTGACCTAGACCCCAGCATCGGTAGCAATTCTACCTCTACCCTCTCTTCTATCCTGCAGTTCTTTATGCATATCTTAATCCTTTCCCCAAGTCTGTTGCAGGCTACCTTCTCGATCTTTAGGGTAATGTTTTGGGTCCCTCTGTACTCTGTACTCTGTACTCCGCTAGGCGCACTCTCTGTTTTACTGCCTTTTCCCACTTCTTCTTGAGTGCTCACCTCGTCTATATCTCTGATATGTATCACCTTGTGGGCGTTTCTGGGCTTCCTCGTCCAGGCAACCACGTTCGCTTTTTTCTTGATTTCTTCCTTTAGGATGTTTGCGCCCCCTTTCTTAACTTGGATTAGGAGGTTCCCATCATTTGTTTTCTGCAGATATCTTATCTTCACGTCCTTCCCCTCGAGCCTTACGTTGCCTCACACTTTTTTGAGCAGTTTGGCATATGATGAACCCGTTTTTTTGACCAGGATTGTTTCTGTCTGCTTACTCCTCTCCATATTTTTTCCGTCTCTCTGGGAGCGAAAATTTTCTATTCCGTCTTCTCCTTTCCCAGCTGGAATTCGAGAGTCTTCTTTATGAGTGCCCTGTTTTCCTCTTCCGGTGCCATCACGGTAATCTTTTTTCTCTCTTGTTTTTTTACCTCATTCAGGAGTTGGCTGATCCTGAGGTAGGTCTCTTCGGGGTGGTATGACGTATGCGTATTTTTCCTTCTCCGTCGAGCCTGTTTTCGAGCTCCTCTTGATGTATATCATGTACTCTATGCTTCCTGGTGCCGTCTGCTTCAGTAGCTCCACAGCATCTGGGTGTTTTTTCTTGATTATCTTTAGCAGGCCTGTTTGGGTGTCATCTCAGGGGTCCGCGAATATGGCAAGTCATCTTCGTTTTCCATATTCAGTGGACTCCCTGTTGCCGTTTGCACTTTTTCAAAGACTTCCTCTGGCCAGTTTTGTTTAGCTATCTTTCTCATATCCAGATAGTTGCCCACTTTGTTAATAGTTTCCCTAATAAGTTCCCTTGTTGATTATTTTCTCTGCTCTTCCAATTATAGCTGCTTCTTCTGTTTGGGCTGATGTGACGCTGTTTCCCATCTAACTCCCTTTCTACGCCTACTTCGTAGTTTTCATAGGTCTCCCCTGCCTTGCCCTCCGGCCTCCTGGCTTCATCTTCTGCCCTTTGTTTTCCTTCCTTTTTTCGTCCATCTTTGAGTGCGTTCATTCTTCTCCTCAGGCGGTGAGTTTCCCGTCTATTTCTTTCGAATATTTTTTTATTTCGGTCTACTTGTTTGCTTTGATCAGCTTCATCAGCTGCGCCGTTTTTTTCGTCAGGTTTTCTATATTTGCTTGCAGTTGCTCAAACTCAGAGTCCCTGCTTTTGCTCTCTGCCCTTCGTCATTTCTTGGGCGAGCCCTGCTGCTTCCTCTTTTTTCGAGGTTGGGCCTCATCGACGTCGATCCAAATGATATCCTCGTTATCGGTACCCTCTCCCGTTTTCCCGATTTCTGGCAACGTAGAAACTGGGTCAGTTCCTCATCTAGGACGGCGTCTGGTTTAAGGTCATAGATGTTGTCCAGTGTTTCGTCAGCGTCTACTTTTGGCATGGCTTCTCCCGATCTCAAGGGGGTCGTATGAAGGTCTTCGTGAGAGCCCAAGGAGCTCTTTCTCTTTGTTGTTTGTATCTCCGCAGGGTTTCTGCCCTCCTCCTTCTTTCCTTCTCCATTTGGTGGCGTGTGAGCTAGCGCTGGTTTCTTCTTTGAAGGGTTTTCTGTCTGTTCGTAATTTGTTTGATTGGCTTTGTTTTGTTTAGGTTCATTCATATTAGTTCCCACGAGTAGGGTCGAAACAAAAGGTCCGGCGGGGCAGTGCGCCCTTACCCCGCTAAGGCTGAGTTCCCCAGCGGGTCGCTGGGTCCGGCGGGCATCGCTCGGGGCACCCCTGTACCATATGCATCCCCTCGGCATGTTGGCGCTACATCTTGGGATTGGGGTTTACTTTCTGGGTGAGGAAAGGAAAGAGATGACCCTTAGCGCGTCGGGGACGGAAAAGAACAAGCGTTGGCCAAGGGAGGCCTGACAGAAAAGGTTTTGAATGAGGGATATCACCCAAGGCTAGTTGAAGAAAGGTGAGTATCCAGTTCGGGAACCCCGGGATCGCCAGTCTCGTATGCACCAGCAGTACATCTCTGGGGCGCATTTGGCCACCCTAGGCACATATTATACACACCGATAGGATAGGACGCTCCACCATTTTCTTTGATGTTTGGTTTGCCGCTTCATTGTCCTCGGACCTTTAACTCGAGATAGGCACAGTTGCCAGTTCTAAATTATGTTTCATTTGGAATTAGGACAAGACCTCCAACATAAGTTGAGGTTGAAAAAAATAATAAAATGAATAATGGGGAACACGCATGTACCCCTTTTCTAGAATATTTTGATTTGCTCATAAATATTACCACCTAGAAACCTCAACAATAAACTCAGAAATCGAAAAAATGTTCAATGTTTTCAATAATTCGAAATTGAAAACGACATTTTTTCATAACATTCAAAAACGTACTCGTAGCGCCTCTGATGGACGTATGCATCGTTACTTCACACAGTTCAAACTTTTACCGCTAGCTGCTTTGAACTGTCAACTATAATTTCAACTGTCTTCGTTTATAAGTTGTACTAATATTTATATTATTATAGTATTTTCAATTGTTACTGAAGCATCACATTAAAAGTGAGTTACATTTATGTTTGGGTTGGGAACAACCACAATTGGCACTAGTGTTTGGGGGAAGTTATTCAAGTGAAGGTCAAATCGAGTTTGAATTGAGGAACACCTTTAAATTTGAAAATTTCGAAAAAAAATTGGGATTTGAGAAATTATTTTTACAAAATATAATATCTGAGGACCGAACTGAGACAAAGAAAAATTGAAATAAAATCATGCGTGTTCCCCATTGATTGAGGATTTGCTTTCGGAATCATTTGTAGTGTTGAACGCTTGAGTTTGAAGTTATGTTATGAACAATAATCTCGATAATTTCTTCGAATTTTTTTGTTGATTTTGTGAAGTTGTTAATTCTGAGCCATAAACACGTCATCATTTAGAATGAAGGTCTCGCCGTAACCCCTTCAGTTGTATATTTGAAATAAGCTTCATGAAGGTCAAGAAGCGCCAAATAGTAGGTTCTAACCTCTAATCTTTGGAAGCACATCATCTTCCCACCGACATAACCTTAATCTGGACTGCTGATCCCGTATGATGAGAATTCATCCAATTACAAGATATCAAAGAGCTTTCAGAGCATGCGCATTTTGTGTCTGTGACGATTCAAAATACATAATGGCTCCTCGTAGATGTCAATGTCTGAAATTACATTAGGTTTGTTTTGGTTCGCAGTCAGAATGGTACTGAATCGGTTCAAAGCAGCGAGACAGTCGTGGCATGGAAAACTTCGTGCGAGCCCATTTCGAATATACGGGTGTGCGACTGTTTTGAACGGTTCAGAATCGCTAGAACTGCGAACCAAAACAAGCCTATTATTTGTGCTTTCTGCGCTTTGCGCAGACACGTTCACGTAAATTATATTTGGATGAATTTTTCGAGTGGTGGGGATATAACATCTAGCGGTCTAGATTAAGGCTATGTCGGTGGTTCTTCCAGTCATTTAACTTGAGATAGAACTCTATCTCTCTCTAATTTCGTCAGTCTTGTCTAGCCTTCTCCTTTGTGTAACTAGTAACTACTTACTCTGTGCCAATCAATGCCAAATGCCAATAGTTTGGGCGGGAATGCGGAGTTTCGTTTCTGAGTGCGTTCCACTAAGCACTCACAACGATCACGCTCACGACGACGGTTTTCGCCGTTCCACTTGGTTCTGGGCGTCACAATCATAAACTCAAGTGGAATGGATTTTGGAGCGTTTTGAGAGTTTATTTAAATAATACAAATGGCGGGTCTAAAAAAACAAAACAAAAGGTTGATGAGGTTATGTTACAATTTGTAAGTGGTATCATTAAGTTTTATTGATTATTGGTTAACTAGATTTATTAAAAAAAAATACATATTATTGGTTAACTAGATTTATTAAAAAAAAATACATATATATTTAGAGGAGTTTTTAACTAATTAATGTTCGCATATAATAAAAATGCCTTTTACGGCGACAGTCGGAAATTTGTTGGTGCGTCGAAATAATGCTTCAAAAAGTACTAGTCGTCCAGCTCAGATGAAGAATGCAATACAATTTTACAACAATATAATCGTGAAATACGAAAACTTAGACCACGTATTATTGATTACGATAATGTAATTACTCGTTATTCAGATGGAGAATGTAAAAGTCATTTCAGGTAAATTATTTTTGTCACTTAATACACTGTAGATTTCGAAAATTTTACTCATATAATTCCTTATTGATCTCTTTAGACTTTCAAGATGTACATTCAATTATTTACATGAGCTGATACAAGAAGATTTGGTTTGACGTGTTCCCGGATGTCCTACAATTCCTTCTCGTCATCAATTGATGATAGCTCTTTGAAAAATGGCCACAACAGACTCTTATAGGTCAATTTTTTTTAAATTAAGTATTTTGGTGTTATGTACCATAATTCACAAGTATAAAATTAAACCCTTTTCTTCATTTTTATCATAGATCAGTCTGTGACAGATTTAACAGGACGAGCTACTGCTGTAAGAGCTGTACGTCGAGTGTGTCATGCCTTATTCAAAAAAGCTTTCAGTTTCTCAAAACGCTCACGTCGACCCACCTCTTGAGATGGGTAGTTGTGGGCTCGGCGTGAGCGAAATTAATGACGTCATAGGTGACGTTTTCGCCAGGACCATAACGACCGTGGTCGTCATGTGGAACGGCTGAAGGTACATTTTGATCACTGTGAGCGCTTAGTGGAACGCACTCTCTATGTGTTGGTCTAATGTTCTGTGGCTATACTGTCAAAGAGTAGAGTGTTCGTAGAACAATAATCTCTGATACTGTGTCTGACGTCTGTAGAAGCTTTCTTTTTGGAGCTTCGTGTACCGGAGCTGTACCGTGTTTCTTGCACCTGAGGAGTGTATTGTGTATTACGATAAACATATTACAAATGCGCACGAGGTTTCATTTTGTTTAGGATTTTTCATTTATTTCGAGGAATTTTATGAATCTTAATAATTAATAAATATTCATTTGGATATTTGTTGATTGGTGAAAAAAAATCTATAAAATTCCAGACAATATACTAGGGTCTGAATTTTGGTCACACTTGATAGAGCCCGATCATAATCCTCTTTGCATCGAAAATATCACACATATTTTTCTCGTAATCATTTATTTGTAACTCTTTAATTTCAGTCACACCATTCATTTTATTTGGTAAGTGATTCTACCAGAGATTATAACATTAGTTGTTGCAATTTGTGTATGATAGTCAAACATACATAACCAAAAAGGGCTTGTTGCACCAAGTTCTTGGTAGGTGCCAGGGGGGGCAGGGGAAGGTTCTTGGTGTTGCTCCGGGGCTTCAAGCACCACCTGAAAAGAACGGGGGAACAATTCTCGAGATCAATCGTTCCCCGGAGGGTATACGTTTACGAATGAGAAGTGGGAAGGAAATACATGATTGACATGTAACAAAATGAAACAAATATGCGCGAAACTGTACGCTCCGGGAACGATCGATCTCAAGAATTGACCCCCTGTCTCGAGAATTGACCCCCGGGTCGGTATCTGTGTTTCGTGCACCGGTGCAGCTCTGGTGCTACATACATGGCCAAAAAGAAAGCTGTTTGTATGTAGAGTATGGAGCAAAAATCGCTCCCCATGCAGTGACAGGTGACAGCTCGATCCTCCAGCTAAAAGTGCTGTATAGTATTTTTAAAGCTTGTGAAAATCGCAATAAATCCGAGCCATCTTTTACTTTTACTTTTCATCAATAAAACCGTACAAAGTTCGAAGGATCTACCAAATGGCTGAAGCAGACAAATTGAACATCGATAGTATTATTGCCCGATTATTAGAAGGTAACTTTACGAAGGTCAAGATATGTTGACAAAAATAATGGCGTCTCGGTAAACGCCTTGGTAAATGTCAAAAGTTGATTATTTTATTTTTCAGTTCGTGGAGCAAGACCTGGAAAAAATGTACAGTTAACCGAAAATGAAATAAGAGGATTATGTTTGAAATCAAGAGAAATATTTCTTAGTCAACCTATTTTGCTAGAGTTGGAAGCTCCTTTGAAAATTTGTGGTGAGTACCTATGCTCTGCTGCTAAAGCTAGTTATTTTTATCTTCAATGATGGATTTATTCGATCTTGACAATAGTCTTAACTTGAAAAGGAAAATGCCAGAACTTGAAAATTCCAAAGACGAATTTTTATATTTTTCAGAAAAATGTTAACAATTTTGATATTTGAGTTGTAGATACTGGATAATTCTTGAGACCCGCCAAAATTATGTTTTCTCAAATGTAACTTCATAAATATATTGGAGAATATTTTCATGGGCTGCTGTCACTTTCATAGATCCAAAAATATGAAATTTTCTCTGTATCCTAATTGTTGATAAGGGTACTGACAGATGAAAGAATTAGTCAAAGTTTACCAAATATACAATGATGTTTTCGAATTTTCAATTGGCAGATATTAAATCGTTTTTCATTGTTTCCCTCTTATGGATTCTATTTTCAATTCCACAAGGATATCTCATAGTTATAAATTAAAAGTGAGGCTTCACTGGAATGTATAGGCCAATTTTGGTAAAATGGTATTTTGCCAGAATTGCTATTAAAGTAAAAAGAAATATAAAAATTATTGTTAGGGTGATTATTTTAATCTAGAACTTTCAGACTATAGAGCACTGTATGTGATGTAATCTGATAATTGTCAAACAGCTGATGAAGGGGGCAAGCAAACCTTTTTACCATTAGAGTACGTGTGTCTTGTGAATACGAACAATATCTTCAAAACATATTGTTGTGATCTTTAGTTCATAGTGAATATTGTGAAGTAAATGAAAAAGTCTATAGAGGTGTTATAAATATTGATTTTCCAGTTGAGAAATATCTTGTCATCATAACAACACACCAAAATAGTTGTTTTTTTATATTTCATGAGGTCTATCATGAAATTTTATGCTGCATGAACTTGTCATAAAAGTGCCACTTCAACAGCTTCATTTCTCAACGGAAATTCACGTTCTGGGTCTCGTTTCTTGTTCGCTACTGATGCAGTTTGACGACATTTTTGCACTAATTCTAGAACGTATTTTCTAGCAACAAGTTTATCTGGATGCGTTTCATTGAACAAATTAGCTGTACGGTTACCACACTCATCATTATAAAAAAAGTTGTTATTATTTCAACTGTTTCCGCGATCGTATACACTATTATTGCGGAAAAATATTCAGCAGCTTTAGTCCAGTAATTCACTCTAATGTCGTTCAATCAAAGATCAGTTTGACACTGATAGACGTCCAATAAGAACCTTAAATTTTGCAGAATTGCATGTTATTTGTTGGTAAACAGATAGATCTTTCTATTTCTTGACAATGATAATTATCTTTGAACAGTTGCATTGTTAGATGTTATTTTCATTGATTGAGTGAATAAAAAGTGATTTCCCACTTCAAGTTCCTATATCTCGAAAACGAATCGATAGAATCAATTTATTTTTGTTGTTTGATATTGAGAAGGAAAATACCTTTCAAATGAAGTATCACTTGCCATATGTTGCCATTTAAAAATTTAGGGGTGGCGGTCACAGCTCCGAGGGATGGAATGTATTTCGGGTGAATTTCATCGCGAACGATGTCCCCCTCGAAAATGTAGTTGACGTGTCCGAGCGTTTTTATATAATTCAGTTCTGCCGACCTACAGAGCCGCTGTTTACATTATAATCAGATTTTTGGCACCTCCATGGGTTCAACCATCTCACCTATCCTTGTGAATTTTGTACTTGATGATCTTATAAAATATGTTCTGACTTTAATCCCCTTTGACATTCCCTTCGTAAAACGGTATGTTGACGACCTGATTCTTGCTGTACCAGCCGACAGAGTCGATAAGGCTTTTCTTTACTTTAACAGCTACGATATGAACCTACAGTTCACTGCTGAAAAGGAAGAATTACATAGTATTCCTTTCCTCGACGTGAGAGTTCGCAGAGATAATTATAATATTCTCCGCACTAAATGGTATAGAAAACCAATATGTAGCAATAGATTAGCTACCACTCATACCATCCTTTGAATATGAAAATAAACTTGATCATCGCTTTAAAAAACAGAGTTACTAGGCTTCTCTCATCCGTTCCACCGTTTGGGGGTCTGAGGGAATTGAGAAAAATCTTAAACGAAAACTCATATTCATTAAAACTAATTAACAATGTCTTATTTAATTCTAAACAACAGCAAAACTCAATAATCAAACACAAATGGATATTAACCCAAATGTCAACAACATTATCACCAACAATAACAATGCAAAGATATTCCTCCTCACCTGATCCAATTGGGACGAGTAGTGAGATTTTTCCGATTTCCTTCCAGAGGCATAATTATGAAATATTTAGAAAAATTATTGGATGTTTCAATGGAAAAAGAAATTTTACAATATATTTACAGATAATATGTTCACTAAATGCCTACAAAGTTTATAAAAATCACTAACAAACACAAAAAACAATGATCTCCACACACACTCTCAAAGGCTTTGTTGTCCCCCCCGATCAGCTGATGACCACCATGTTGTGACGCCAGTTGATAGTGCTCTAATAGCTTCTGGTCTCATAGAATTTTGAAAAGGGAAACATTCTCAATTGAATAGAAATATTTTTCTTTTAATTGAAAACAACTACTTCCCTAACTCAAAAGAAAAATTTATTTCATGTTTAAAATGTCATTTGGACACATTTCATTCATTTTAAATATTTTATTAGGTAATTTTTTTTAAACATCAACCATCCCATTGTAAATTATAAAATAAAAAAAATATATTTTATTTGTTTTTTTTTTCCAAAGTCAACCATCCCATTGTGAACTATAAAATAATTTTGTTACCTGAATAAATATAATTTTCAACTAAATAAATTAACACAAAATAAGATATGATCATTCATTGAAATAAAAACGTATGCCAAATAATGGTGTGGGCTAAAATGTAAATATACTCGCACTTAACCAAACTTACCTCAAAACAAAAAATTTCCACCATCCCCCGCTGCTATTTTATGGAAACATATTTTTACGATTATCCTGCCCAAATTCATCGACACGCCAATTTATACGCAAGTAAAGTATGTCATACACATATGCCATACACTCCAGTACACTCGAAATTCATATACATGCCATACACTCAAAAACCAAACATTCTCTAACGTGATTACCCGCACCTACCCGTGAGTACACGCTTAGACTCTGTTGTGCCATTTTTATTCGCAGTTTTCATTTGATTAAAATCATCATCAATATCAAATGATTTAAGCCAAACAAACCAGGGAAACTATATATTTTAAACATTTTGTTCATATGGCCATTATTTTTTATAGGTGACATTCATGGTCAGTATTATGACCTTCTTCGTCTCTTCGAGTATGGTGGTTTTCCCCCAGAATCAAACTATTTGTTTTTGGGTGATTATGTGGATCGTGGAAAACAGTCCCTGGAAACAATCTGTTTACTACTGGCTTATAAAATAAAATACCCAGAAAACTTCTTCTTGCTGCGTGGTAATCATGAGTGTGCTTCAATCAATCGCATATATGGATTCTATGATGAATGCAAAAGGAGGTAAATCCCAACAAATTTATTTAGTTGGCAGTGGTCAATCCTATATATTTCAGGTACAATATAAAGCTATGGAAAACTTTTACTGACTGTTTCAACTGCCTACCTGTTGCTGCAATTGTAGATGAGAAAATATTCTGCTGTCACGGAGGTGAGTAGAATAGTTTTATTGATCTAATGGTTCTAATTAATACATTAAATAAGTTTAAAGATATTATTTGACTGAAACTGAAAAATGAAACATACAAGTCACTGGAAATGAACCAAAAAAAGGTACTACAGGTGTATCAGCTAGCAATTGAATCTCAAGATGTGCACTGTTTATTTTTAAGTTTATAACTACCATTCTGCAATAGTCTACTGATTTTCTTATGGGTAGTTTAAAAAATATCCTACAAAATTCATAATGTTTTCAAAATCACCCACCAAAAGGATTGTGAAAAACTAAAAATAAATATACAACCAAAAAACTGCTTATTTTTTTGTAGAAATGTGCTGACTAGGGGTTTAACTAATTTGACATAATACAATTGACTAATTCCATATATTTAATACAATTTGGTCATGATGATTGCAGCTATTTTTAGAACATATGTAAATTTGATGAAGAACATAGGTCCCACATATATTTATTAACTAAGAATATTAATAACTGGCCATAAGAGCAATGCAATGAAAGTGAAGTCGGGTTATATGTCTTTAAAGTCTTATATGTCTTTAAAGTCATATTGGCACGCCTCCATTTTCTTATGGAAAAAAAGAACTGTGGCAATGTTATTACGTTCTGCGGATGTAGAGATGGGTGTTCATTCAACGGAGATAAGGGACGTATCTATCGGCATTCTATTGTTTATTATATTTCTGTGGAATGATAGGACATGTATGGAAGTGATATTCTGTTCTATTCTAAATTTGAAACTTGTTTTTTTATTTTGCAATCGAAAGGGAAAGTGCTCTAATAGCATCGACAGCATTGCAAGTATGTCTCAGCTGTTTGTGATTGTAAAATTGACATGGATTTATGCAATATGTATTCGTATTTGTCAGTTGTCATGACATACGTTATCCATGCACATTGTAGACAATATTTTAGCAATAACCGGAAGATTCTGAAAGTTGGAATATTCAAGGTCATGTAAAGTTATTGTTATTGCTAAAATTTAAATACTTGGCTAAATGAAATCATTCAATTCAAATGTTTCAACTCTCAATGTTATTGCTTAAAGCAGTTGACTAAATCAACCTATTGCTAGATATTTGTGCTTTGATGTCCCAGAAAATAATTCTCACTGACTGAAGTGAGATCGGTACTGAATTTTTTATGGTCATCTCTATAATTCTTTGCTAGGTGGTTAAAAAACATTTTACCTTCTTACATATTCGAATGTTTTTTCAAGGTTAATCTTGGTAATGGAAGATTAATGTTTTGTTGCTTCATTGTCAGGTGAATTGGTAACATACTTTTTTTTTATCAGGCATACCACTTCAAGAATAAATCTTATTACAGTTAAAATTCTATGTTGAGTAAAACGATTTTGATTTAGGAGTTGTTGACTACAGAAAGCTCAACGCACAAATGGGCTATGAATGAATACATAATAGGATTATAGTACACATGTCATAATAATATTTTTATAAAATCAGTTTTTTTTTAAATGATAATTCTTAAACAAACACAGTCGATTCTTATTTATTCAGTTATATTTTTATTATATCTCATGCTTATCATTACTTCTCATTATTTCATGATAAAATGTAAATTACTAGTTAGTTTTTCTCTTGTTAAATTTGTTTTTTTGTGATTCCAATTCTATTTACTTTTTTTTTCTAGGGCTGAGTCCCGATCTACAGTCTATGGAACAAATTAGAAGGATAATGAGGCCAACCGATGTACCTGACCAAGGACTCTTATGTGATCTGTTATGGTCCGATCCTGACAAAGACCAGATGGGCTGGGGAGAAAATGATAGAGGAGTCAGTTTTACTTTTGGTGCTGAAGTCGTTGGGAAGTTTTTGCACAAACATGATTTTGATTTAATATGCCGAGCACATCAGGTTGTAGAGGATGGATATGAGTTTTTCGCGAAAAGACAACTTGTAACACTCTTCAGTGCACCAAATTATTGTGGTAAGTCTTGATATTCTTCATTCTATCAAAATAGCCAACCAAAATTTATGGAAATTGTGCTTGATTTTTTACCATTACGTTGGTCATGACCTTGGCGAGAAAACAGCAGTTTTTCTTTCATATTGATCCTTATCCCAACCAACTAATCTGAAAGAGTTGATACATCTATTTCCAAGGTATTGATGATTGTTTGATACCACTGTTGTTCAGTGAGATCACCATGTTATAATTATTTATGCAACAAGTGGAAAAAGTAAGTGTTTATTGCACTCGACGTTAAGTTGTCAGACGAGGCCGCCAGGCCGAGTTGGACAACACGTCGAGTGCAATAAACACTTTTTGCACGAGTTGCATACGATATTTTTTCTACATTGATGCCAAAACCAAAAAATGTTTTATTCAGATGGCACTAAGTGTAGGAAAATAAAAAGCGTACTAAAAATTGTTTGTCATGATCACAAATGAGAGATGTAGAATGATAGATGAGTGCAATAAACATTTTATTGCCCAGTGCAATAAAGAACCACTTTTTCACTAAATATAGTAATAAAGTTTTGTTTTTTGCATGAACCTAGAAAACACATTTTTTTATAGAATCGGTTAAGAGTAGTCAGTTATCTGTAGTTGCTCAGCCTTCTGTAGGTATCTTGTTATAAATACAAAATCAAATTGTTATTTATTGAAATTTTGCAACCTAATATACACATATTCAACAGAGCTGAAAGTTGCGACATGTGCAACATTATCAGGCAGTTTAAGGTAGTTGTCGTGAAATCCACTTCCAATCAGATTTCGTTTATATTCATACCACTTTCAGTTAACATTACTACCTGTAACATATTAAGTTTTTGGAATGATTTACCACACCGAAAGCGAGATATAAGTCTTCAAAGATGCAACGTTTAACACGTAATCCCGATAGTGAGATACCGCGGACACCAGTTATTGCCATAAGAAGTTTCTAAATTATTGCTTATGAGAAGTGCAAGATAGTGAAGGCTGAGATTCGTGGCAACGCATCAAGCGAGCAGACAAGAATTTTTAAATCCTCGGGCAGGGATCGAATTTAAAAATTCTTGTCTGCACGCTGCCAACTCTCTTTCACATAAACAAAAATGATTCAGATTTCCAACAGGCTAATAAAATAAAATGTATAAATCTACAAAAAATATAAACAACAATGAATGTAATATTAGTTATTTTTCTAACTATTACATTAAATAATAACTTGATTGACTAAACATTTATTTTTAAATCATTAATGATTTTAGTAAATGCTTTCCCATTTTTAGTAGCTCTATGTTTTCTATTCTCCAATTTTCCAGTTAGGTGATTAATCGCAGTTCTTCTTCTTCATCGTAATACATTTGTTTCAGAAAAACGTACGTTATATTTTGTTGCGCACCTTTTTTCAATAATTCTCGTGATATTACATTTTTAATGCACTTAAATTAGGTAAATTACAATATATTCTTTCGTTCTCAGGTCGCTCTGAAATACATTCTTTATATGATTTCATGTTTGTTGATAATCCTGACTCTTTACCAATGAAGGGAACTAATTTTTGGAAAATGTTTACATCATACATCGCCTTGTGGAAATTA
Organism: Gonioctena quinquepunctata; assembly: GCA_018342105.1. Lineage (NCBI taxonomy): Eukaryota > Metazoa > Arthropoda > Insecta > Coleoptera > Chrysomelidae > Gonioctena > Gonioctena quinquepunctata. The sequence goes on from JAFIRS010000123.1 coordinate 85,638, forward strand.
TCTGATGTTTCGTTTGGTATTGAATCTTTGGCTAATTTTGATAGCTCGAACATTCCTGGCCCTCTTCAATCTGGGAACGTTTTTCTTATATTCAATAACGATACCTCGCCAATGTTTTTAGAGCAAACTGCACTGTATCTTGAGCAACTAAATGTAGTAGTAGTAGTAATTTTATTTAGCCTTTTGCTATACATTCCAACAATACATATATAATATGTCACTACAAAATTATAATATTACATTAATATGTTCACTTCTGATAAAATCCTTGACATGATTCTTAAACATATTCAGTGGACTCATCTTCAGTTCGTTTCCTAGTTTATTATATTTCACCACACCTTTGTAGAATACTGAACTCTGCGTCTGTGTTTTCTTTGCTTGCTTCACACCATAATTATCTTTACCTCTAGTATCATAGTCATGAACAGTTTTGAATTTTACTACTATATTTTTTAAATATTGAGGACATGTGTTTATAATACTATAACATTGGATGAATACTATAACATTGTACTTTATGAATGATTTGACATCCAACCAGTTCAGGGTGTGTAACATAGATTGAACCGAAGTTCTATAATCACACCGTAATATAACTCTAATGGCTCTATTTTGCATTTTCTGCAATCTCTCTATTTCACTCTGACTTGCCATGTATACAGTTGAGGGGCAATAATTGAAATGAGGTAGAATAATTGTGTTATAAATCAACTTCCTGGAATACAATGTCAAATATTTACTCACCCTACGCAAAACACCAATTTTTTTAGCTATTTTACCACAAGTATAATCTATGTGTTAATCGAACTTCAGTTTACAATCAATTATTACCCCCAGATATTTAATTTCATCCACAAGTTCAATTTCTTCATTATAAATTTCAAAATTCAAATTGTTTTCTTTGAATTGTGTGCGGACATTGCCGTTTGCTATCAGCATTGCTTTCATTTTTTTGACATTCAATTTTAATTTATTTACCTCTAACCAATCCTTCAAATTCTCTAAATCCTCATTCATATTATTTACAAGAGTGTCCAGTTGTTTTCCTTCCATATAAATAATTGTATCATCAGCAAACAAATGATATTTAGAATTTTGAAATATATGCTGAATGTCATTTATATATAATATAAATAATAATGGTCCCAGTATGCTACCTTGCGGTACTCCCAAGTTAATACCTAATTCATTTGACTCTGTATCACCTATTTTAACTTTTTGTCTTCTATTATTCAGATAGTCTTTTATCCATTTATATACATTGCCAGTAATACCATATGCCTCTAATTTGCCAAGTAATTTTATTCTGTCAATAGTTTCAAATGCTCTTTTCAGGTCTACAAATATAACTCCTATTATTTTACTCGCATCTTTCCCTTCGTTCCATTCATTTAAAACATATTGTAGTGCTGTTTCACAACTATATTCCTCCCTGAATCCTGACTGATATTCACTTAGTATTTTGTTTTTAATTATGTATTGTTTAAGTTGAACATAAACAGCTTTTTCAAGGATTTTTTCAATAGCCCGTAAAGTATTTATTGGTCGCATATCTTCAGCATTACTGCTGTTTGCAATTTTTTTTGGAAAAATTCCCTGTTTTAATGAACTATTAATCAGATTTAGTAAAGGATCTGCTATGTTTGTAAAATGATTTTTGAACACAAATGCCCCAATTTCATCTGGACTATTTTTATTTGCTAATGTATTGACGATTGTTTCCAATTCGATTTTGGTTAATAGTTTGAATTCAGTAAATTTATTATTGTTGTTATTATTAGACAAATTGAAATTGGTTACATTATTTGGAATGCTACCTACAATATCTTGTATACTTTTAATATAATATTCATTCAGTCTTTCTACCATAAGCAACTTGTCACTAACAACTTCATTCCCGAATTTTATTTTTGTTAAATGATCTTTAGTTTTGGATGATATAATGCTTTTTAATGTTTTCCACATTTCCTTAGAATCACCCTTTCACATGTCAACTTTCTGGTTATAATAAGCATTTTTTTTAATTCTTAGTATACTCACAACTCTATTCCTTTTATCTTTATAATATTCCCAGTCGTTGGATTGCGACGTTGCCAACAGTTGTCATGGCTTATTTGCTGTGTCACTCATGCTTGTTGCGTTCCCTTAAAAAAAATCCCACTAATTCAGCATTTGAACATGTATCGTGTAGCGCTACAATCGAGCCTAATTTTTTACACTGTTGGTAGCACGACAACTACCTCAAGTGCAGTTTAAATATCAACTTTTTCATAATGTTGTGAAAGGGTGTTGGTTCGCTACGAACCAACCCCCAATATCGATTCGGCAATTCAGTGGAAATAAACAACAGTGCGTCAGCTTCGAGGGTTTTATAACGGATCCACCAATAGAGCAGCAGTTTTTGCAAATCACTCATTGTTTATTTCCACTGAATAAGGATTTCAAATATTTTGCAGATTGAATATGATCCATTTATAGACTTGAAAGACTTTGGAAAAATATACAAATAAGATTCATTCGAATTTTGAGCCAGCTTGTAATAATATTGCTCGAATTTGCCTGAGGCACTCTTATATATAAAAAAAAATTGCTCGAATTAATTTATCCTTGGTGGTTACTTTCGAATCAATTAAATTGAAATCATACATAACATTAACTTTTTGATAACTATCCAGTTAACATTCTAACCCACAAATTCATTCTAATGTACACTGGCATGACGATAAACTTAACTTCTGGATAAAACTATTAGCGCACCTATTAAAAACTTATTTTATGTTTGAGTGATGGATAGAATCTACACTACAGAACTGGCAGTCTGATCTGATGACTGTACTAGTCCTATTCTTTATGTGGTTTCTTGGGTGAACCAATATTATTTTTTCCACTAATGGAATACTAATTTCATACTGGCTCCGTTTCATTTCGAAAATTCTAAGGACTTGGCTTTGAAAACTCCCAGCAGCATAGGATATGATCAGATATAAAAATAAAATAATAAAAATGCATTATTTTCTCATTGAATATTGTTTTATAGGTGAATTTGATAATGCTGGAGCAATGATGTCAGTGGACGAGACTCTAATGTGTAGTTTTCAAATTTTGAAACCAGCAGACAAAAGGAAATTTCAGTACAACATGAACGCAGGCAGACCAGTGACACCTCCGAGAGGGGCCACAAATAAAAACAAAAAGAAGTGAATTGATGTACACTTAGGTTTAGGATTAGTTGAAACGATTATATTTTTATCATTTTGAATACTAACATTTAAAATGAGATGGTAATAACATTCTGATGTTTATTACATATTTTGCGATTTTTGTTAATAGTTTTAAGTAGATTAGGGTAGTAAAGTGGATTATCCAACTTGATCCTGTACATCTTTAAATATTAGTATTTAAAATGTTGAATCTGGGCCGTTTTACTTTATTTTATATTTGATATTGCTGGTAAGTAATATCTATTGAAAATAAAGAATTGAATATCAGATTCAAATAAAGGAAACGGCTTTAATATTTACAAAAAATAGGCATATTTATTTTTTTGTGGTTTTAATAGAGAAACAGTTTTATGTTTTACGGTTTTTTTTTTGACTTGTATAAATATATTTTTATAAATATAGCTTTCGGTTTTTCCTTTTCCAAATTGTGTATCAGAATATGGAGTTTTAGTTTTCTCATTGTCTGCTGAAGCCAAAAATCAGATTTCAGCATTTTTGTAAATATCAAATCATTCTTTCCTGATGATCTGAATTGAGTCGCAAAATAAAATTTTAATAATTTTCATTTTAAGCAAGTCTTTCATTTTTATTCGAAATCCTGTACCAATGCATATCACCTGTATGTGCTGGTTGCATTTCCATTCTTGTAAAATGTGTAGGGGCAACACATTGCTACAAACCATTATATTGAGTATGGGCTTCAGAAGAGCAGCTAGGAATGTACTCGGTGTGTAAATTTTTGGAAGGGTTAAACATTTCTTCAACCAGATTAATTTATCTTAACTCGTTCGCTGTCGCCATATGGCGACGCCCTCGTTCATTCTCTTGTGCAACCATGGTCACACAACTACGCTGCTATTTTAATGTAATTCAGTCTGCCTGGAACTACGGGATTGTGTTCTTAAATGCGTAGGCACTTGGGAAGGAATTTTTATGAACTTTTACATGTTTGGTTTCCATTTTTTTTTGCGTCTTCTGTTTGACGAGCAGTAAAAAGGCAGATGATGGCACTGTGACAGGTCTTGTGCAAGCTAAGAAAAAAATGTGTTTGAAGAAATTGACCGATGCAGAGCTGTTAGAAATCTTACAAAACAAAGATTTTGAGTTTAATGGTGTTGATATATCGGAAAATGAAGACGATGGATGGGGTTCGTCCAGTTTGGATTTACGTCCACCATGTCGGCGATAGGGCAGGTAATACTCAAATCCACGCAGGGTACCATGACCTAGAGAGCTGTAATTCTCATCAACGTTAAAAACGCTTTTGACGCCGCAAAGTGGCCTCTGATTCTGAATAGACTGTCAAACTTGGAGATTTTCAGTTATTTACTGGAAATTATGCGATCTTGCCTATCCAATAGAACACTACAAAAACTTTTTAACAAAAAATTAAACCGACGAATTACAGAACTGAAAAGTAAAAAATAAAATAAACCTTCTTAGCCTTGATAACTAAGCTCCTAAACTAATGTAACTAATTTTGAGTCGGCGCCAAACAAACAAGCAAATGAATTAGGTAAGACGTAAAATGATGGTATCGAGTTGTGCGGTGACATTCTGATAATTTTTTTGAAGTCATTTAATGATCTTCTTTGATTGTTCGTTTGGCGCCGACTTAAAATTAGTTACTTACATTAGTTTAGGAGCTTAGTTATTGAGACTAAGAAGGTTTATTTTATTTTTAACTTTTCAGTTCCGTATTTCATCGGTTTAATTTTTTGCTAAAGTTTTTATTTTTAAATTTTTTGTGGCTGAAATCTACTAATTACTACCTACTTGTTTTTTTATTACTTCCAAAATACTTACTTACCCACCTTACTTCAACTATTACCAGTTAAATAATATGATTATCTACTTTTACTATTTGTTGTAATATGAATTATTTTTGTTGTTCTGGTTAGTTTATTTCATTACTTTGTATATCATTCCATCCTCTCATAGAATATAATGATTGTGACGGATGTAGGAGAACAAAAATAATGACATTAGCGATCTGTTATAATATTTTACCTAATGAAATAAAAAATCTCAGTTTCAACATCTTCAAAAAAACAAAAAAATATCTTTCGACACAAAGCTATTATTCCATAGCAGAGTACTTGGGTGCTGATCATAACTCAGTGACTTCCTCTCCCCCATAATCTTAATCAAATTTTAATCAAAAACACTTTATTTATTTATACTTCAAGGGCCTACTGGCCTCATTAGATGTTCTATGTTTGTTGGATGTTACATGCTGTTTACAGTTTTTGTCATTGAATGCAATGTGATGGTTGATCATTCAAATAAAAATATTTACATTGAGAATATAATATTTAAAAGTGAACAAACAAAAAATAGACCACCATGATCAATTCAGATATTCTGTCCAATTGCAAAAACATTCAGGCAAGTCTTGATAATAAGTAGAACAGATCTGGTTTTGTGGTAAATTTGGTCTAGCTTGTAACGAAGTTACTATTTTCCCGATATATTGTCAGCCAAAAGCTCCCTGTAAGGAATTAAAATCCTCTTGACAGTAATAATAGGTCTAGAAATACCATTCGTGTTCGTGATAAATCCGTGGATTACATCTATCCTAATAAACAGACTAAAACGCCTTCCGGAAATTACGCTCACACCGCGAGGCGTAGCTAAAATAGCACGCACGAGTATAACCTGCGCCGGCTATCGACTCTCGAGAAAACATTTTTATCAAACAAGCTGGGCTATGTTCAAACGCCGACGAGACGAGAGAATTCAGTCATTCGATAGAAGCCCCAGCCAGCAGTCCAGTCAAGCCAAAAGCACACGCTACCGAGCTGACGTCACATCACGAGGATTCCCACTTAGGAGAATTCCACAAGCAGTGAACGGAACACATTCAGTCATCCGATAGAAGCCACCGAGAACAGTTGAGTCGAGACAGAGGCGCACGCCGCAAGCTGACGTCACAGCACGAAGGATTTTACAAGCTGGGTAATTATTCTATGAAAGTATAATTTGTATCGCAATCGACAGAGTCCACAAAGCGGCGCGCGCATATAAGTCGGTCGAGAGGTATTCGGAAGAGGGAAGCCGGCTGTAGTTCCGTTTGACATATTTCAAAGATTTAGTAGCTTGCCGAGCCCAGCAGAAGCAGTCAGCGTCCGACTAGTATCCAGAGTGTGAGCCAAAGACCGGAAGCAGTCCATGACCGTCCGGCCTTGCCGAAACAGTGAGATCAGAGTTTGGGTAAATATGTTGTATCAGGTAAAAGACATCAGGAAATGTTTGTAAGTACCACAGATGCGATTGCGATGATTGCAAGAGGCACATATGCATTTCAATGCTGCGCTGGTAATTTCTGCATACGAGTCCGTACGATACCCCCCCGCAAGAGCTTTTGGTTGCTAAGTTTACCCGCTTGCTTGAAAACACCCTCCCCGCTTTCTCTGTATATAGTGCTTGCCATGTGTTTATTTGTTGTGATAACTTGAGGCCGCCATCAGCCGCCCTTCCTGTATTTCTTTATTTTTAATATACCTGTTTATCCTGTTTTTAGTATTCTTTCATTTACTATCTTGAGTAGAATTTAAACATCGCCACCCAGGTCCGAAACCCAGTTAAAGGCAATTAAAGCCTGCCTTGCTGGCCCTGTTACAGTGTCACGACTATATTGACCCCTGGAGTGTTTTTCTTCACTGAGACTGCCCGGAGCAAAAGTGGCCTTTTCCACTATAAATCAAAAGGTGGCGCCCGAGGTAAGACCGAGAACAGTGATAAGCGCCAAAGTTTGATAATAGGGGGAGAAACCCCTTTACAAGCTATAATTGTGCAGATGTGGGGGAGAATAAGTTTTTTTTTCTACTCTTTTGAAATTAGGAAAAAACTCTTGTAAGTGAAAATCGCAAACATTCAAGAGTATTTCAAAGCCATACCTCAGTTTCACAGCTAAAGAAAGATTTTGGCTGATTTCAGTGGCAATCTGAAAACCGTTTCATTATTGGACATAAAAAGTACATTTTAGAGTTGACATTTCAAAAGCGCTGTTTGGAAAGAACTAAGAATTATATCAGAACCTAATACCCTAGGAAAATTATTTCAAAGGGATGTTTCATGCTCCTTATTGATGAATTTTTTAATGGTCAACTTTACAGACTCGTATATCACCTGTCCTCCAAATTTCAGTTTCATGGCTGTTCATTGATTTAGGAAATATTACTGAATTATTTATTATGTATAGAAGTTTTATGAAAAATACAACAATTTTCAACAAATGAGTTGAATTAATAATTCATCAAATCCTTTCCTGCCCTGATTTATAGCTCATGTGCCCCAGGGGATTTTGCTAAAATACGAATACCATTTTTTCTCAACAAAATAACATCACCTGAAGCAAAAAGATCTAATTGCAGAGATAGAACAATGAACTAACAATTTAACCAAATTGCAATGACACAAGTTATGAAGAGAAATTTTCAAAATATTTGTGTTGAAAGATAAAACATATTGTCTACTCTAGATGCTGGTCTAGGAACGGTAAAACTAAGCTTGTGCAAGATGTTTTGGTCATTGATATCAATGAGTTTGAAAAGGAAAATTGTGGAGTAACAATCATGATAGGAACTTGGACTTGTCATGAATATCTACAATAATAAACAGATCTATAGGATACAAGTTTTAGGAAAAGTGCTTATTCAACAGTGTTTTCAACATCTGAGATTCACGCTATGAATCAGTACAGCAGACAAAATAGCTTCAATATGTGGTACACAGGAAAGGTTTGTGCCTAAGGTAACGCCTAGGTCGGTGAATAGGACAGGTTGTTGAGAGTGCAGTATTGTAACGTAAATAAACTTAACTTGGTTTTTACTAATTTATTTCACACTTAAATCTACAACTTAATTTATATTACGCCACTGTATAGCTCGATCGTATGGGCTCGTTCAGACTGTCCACTCCCTCTTGAGGGCTGTCTATTTATCTCCGATACAGCATTCTCGATGTTTCCAATTCTGGCGGTTGGTGCCCAGCATGTTCCAGTTATTTCCAATATCGACCGTTGTTATCATGCCGCGGCGTGACTGGATTGTTCTCGAATATCTCCGGGGATGACCTCATCGTTGTCGATGGCAACGCGTGAGGCGACAGGTCCGGCCTAGGTTCGTTATATTGCCCCCTTCTTAAAGACATTTCGTCCCGAAATTTCATCCTTGGAGTGTGACGATATCTGCATGACTCCCCATATCTGCACCGTGAAGTTCGATGGAAGTAACACTCTACGGTCTTCATGATCGGTCGTGGAAGAGGGTTACAGCAAACCAAAATCTTGACGCCGCTGGATCTGAATATCGCCTCCAGCATACTTCTTATGACTCTCCAGTCCAACCCATCAATACCACGGCAATTTTGGAATTGCTAGATCCACCAGATTCTGGTCCACCATAGTATCTCTTAGTTTGGTGAGACTCTTCCAGACATCTTCATAGGACGGTTTATCTTGGGAATGCCTCTTGGTAACTAGGTAGTAGATGTTTCTCTGGCCTTTCTTCAACTGTAGCACCCCACCAACTTCTGGATTCTGCTCCCGCAGTGTTTGGAGTTGACCAAATTTCTTGGAGAACACTACAGCGATGCCCCTGGACATTCGAAGATCTTCTGCCACACAGTGCGCTAGTGCGTAGTCAGCAGGCACCTCGAAAGGTCTCGTGACTCCTCTCTAGTAACCCCATGTAGAACTTTCTGCCCGTTTGAATACAAGGACATAAACTTCTCGAACGTCATATCATCCTCCGGTGGCTTGAGGGTGCGAACTTGGTCATGGTTTCCAGCGTAGGCGGCCAACCTGTTGAAATGGACGACCCTTGGTTTCCCTCGGGTGGCTTATGGATTCGGTACACAAGGTCGTTTATCCTTTTCACGATTTTATACGGGCCTTCCACGAGTTCCGCAACTTTGGTGATAGTCCACGACGACGTTTGGGGTTGTACAGCCAAACCAGGTCATCAACCTTAAATCCTCCAGCGTCGGCCTTGATGTCATAGGTCTTCTTCATTTTATCGCTGGCACTCTGGATGTTCAACCGGACTCGTTCGTGGATGTCGTCCATTCTCTGCCGAAGTTTGCTGACGTAGTCCTCTCCCGCAGTGTCTTGTCCTGGCGGTATCCCAAACTTCAGGTCACAAGGCAGTCGCAGTTCTCGGCCCATTATAATACTAGCAGGAGTTTGACCGGTTGACTCGTGTACTGCGGATCGATAGGCCATCAGGAACAAATGAAGATACTGGTCCCAGTCTCTTTGATGGTCAGAGACAACCTTGGACAAGTGGCGGTTGATCGTCCTGTTCATCCGTTCCACCATTCCATCGGACTGCGGATGTAGGGCCGTGGTTCTTGTCTTGCGGATGTTCAGCAGTAGACATATTTCTTGGAAAAGGTTGGATTCGAAATTTCTGCCTTGATCCGAGTGCAGCTCCATTGGAATACCGAATCGACATATCCACTCTTTCACCAAGACGTCGGCGACGGTGATGACTTCCTGGTTGGGCAGGGCATAGGCTTCCGCCCACTTACTGAAGTAGTCCATTGCCACAAGGATGTATTTATTCCCGTGGTCGGATACGGGAAACGGGCCGGCGATGTCAATGGCGATTCTCTCGAACGGGCTGCCTACGTTGTACTGACGCATCGGGGCCTTGGGTCGTATTCGAGGTCCATTGCTAGCAGCGCATACCTCGCACTTTCTGCACCAGTCCTGGACGTCAGCTTGACAATTGGTCCAGGAAAACCGTTGCCTCACTTTCTGCAGGGTCTTCGTCACTCCCAGATGTCCTCCAGCGACTCCATCATGGATTTCCCGCAGCACTTCCTCTCTTCTGTTCCTGGGAACAATTATTTGGCGTCTGTCTTCCCCACCAATATCGGCCTCCAGCACACGTTTCAGGATCCCATTGTCCAGAATAAGAGAGTTCCATTGTGCCCAATAGGACTTAACAGCCGGCGAGTAACCTGCGACTTCCTGCCATGATGGTCTTCGATTGCCCTTCTTCCAGCTGACAACTAAGCCAAGGTCGGGGTCTTTCTCTTGGTCTTTCTGGATCTTGCTGTCATTCCAGTTGTCATCCATTGCCGCGGTTCTACAAAGTGTTGCTTCTTTCTCTTCTGCTCGTCGGCAATGTGAGCAATCATCTGACATGGTCTCGCGACAAGGCATCTGCATTCTTATGGCTAGTTCCGGCTCGATGTTCGATCTCGAAATCGAATTCTTGGAGTCTCTCGATCCAACGTGCTACTTGACCCTCAGGATTTTTGAACTGTAAGAGCCATTTGAGAGCTGCATGGTCAGTTCTCAACAGGAATCTTCTTCCATACACGTACTTGTAGAAGTGCTCCACTCCCTTTACAACAGCTAACAGCTCTCGCCTGGTGACACAGTAATTGCGCTCTGGTTTGCTAAGCGTCTTGCTGAAATAACCAATGACCTTCTCCTGTCCCTCCTGGATCTGAGATAGGACAGCTCCAAGTCCCACGTTGCTGGCGTCCGTATCCAAAATGAATTTCCCTTTGGGTAGGGGATAGCTCAGTACAGGTGCGTTGATCAAAGCTCCTTTCAGCTTCCTGAATGAGTCTTGACATTCTTCGGACCACTGGAACTTTGTTTGGCCCTCCGTGAGCCTGGTCAGTGGTTTAGCGATGTTGGCGAATCCCAGCACATATCGGCGATAGTATGTGCATAAACCAAGGAAACTTCGAAGTTGGTAAATGTCTTTTGGGATGGGCCAATCCTTATCAGCTTTGATCTTCTGGTCATCCACTGCTACTCCTTCCCCAGAGACAACGTGGCCGAGGTATCGTACTTCTTTTTGGAACAGATGGCATTTCTTAGGGCTCAGCTTCAATCCGGAGTTCCTCAGTCGCAGGAATACTTCCTCCAAGTTTTTCACGTGGTCCTCGAACGATCTGCCGACCACAATTATGTCGTCGAGATACACTAGACACGTGTTCCATGAGAGTCCCTTCAGCACTGTCTCCATCAATCTTTCGAATGTGGCGGGAGCATTACAGAGCCCGAATGGCATAACGGTGAACTGCCACAATCCTGAGCCGATGGTAAAAGCAGTCTTTTCTCGATCTTCCTGAGCCAGTTCTACTTGCCAATATCCACTCTTCAGATCAACGGTCGAAAAAATCGTGGAACCAGCCAACGTGTCTAGGGTGTCATCTATTCTCGGGAGAGGGTAACTGTCCTTCTTCGTGACATTATTAAGTTGGCGGTAGTCTACACAAAAGCGTGTCGATCCATCCTTTTTCTTCACCAGTACGACTGGAGAGGACCAGGGACTGTCAGATGGTTCGATAACTCCTTCTTTTCCCATATCGCTGACTATTTTGTCAGCCTCTTCCTTCTTGGCAAGAGGAAGTCTTCTTGCTGATTGCCGGATCGGCCGAGCACCTCCAGTATCAATTTTGTGCTGGACCACATTAGTTCGACCCCCTTTTCCTTGTCCGGTATCGAAGATGTCTTGGTACTTTTTGACTAAATCTCTTAGTTTGGGCTGTTGAGCTGGTTTTATGTCTTTGGAAGAGATGGCAACTAATTTTTCTAGTTCTGTGGGCAAGTTGTTGGGTTGGCTAATCGTACCTCGTACGCCCCGGATCACAGATGAAACTGACGAGCAGTGCCCCAAAATTGTTCCTTTCTTCAAGGTCACTGGGAAATAATTGACATTCATGACCCTTACCGGCACAAATTTGTCAGCACGCAACAAGGTCTTCCCTAGTGCAATCCCTCGTCAATTTTCTCATCATGAAGTTTGGGCTCGAATATCACCACGTCTCCACTGCTCGCACTCCCGTCAGGCGAGCCTCCAGAATGGTTTCAGCCCTCTCAGGTACGCTTACATCTTCAGCCAACAGCACACGGATCAACTCCTCACTTCTCCCATGAAGCACCAGCTCTTCTCCGTTGACACGTAGGACGCCGTCTTTGAAATCCAATTCAAACCCTCTGGAATTCATGATGTCCATTCCGATGATTGCATCGTCTTCGATGTCCGCTACAAGTGCCTGATGTTTCACTTTAGTGCTGCCCAAAATTATTTCAATCGGTAGCTCGCCATATACAGTAGCTGGCTCCCCTGTTGCTGTGCGTAGCTTCCAAGTTGTCGGTTAAATCCGTTCCCGTGTTCTGGCAAAGGAAGGCCGAGAATTGTCCTAGTCGCACCTGTATCTAGCAGCATGGTGCAAGGCTCGTTATTGATGAGACCGTCTACGAAGACACCTTTGTTCTGTCGTTGAAGGATAGCGACATATGCGTTGTTAACCGGGGCTTGCCGGACACATGCCGACGATTGCCCTTCTCGTCGACCTTCTTTAGTTTTCCTGCATCGGAGTCGATGAATGTTGGACATTTGCTCGCACATGTCCAATTTTAAAATTCCAGCATCTTATCTGTCTTTTCTCAGGCAACACTTCCTTAATCACTTTTCTTATGGCAGTTTCCCAAGTTAGCAGGCTCCTGTGAGTCTTCCTCAATCGTTCGAACTTTATTTTGGCTTTCGCAGCATTGTTTTGCTGCTTTGAATTCCAAAGCGCGTGCCAGTGCGTCTACGAGATGTGTTGGACGAGCTAATATCAACGCTTGTCTGGTTTCTTGGTCACGGAGTCCATCCAAGAATGCCTGAACCGCTAATTGCTCCATTACATTTTCCGGTATGGCTGGATATGCGAGGCGAACCAAGCGTGCAATGTCAGTTTCAAATTCTTGTAAGGATTCGCCCGATTTCTGACAGCGATTTTTCAGCTGGGAGTGGTATACGTGTTTCAAATGGGCGTGGCCATATCGTAATTCTAGATGTTTAATCAGCTGATCATAGTCCTCCTGTTCTTGGGCGGTGAGAGTTTGTAGAATATTTGTCGCTTCTCCACGTAATGCAAGTGGCAGTGCTACAGCTCTTTCCCCTGCATTCCATCCGTTTGCTTTGGCCGCTGCTTCAAACTGCCGGCGGTAATTTGCCCATGGAGTTTTTCCGTCGAACAAAGGCGGCTTCATGGAAAGCTTCCCTATTTCTGAAATGACCTTGACATCTTTTATACCCTCTTGAACTTTATCCAAGTTCAAACTCAAGTCCAGCATTGCATTTTCGTTAACCATCTCTGTGGAGGGCGCACTATTAATTCGTTTTCCCAGCTTACTGATCGTTTCCTTTATTTTATCTACCTCCGTGTTCATTTGCTCCCTAATTTTATCTATCTCTGTCTCAACGGTAAAATTAGCCACACCACACAATTCTTTTTTTAGGCCTTCTGTGTTTTCCAGGAACTTCTCTTCCAGGCTTCTTGAATTTTCTAGAAGCTTCTCTTCCAGATTTCTAGAATTTTCCTGAAGCTTCTCTTCCAGATTTCTAGAATTTTCTTCAAGCTTCTCTTCCAGATTTCTAGCATTTTCTTCCAGGCTTCTTGAATTTTCTAGAAGCTTCTCTTCCAGATTTCTAGAATTTTCTTCAAGTTTTTCTATTATCGGACTCAAATCACCTCCGGGAACTTCGAATAAAAATGTTTCGGGGTCCTCACCTTCTTGTATAAGTCCTTCTGCAAGTCTTTCCTGGAGTACTTGCTTTTTACCCGTTGTTTCCAGTTCCCTTTCCTCCAATTCCTGTTTCAATTCCGCTACCTTCAAGTCCGCAAGGCGCACTTTTCTTGAACACATTTTGTCTTTGACGAGGTATCAGTCTGTTTCACACGAAAAGTTTATCAGTTTGTAAAAAATTCACTTTGCGAATTCTTTTCCACGGGCCACCAGTCTATTGTCTGTTTCACGCGAAGAGTGTATCAGTTTATATTCCCACGCACAATTGTCTACTTCGCGAAAACCGGGCCACGTCTATTTTCTGTTTCACGCGAACAGTGTAGCATTTATATTCCCACGCACAATTGTCCACTTCGCGAAAACCGGGCCACTGTCTATTTTGGGCGTACAAAAAGGTCTATCAAATTATTTATCTGACTATCCACTCCACGATCACTTGTTTATTTTCAAAATCTCACTTCCGACACCAATTGTAACGTAAATAAACTTAACTTGGTTTTTACTTATTTATTTCACACTTAAATCTACAACTTAATTTATATTACGCCACTGTATAGCTCGACCGTATGGGCTCGTTCAGACTGTCCACTCCCTCTTGAGGGCTGTCTATTTATCTCCGATACAGCATTCTCTATGTTTCCAATTCTGGCGGTTGGTGCCCAGCATGTTCCAGTTATTTCCAATATCGACCGTTGTTATCATGCCGCGGCGTGACTGGATTGTTCTCGAATATCTCCGGGGATGACCTCATCGTTGTCGATGGCAACGCGTGAGGCGACAGGTCCGGCCTAGGTTCGTTACAGTATCATTTAATTCATAATGAGGCGATTTCTTAGTGATCATGCTATTACATAGTATTTGTTCAAGTTCAAAGGTAAAGTATTGCACAAACATTTTTCAACATGTTTCAGATCAAGAGAGGGCCGTTGCCAATTTTCTATGCCATGATTTCATAGTAAATTTTAAAATGATCTGCACACAACAGACCTATATCACATCAACTATAATAAAAGGATTGAGAAGTAGTGGACCCAGATTGCACCTTGGGAGGCACATAGACCATTACACAACATATTGATGCCCATTAGTGAAATAAGATGTAACAGTTGAGTAAGGTCCAAAGAAAAGTGATTCCTGTATAATTTTGATGATCAAGTCTGTCCATTGCATTGGAGCAATCTTATGTATAACATCATTCTGTGATCTTCCATTAATGCTCTCGGCAATATATTGATTAAGATTTTGAAAAGGTTTCAACGACCTTGTATAGAAGCATGTTGAAGCAGTGTAATTCAATTACTCAAATGATAGAAGAATTTCAATAACTTTGGCAAAATTGCAAATAATGGTATTTATTTATTAGCCTAGACTATGGTAAGTACATTTTACAGTACCTAATCATGTCACACAATGTGGCTTGTGCGTGTGACTCTCAGTTATTCAGATACTAGCTATGCGTATACTTTTTTGGGAACTAAAGTTAGAGGAATTTTACAAAGTTTTATACATATGCTATGATAATATGTGGTACTACATCAGCCATGAAGTCATATGAAACTATGGTGTCATATGAAAGTTCTGATATTTTCGTCAAGCAACCAGGTTGTTAGCTGCTTCTTAATTTTGGGATAATTATCATTTCTTAATCTCATAGGTGACAGATTATATATTTTAGGAGCAGTAAGAAGAGTTCTCTGGATTATAGTATACAATGTATGAGGAGTCTTAACGTTGTTATTAGATAAGGATCTCGTGATAATGGGGTGATTCAGTTTATTCATTTGTATTTTACCTTTTAATATGCATCTGATTACTGCTTTCATGTAGATTTGCTCCATTTTAAAAATTCTTGTTTCTTTGTATTGAAGATCACTGGGAAAACGCCTTGGTTTATTCCAAATTATTTTGAGTATCTTTTTCTGCGCAATTTTTAAGGGTTCAATGATACTTTGGCCTTGCCCCCCATATTATCAACCATAGTTTGAAACTGATTCTACGAAGGCTTTTTATACTTTTAAAAGTATTATAAAGTTTTCTAATTTTTGTAGTAATGTATTCGTCATGGTGATTCCATTTTGAAGCAGTATCGAAAAAGATTCCTAGGTATTTTGTTTTAGAGGTTGGAGTAATTTGTTGAGTACAGTCACAGTTATAAAGGTGTTTGCAGTCAGGTTTGTGTATTATCAGGACCTTATTCTCAGGAAGTTTATTTTTTGTGAAGGAGAAGCACATATAGTGAGAATTCTTTACATTTAGAGTTAATAGATTGTTGTCTAGCCACTGTTTAACTATGATTAAAGCATTTTCAGCTTTTTAGAATGCATCATGAGTTATCTTGGAATAGTAGTACTTTGTCAGGAAGTAGGTTAGTTATGGTATTTGGATCAGCTGATAATTTTTTGTGTATGTTAAGATGAAGGCTAAGCAACAAATATCAGTGGTGTGAAATATACAATTCAAGGGGATACCAAATTAGTAGATTCTTTATCATAATTATAAATATGGGTGGGAGTTTCAAGTGCCTCAAAAATAAGTAGTACATTATATATGTTTGGAATGCTTGAGTTTTTTCCATCCAGCATGCTTAGAAGACAATAGTAGTAGTATACTATTGTTGGCAGCCAAATAAAATTCTCCTCGATGCATTCAGAAAATATGGTGAAGATAAAGGTTAAGATAGATGATTATAAAACAAAAAAATCTAAGAATTATGGAAATAAACAAAAAGAGCGTCATATTATTAGGATAAAAAACCAAACACAAGATTTTGAAACTGATGTGTTCGAAACTGAACATTATGAGGCTGACTTAGAGAAACATGACAAAACCAGAATGGAAAAGTGAACCGGTACAGAAAAGTGACAATGGGAAATAAATGCGCAACCAAGAAAAGGGCCATATCAAACCTCAAGACTAAACCAAAAATTTTGATTATTGTAAACCTTTAAAAAAATGAAACTATGTACAAACAAGTTTGTGATTGAAGTAATAATCAAACCTGGTGCAATTGACACTGAGCTGATAAATGCGGCAAACAAGCATTTCCAGTGGAACGTGAATTTATCATCCTATGGCCCAATAAACTACAATCATTGTAGTAGATATATGTTTATGGAAAATTTGAAACCTAGTGAAAAAAAAACCCCGATTATTTTAACACAACCATGCCAGTTCACAAAATGGTTTGACAACACGATTGTGTACTGTTTTCAAGGAACTGAATTGGAAGCAAATGGGACTGGTAAATGTGATGGTATAATAAGGTGTTAAAAAATGGGCCAAGATATAAACAATGTCGAAAAAGGATTCATAACAAAGGGAACACTTCGTCAACCAGGAGACACTTGTAAATTCAACAACTATTATTGCCAATACCGAATTCAGTAGTAAGCATTCAAAAAACCGGTGAGACATGAGGATGATTCTAAAATGCAATCATTACACCAGTATAGAATTTATGCTTGATGCATTACAATGATCAATACGAGAACAGGATTTATAGATCAGCAATATTTGTTTTCAAAACTATTAATAATATGTCATCATATTTTGAGGAATTTATTATTTATTGAAGTACCACAAGACAAATTAATAATTTCTATTTGCCAAGATGCAGCTCATCTAGTTATATACTTATATATAATATATATACTTATATATAATGTATATAAAGTCAAATCCACGAACCAAAATACCCAAGAAAAACAAGCCGAAAAAATACTTTCAGGTTCAAGAAACTGCAAATCATCTATATATATATATATATATAGTGAAAGATAGTCGTTGCTGACTAGTTAGGTGTAAACAAATTGATTATTGGGGTTTGCTGCATACCCCAATAATCAATTTGTTTACATATATATATATATATATATATATATATATATATATATATATATTATATTTATAGATTTTTCTGTGTTTTATGCCTTGATGTAGCTTATTAGGTTTAAGCCTTTGTAATATTATATATATTAAAATTAAAAATAAAATATATATATATATATATATATATATATATATATTTTATGTAAATTTGATTATTTAAAGAAAGCTATAAAAAAAACGGAAATTTCCGCCGCGTATTGTAATCGGGCCGTCGTGTATCAATTTCACTATTTAAAAAAATACTCCTTACAAAGATTTGTTACATTTCTAGCAACAAAATTATTTAATATGTCGCCGCTAGACATAAGGACAAACTAAAACTGGGAAATTATTTAACAAAAAGTGCAAAAAATATATATTTACAAATTACAGTAAGCTTGAAGACCTATTATGGAATACATAGGTTACATTTGTAAAAGGTGTATACATATAAGTGATATACCTTATACTGTTTTACACTTACACTCATTTATTGACATATAACCTAAAAATCGCTATATATAATATATCTATATACACGACAGACATAACGGCCTAGACTAGGTAGCTCGAATATGTTCTTAACCCATTACTGCTACAGTTACAAATTTATGTTTTGTGTCTGTGCAAAATTTATGCTGGCAGTTTTAAGAGTGGACAAGCGATAGACAACCTTCATTTCATTCAGATGCATTCACTTGCTTTATTTTCCTGAAAAATAACATAGCAAAGGACCCGCAGATTACTTGGGCCTATATGATATCGAAATTTGAATTACATCGGACTTTCAAAGGGAGTATAAAGCCGAAAGGGTTGACAGCTCGCCGCTTTATACTTCCTTTGGCTTTATTGCCGATGCAATAAAAACGAAATTTTCACATTATGTAGATCTACATGTGTTCTGTGCCTCTTGCTAGGTTAAAAATTATTCATTACTGCTGAGACGTTGCTACCGACGTTCCAAGAACCTCTAATGTGTCGCGCCCAAGTGTATTCCTAATGCTGCAGCAAAAAGGGTTAATAACTTCTATCAATATCTCGATGACAAAGGAAATCATTCCACAGTAGCTGTTCACCCTCAAGAAATTAGTAGTTAAGTTGAAAAATTAAGAAAAAAACAGGATGTTCCATTCAAAATAATAATTTATTAGAGCTAAGTTCTTTTACTCATCATAATAATTTTCAAAGTTACACTATCATTTTGTTATGTACATAAATAGTTCACATCAACTCCAACTATTTTACATCCATGTAAAATTAGTTTTTCAGGAAAGCAATCCCCCACTTTTTAAATGTGGTACAAGATAATTTTAATTTGGAAAATTTTATTAAAATACATACGATAATGCCGAATGCTTCAGTTAAATCAATGTAGATGTAAGTAATAGATAACAAGAGTCCTATTCTTGGAGATGAAAGTCAAACTTCACCAATGGCTTTTGTGGTAGAATTGAATATTTTTCCTAATAAGTACAAAAATCGGAGATATATTGAATTGACTGAGTCAAGAAAAAAAAATTAATACAACTTGAGATGTCCTGTTATTTTATCCAAAATGCTTTTCGGGGCAGGACCTATAGCAATGACCGTCCTAGTTCCTGGAGCAACTTGGGTTTGCCCGGCATCACGAATTACACTAGATAATACATTTGTCTCTTTTGCACATTTGTCAAGCATCATCATTTCCTCTTCAGAATCGATTCTTACTGCAATTTTTGTTCCACCTACAAATTCAATAGAATATATTTACAGTGAGTTTAAAAAAGTTTGCACCAAATGGGAAACTTTTTTTATTATCCTTTGTCAGAAAATTTTATTTCTAATAAAAATTGGTGTATTGCAAAAAACTTGCATTTGAGTTGTCAAAATTCTGAATTTCCAAACGGTGTACAGGGGAGAACAAAAAATAGGAATTTTGATCAAGACTAAACTAAGCTTATTTTCGACATTATCAAAAAAGTTAATTTAGAAAAGTTGTTTAGAATAGGCGAGATCACAAACTCACAAATTTGCTTCATATGTGCTTGAAGTTGAAATATAGTGATAAAATATTATGTATGTATAGTTTTTTTTAGAAGATATTGTGTAATATTCGAAATGCTGCAAAACCCTCAAATTCAGTGAGACATTCAAACACAGTGTTATTGCCGCTTCTTTTTACGTCATAAGTCCATTGATTTGGCATTTTCACGAGTTGCCAGTGTCGCTATTTTGCGGAACTTCTGAGGAAATATTATTCTGTTTCATCTTATGAATAAAACAGAACTTGTGTCAACATGTGTTATATTGAAATGAAGACTTCGTATTTGATAGCTGTTCTTGATTTAGTTATTCTTGAATAATATGTATATTATATATATCGAGTGCTATGCCATTATTTTTTCCGCCTGCTCACATTGTAAGGAAATAAGAATAACACTTGGCAATGCTGTCATTCTTGGCACTCTTCGCGATCGGCGAGTTGCCAGTGTCACTGGTTTCTGCAGTATTCAAACAGAAACATGTCTTTAGTAATTTTTTTTGGAAAAACTACTTCGAAAAAAAAAATTAAAAAAAAATACAACCACTTTTCTCATCGTTCTGGACATCGTAGTATATTTTCCAGAAATTAGTAATCTCGCCTTCCTCATATTACTTTAATAATAGAAACAAGAGACTTGAGAGTCTCTTCACAAAAATTAAATATAAATTGAAACAAGTGGTAGACCACAAGCGAAAAACAACTAACGGTCCTGGCATAAATTAAACATAATCAAGTTTATCAGAAAGACACATTTGCAATCAATTTTCATTGTCAATGGAAGTTTGCATAGATTTTCAGGTGGATATCATTCGAAGTTCTGCGTGGTATTTGCCAGGAAAGTAGTAGTTTTTCGCTTGTGGTCTACCACTTGAGCACTTGTTTCAATTTATATTGAATTTTTGTGAAGAGACTCTCAACTCCCTTCACATGTTTGGCTGTCTTGTTTGTACTATAATAATATTTTAATGCAAAATTTGGTCCAATTCATTATTTGTACTAGAATATCGACGTTTGTTGAAAACAGTTTAAATTTTTAATAATTTTATTGTGCAAAATTGATATTTTACTCTATATGTACCTATGTCCATAATAACTATCAGAATGATTTAATGGAAGAAAGTAATTAAATAATTTAATGAATTAATGCCAAACAGTTAAATAATACAAATCTGCAAGTTTACGATCACTTTAATCATAGTGTTACCTTTGAGGGTAATCCTAATTTATGTATTGAACATAAAGAAAAATCAAATTAGAAAAACGTTCAGAAACCTGAATAATCAATCATTGAATTCTTAAATTTCCACATGTCTTCCTTTCATCGCCAAACATTTTATTGTTCGTGCACAAAATTCTTTATTGACATTTTTTTTTTAAGATTTCGGTATGCTGGCACAACACTCCCTAATAACATTTTCTAATTCATCGAAATTTTTTCTCGGAATTCCGACAACGAGGAATTATGGGAAAAAAGGTCCTATTCCTACAGTTTTAATTTGGTACTACAGTTATGGAATACCCTACATGAATAACACATTCACAAATGTTACTAACCGTACTTCATCCAATGTTTGAGTGCTTTTGGTTCTTGTTTCAGAGCTTTAGCATATGCTGCTACAGCAGCATGACCGCACTGAGCAGCTACCTTCCCTTTTTGCATTTTTAAGTCATTTCTCACTCCAATTATTAGTCTAAACTCATCTCTGGGATTTGCAAACTGAAAAATTTGTAAGCTTTTAGAGGCAATAACAGTGCTTACATACAATTGGAAAAATTAAATAATAATATTAGTCATTGGCAGATACCTATAAAGATCAACCAATAGCAAGAAAATAACTTCAATATGAAAAGAACTTGTGAATATTTATCACAAAGTGTCATCTATTTGGGGGGATCGCAAACCCAGCGCAATTTTTGTTCAACGGCACCATAAGTATCTCATTGTATTTTCTGATTCTAATTACATGCTGAATTCAGTAATATAGCATTGTCACATATTGTTTCCAAATGATTTGGGTGCTTTCCTAATGACTCCCTATTTGGGGAGACTGTTGTACCTTGATCATAGTGTATCTTGTAGATCACCCTTCAGTTTCTTGACAAATGCTGTTATCTACGTAACAGAACTATACCAAGATAATGTTCGCACAATAGAGTGCAAGCAAGCGGAAGAGTGGTTGTCCATGTGCTATTGTTTTCTAGTAAAATATAAATATGTATTTTTAGCTCAAAAAGTAACAACTTTTGGTTCTACTGTTTATTCTTTTACAAGTTGACGATTGTGTTTTGTGTTTTAAATCATATTCCTCCTGAATCACTGCCCGTTGGTGAGTAATTTGTTATGGAATATTTCAGTTTTAAATATAACCAAGAATATTGAAGAAAATAAATTTGTAAAAACGCACCATTATGTATCTTGGATCGGCTAGAACTGATGGAAAGTTGTGGTTCCAAGTGGACTTTTCTAGCTTTAACGTTAAATATTATTGTTAAAATTTAACTAATATTGAGTAAAATCAAATTCACATATCTAATTTTTTTGCCTATTAATTTTAAGTTATAAATAATATTGTAACTTTTTGTACACATGTATACAAATAAAAATTAGGTTATACTTTAATACAATCTTATTTCTTCTTGTAATGAAACAATATAATGTAATTTCTGTATAAAAATGTTGTTTTTTATACATATTATCCACCTTTTAGGTACAAGACGTTGATGATCCAAGGTACCCTAGGGCATGATCCATAGTCTTGTACCATTGATCACATATCAAAAAAATAGTTTTTTTTTTTGAAATTCACAAAAAATACATAATGTTTAGGAATGATGGTGATGTCAGGAAAACTCTTTACATTATTATATTTTAAAAAATGGCTTGTAAAAATATAAAAGTAAAATGTTTACCAAGGTACAACAGTCTCCCTACTATTTAATAAGACAACACACTCATGATCGACATGATAATGTATTCATTAATTTTCAGGATGCTTGTCATAATTTTTTTTATTAATAAATATCACCAATCAAAAAGTTCATTGAAATATGTGATCATATCAACATATTCAACACTGGCATATTCAAGTCACCACATAGAAAATAAACAGAGTTCATTTGTTTTCCATGTTTATATAATGTATTGATCAAGTGAGAGTGACAAGCGATAGTCAACCTTCATGTCATTCAAATGCAAATTACATTATTTTTCTGAAAAATAACAGCAAGGGGCATATATGATAATTTAGCCAATATAATAAAAATTTGAATTACATCGTACTTTCAATACCAAAGGAAGTATAAAGCCTAAAGGGGTGACAGCTCGCCGCTTTATTCTTCTCTTTCCTCATCGTCATTCTCATGTAGATCTAAACGAGTTCTAAGCCTCTTGGTAGGTTATTCTTCATATGAGGGTAATGAGTATTTGAAAAACAGAGGAGGCTGAGGTAGGTAAACTAATGCTTTTCCTCTCTTAATTAGGTAGTACCCAATATCACAAGAAATAAAATAAATTCATGGTTCACTAGCCCCGGGAATCTAGCATTGTGTTATATTGTTGAATTCATAATTAGAAAACACATTTTAAAACGTAGTATGCCATTAAAAAAAACATTGAAGCTTTTTGTAATGAATATATATATATATATATATATATATAATCAAATAAGGTTATACATAAGAATATTCAATAGAAAGTTGAGTCAATTAATAAATGAGTATTCCACTTCCAATCTTAATGATTTTTGTGGTACTTATACAAATTTTCTTGCAGATCACAAATCTACAATCAAAATTTTGTAGTCTTTAATACTTTCCAATTTATTTCCCTTCAAAGAATAAGAATAATTTATTCAGGTTTTTTTGCAATAAAATCAAAATAAAATTTTTTCTTTGTTTATACTTTAATTTTGGAGGTCAAATTCTAATAGTTAAAACACACATTTTTTATATTATTTTTGTCTGTCAGAAATGTATCAGAAGACTACATTAGAAAGTAAAAATAGGTGAATTTGCCTACACCTCTTAGTGAAAATCAGGGTACTCAAATAATTTTGCCTACTGAACACAAAACTGCAATCAACACTATTCCAATTATATTTTGTTATTTGTATAATTTTTACCTTTAACCCTTCAAAGCTCACTGGTAGAAAATACTACCATGGAACATTATGGATCATATTAATGATATTTTGAATGGAGTCATAGCATTTAATGGTTCTAGTGCATGCACCTGTTGTTCGTAACGGCTACTGGTGGATTTTATCGCCAGTCTCATTCTTGCGCTGATGCAGGTTGTTAATTTATGTGCTGCTGGTTGAATATGCTGCCAACAAGAATGTGAGGTACATAAAAAATATCTGTTTCTTCGATATATGGGACATTGTGAATTTACGCTTCTGTGTGTTGAATAGTTCAGTGAGTATATTCATACACTTACATTATTAGTTGATTTAGTTTGTAAAATACGTTGAGTTTGAACGTAAAACAAATAAATTCCGATGATGAACCAATCTACCACACAAAATATTCCACTTTAGAAAAAAATAAATAAAAAACTGTGAAACTTATGGCTAATAAATTCACATGACTCTTTCATATTCATGTTTAACTATGTATAAAAAAAATTAATAGCCAAAAAATCTGTGCGCTTGGAAGTTTCGTGAAAAATACGAAATATTATCACTCATGGTGTATCTTTCTATTTCTATAAAATAAATCATAACTCATTAGTGCACCACCATTTTCTGGTATATTCGTATTGAAACTATGGAGTACCTATTATAGAAATATAATATAATTGTTTTACAATTGTACATATGTAGATGGAACTAATGTATATTTAAAAATATAAAATATTCACTGGAGTCTGCTCAAAATTTGTATGTGATGTTTCTATTACAGTGAAAATGGAAAGGGAATACGAGTATTATGAAAAATTCCATGAGAATACTAGACCATTATCGGAAGAGGAACTATTAGCTGCCTTTCATGAAATCACTGAAGAACAAGCAAAAAATTATGATGTTGGAGGAGACTCCGATGCAGATGATTATCTTGAAGAAACTTCTTCTGCTACAACCAGATCATCAAGTTCTATTCCTGAACCAATCCACTCCTTCAACTTCAAACGTAATCTGGAATATGTAGAGAGATAATGTCTACAGTTTCTGAAATAATCAGCCGACGAAGTTTCAGGTTAACATCAACCAAAATACCCCAACCAGATTCAGATAATGATGCGAACAGCCAGAGGTATGTGATTTTGACTCAGACTACTCCATAGCCGATCCTACCTATGACCCAGACGAACCCAGACCAATGTCACTGTATTTCGGCTTCGGAAGAAGACTACCCAGAGGAAGACATTGAAATGCAGACATATATTCTAGAAAAGTATAAATGGTCAAAAACTGGGGTTCTTCCTGAGAGGTTCACTAACCTAAATTTTGTTGAAGATATTTATTCAAACATCAATGTTCAAATTGTGCAGGAATCTAATTTATATGCTGAACAGAACAGGAAACCTCTAAATGCAGAAGAATTTCTTGGCATTCTTATTGTAATGGGTTTCAATGTTTTACCAAGTCAAAGAAAATACTGGTCAGTAGATCCTAATTTTCACCAATCAAGAATATCGAACATATTTTCAAGATGAGATTTATTCATTTCTATGACAATGCAAAGATGCCAAACCAAGGTAGTCCTAGGTATGATAAGTTATATAAGATCCGGCCAATATTGGACCACTTAAAGCAAGTTTTCAAAGAATCATTAACTTCAGGTAACAGTAGATGAAAGTATGGTAGCTTTCACTGGTCGTTCATCACTAAATCACATGCCCATGTAAGCCATAAAAAGAGTTTTCAAAATTTGGGCTCTAGCATGTTCAGAAATTGGATACCTTTATAAAATTTACCAAGGAAAAAGTAATGTGACCGATGAGCACACTTTTGAAGAGCATGTTGTTTTAAATTTAGGTGAAGATTTCAGAGGTAGAGGTCATTGTCTACTTTTTCCTAATACGCCAAAACCATAAGCATTTTCCAAAAGAAAATTTGCTTATGGATAAGAAAATGACGATGGGTCAAACAGATTTCACCATGGCTGTAGACATTTCTATATATAAGTGGAAGGATCGAGGAGTGAAATCTGTAACAGTCTGTAGCAATATGCACAACGTACAGATATGGGTACTGTACTGAGGACCAACAAAGTCGGAAATCGTGATATCATAAGATGTCCGCAGGCTAGTGTGGATTATAATAAGTTTATGGGTGGCATAGATCGCTTTGATCAGCGAATGGCTTCCTACAATACATCTTGGAAAAGCAGGTGTTGGTGGATGAATCTTTTTTATTATTTATTTGATGCAACGATAATCAATGCTTATATATTATATTGAATTACAATAACTTGAAAAAACTCAGGAAAGAAACGAATGACACATTTGCAGTTTTCTCAGCAAACTGGCGGATCAACTAATCACTCAATTTACTTCGAAGAAAAAGATAGGCCCTCCAACTGCAGTAGATCCTTTACATGCAACAGGTCACCTGGCAGTAAAAACAATATGACGTAGGTGCAAGGAGTGTGCCAAATATGGTAAACAAAAAAGGAGTAGTGATCAGGGCAGAAAATGTCAAGGGGCCTTATGTATCGAATGTTTTGTACCATACTATAAATAATTATTCTTTTTTTTTTAAATTATAAGTATTCCTCAGGAATTATATTTGATATAAATCTGTTATTTCTCAAATTGTTCCAAACTTTCGAAAATGTGATAGCATTTGTCGCCAGTAAACTGCATAATTAGATTATTCGTAAATGCCCACTGGTAAAACGGTTTACCATGTTTTTTCAAAATGTGTGAACTATAAAAAAATAAAAATGGGTCCTGGTTCCTACCTTTATACCCAAGTTTCAACTTTTATAACAAAAACAACATATAACTTTGAAAAAAGTTATGGGCGTTAAAGGGTTAAGTAAATGTATTCAGTACTCAGTTTTGATTGCAGATTCATATGTTCATGGGACAAAATTAAGTACTTCCCACAAATTTAATTGGTGGAGGCACCAAACAGCAAATGTCCCCAAAAATTACTCTTATTGAATGTTGAAGCGACGAAACTCCATAGTCATTGAGATAGGAAATGGAACCCAGATACAGCACCGGCCCCCTATTGCCAACAAACAATCTTAAGCCGGTACTGATGGCTAATTATTTACCTAACCTCGTATCTCTCTTCCATTCCATTTTTCCAAATTTCCTCTTTATCCTTATATCTGAATCTAGTGATGTAATAGGTAGCAGCTGCACCGATAACTGTTCCCACGCCGAAAAATGCTACATAGGAATTACTAGCAATTATTCCCATAATTCCTAAAAACAATTCCTAACCTATCTACGGCAAATATCCATAGACATATAATAATAATCAGTTATAATGTCTATGCAAATATCAAAGAGTAGAGAACAAGCGAAATCACTTGCCCTATTTATGAATGACATAGTAAAATTGTGTTGGAATCCTTGAAATGCTGTCATGTCTTATGTCATTCAAGGTTTCATTCTTAATTCAAGATCTGGTGTAGCCAATCACGAGCCAGAATAGCACGTCAGACTCTCATCTAAAATGAGGAAATGCTTCGGGTATTTTCGTATTTGCAAGATCAATAATATAATTATGTTTTTGCGTAGAATTGGATATATTAAGAGACTATATTATCATAATCAGTCGAAAAATTAATTCCGAGATTAATTTGATTGAAATCTTCACATTATATATATATAAGATATATATATATATATATATACAGAGTGGCCACTTTTTCAATGGGATTGTATTGGTAACTTTTTAACCATAAGAGTTAGAAGGTCGGTCAAATGGAGAAAAAGTTGCATTCATAGAAGCATTGTCAAGCAGTTCAAACAAATCGAGATTATCAGGGCCGGTTATTGAGATATCATAAGAAAAGTAAATTCTGTCATTTTGATTTTTCTTTTTTTCACACTTTATTTCGAATATTATCAAAAAATGTCACGGGAGTTTTTTATTCGACAGTGAATTATTCTCAATTTGACATAATCAGATTTCGTATCCAACGTTTCGTATGCTCTGGGCCACCCTCAACCTCATTTTTTTCAATACGGACCTGCATATTTCATGACATTCTTCGAAATAACTTTTAACGCTAAATTCAACGATATATCATACAATGTCATTCAAATTTGATTTTCAGGTGATTTTGACCCTTATCCAAATTTCTTTGGGTCGGATCTGTATTACATTTAGGTACCTTCAGTTTAATTAACAACATGCAATACATTTCGATAAGAAAATCAACTTACTCATCTTCAACTGAATGGAACGTAACAGAATCAAAGCAAGAAACAAGTAATAATTATTTACAAATTTCAAGACGTGAAAAACTTAATTCATAATAATTAAACGAAACTATCATTTAATGAAAGAAAAATCAAATGATTATTCGAAAGTAAATGATGAACATTAATGAAGTAAGTGTTCGAAATGTCCACCATTTTGTAAAATGCACTTTGCGGTTCTGGAACCCATACTTCTTATACATTTGCTTATTTCGTCTCCTTGAATACCTTCCAATACATTCTCAATTTCCTCGCGAGGAATCATTATTGTTGGATTTGTCATTTGTTCCGTTGAAACAAATTACAGAATCGAACTTTATTTTGAGATTATTACGATATAATTTTCGCAAGGCTTGGTATTCAAAATTAAAATCATTGTATTCGCGTCTCTTGACTATTTTATTAACAGCAGTTTTTGATAAATTGCATTCACTGGCCACAGTTCTCGATTTTTTTTCTGGGTTCAATTGAATTTGGGTCAGAACATTGATATCGTTGATAGACTTGTTTTTTCTTACATACACACAACTCTAGGTTTATTGAATGTATTATTTTCAAGTAGTAGGCCGTGGATAAAAAAGAACATAACAAGAAATGTCATATTATTTGTCACTTGGTTTATTATTGTCTCACAAAAATTCGTCATTAAATACTTTTCTGATTAATTTCAATTTAACTTATTCGATATGGTAAGATACACAAATGAAGAGAAGAGAGATATGTACGAAGTGTACATAAAACTAGATAGAAATTCGTTCAAAGCACAACAAAGGTATGGTGAATCATATCCTGAAAGAACAACACCAAATATTAAAATGTTTCGACGTTTATCTACAACGTTACTTGCACATAATTCATTCATCAAACCTAGAGGTCCTTATGTACGACGAAACGAGCCATCAATGTTCTGGCCCAAATTCGAATGAATCCAGGAATAGGATCGAGAACTATGGCTAGTGAATGCAATTTATCAAAAAGTGCTGTTAATAAAATACTCAAGAGACACGGATACCATGACCATAAATACCAAGCCGTGCAAAAACTATATCGCAATGATCCTGAGAGAAGGTTGCAATTCTGTAATTGGTTTCAACGGAAGGTGCGGAATAACAACAATTTTGCGCACAATATCATTTGGGGAGACGAAACGGCATTCACAAATTCTGGCATGTTCAATCGAAGGAACAAACATTTTTATGCCACAGAAAATCCTCACTTAATTCATGAAGTTAGACATCAATATCGTTTTTCTTTGAACATATGGTGCGGTTTGTTGAATAATAAATTACTGGGACCCTATTTTATTGACGGCAACCTAACCGGAGCAAAATATGTAGAAATTATAGAAGAAATGTTGGATGATCTTCCTATACGGTATCGGCGTAATAGTCCATGGTTCCAACAAGACGGATGTGGTCCACACAACTCAAGAATAGTCACAGACTATCTAAATCTAACTTTTCCCGATTCATGGATTGGAACAAGAGGTCCAGTAGCATGGCCTGCCAGATCTCCGGATTTGAATCCGCTGGATTTTTATTTGTGGGGATATCTCAAAAATAAAATTTATGATACTACGAACCCGACAATAGAGATTCTTCGCGAGAAGATTGAGAATGTATTGGAAGGTATTCAAGGAGATGAAATATGCAAATGTATAAGAAGTATGGGTTCCAGAACCGCAAAGTGCATTTTACAAAATGGTGGACATTTCGAACACTTACTCCATTAATGTTCATCATTTACTTTCGAATAATCATTTGATTTTTCTTTCATTAAATGATAGTTTCGTTTAATTATTATGAATAAGGTTTTTCACCTCTTGAAATTTGTAAATAATTATTACTTGTTTCTTGCTTTGATTCTGTTACATTCCATTCAGTTGAATATGAGTAAGTTGATTTTCTTATCGAAATGTATTGCATGTTGTTAATTAAACTAAAGGTACCTAAATGTAATACAGATCCGACCCAAAGAAATTTGGATAAGGGTCAAAATCACCTGAAAATCAACTTTGAATGACATTGTATGATATATCGTTGAATTCAGCGTTAAAAGTTATTTCGAAAAGTGTCATAAAATATGCAGGTCCGTATTGAAAAAAATGAGGTTGAGGGTGGCCCAGAGCCTACGAAACGTTGGATACAAAATCTGATTATGTCAAATTGAGGATAATTTACTGTCGAATAAAAAACTCCCGTGACATTTTTTGATAATATTCGAAATAAAGTGGGAAAAAAAGAAAAATCAAAATGACAGAATTTACTTTTCTTATGATATCTCAATAACCGGCCCTGATAATCTCGATTTGTTTGAACTGCTTGACAATGCTTCTATGAATGCAACTTTTTCTCCATTTGACCGACCTTCTAACTCTTATGGTTTAAAAGTTACCAATACAATCCCATTAAAAAAGTGGCCACTCTGTATATATAAGATATATATATATATATAAGAGATATATATATATATATATATATATATATATATATATATATAAAATATATATATATATATATATATATATATATATAAGATATATATATATAAGATGATCCTAAACTTTTACAGGTATAAGAGCAAGCACCAGGGTTTTTAGACATCTTACTATTGTTTAGATTTTCGAGGGGACACCACCTGTTACTTCAACAGAGCTTCTCTGTGTGGTAGATGGCGCCGTCCAAAAAAATATGTTTATATTCTCGCTTAATGTCAGAACCATAGAGAAACTAAAAATAAAGAGAGTTGTCAAACCTGCAGTAAAAGTTGGCACCACGTTTAGACAGTGGCGACATATCTCGCAACTGGCCGAACTAAGTACAGTTGGTGAAACTGATTGAGATAAGGCGGGTTTTTCAAATGTGTTACTTTTATATGATTGATATGGTATATATTTTATATGTGATCGATTTGCCATTCTTGTATTCCATATGAATGGTTGTATCATATGAAATACAGGAATGGCAAATCGATCACTAATAAAATATATACCTATAATCGATTCGTAGAATCTGTTAGTTCATTCGTGGTTAAAATAAAGTTTCAAAGTAAATCTTTATTCCATGATATCAAGAACAAAATTAAAGATCTTATAAAACAAGAATAATAAGTTGAACACTATGAAAACACATTTTATTGTATCTAGGACAAGGTACAACTACAGACAAAACAATAATAAAACTCCGAAAAACAACAAAATTAAAAATACTCTTCAGTCTTCATCAAATCAACCAAAATGAAAACAAATTACATTTACAACAAACCTTCAATAATTTTGTTCATTTATTAGCACAAAGGAGAACGAGTAGGTATACTTAACAAATACTCC
Source organism: Gonioctena quinquepunctata (assembly GCA_018342105.1). Lineage (NCBI taxonomy): Eukaryota > Metazoa > Arthropoda > Insecta > Coleoptera > Chrysomelidae > Gonioctena > Gonioctena quinquepunctata. Next base: position 117,015 of record JAFIRS010000123.1, read on the forward strand.
AGTTTGATGATAATCTTCGTACTTCCTCAAATGGTGATAGGAAATGAAAACTGATAGACGGAAATAAGTATCAGTTTGTGAACAAATTTCTGCAACTGATGGATGGAAATAAGTATCAGTTTGTGAAAAGCAGCTTATATTTTACCTTGTGAAAGAATATTTGGAGGAATTTCAGCGTCAACTCGAATAAAAAAACATTCCATTTTCGACGTTGGGTTCATAATTCAAGTCCATAGTATAATTTCTATAATTAATTTTTCGATGACAATGAACAGTAGAATTATTCTGAAATTATTACGTGGTTTGTCATTTTCTGACAAATGTCGAAACTGGAAAATTATCATGTCAGTCGTCTGTTTATTGCAAGCAGCACCTCCATGCGCGACTGGCCGTACCAAAAACTTGGTGGTCAAGATCGCCAATGTTTCAAACAGTCTCTTTATTTTTAATTTGTCTATGGTCAGAACCATTGTCTAAAGATATATCTCTAGACAATGTCAGAACTTAATTTCTGACATCTGCAGCATCTTATATGAAATTATTTTCAGTGTTTTGTCGGTATCTATGCGTTTTCTTTGATTTGAAATCTTGCTTAGCTTATTCCTGAGTTCATTTTTGAAAAAATCACTCGTTCATTAGTGAATGAGAAATTGTTTATTTTCAGGTAGTGTAGTGTATAAGGATACTTTTTGTAGAATGGGCCATATTTGTATTTTGTGTGGACATTATAAAGCCGCAGATTCGAATATTCACCTGTATTCAGTACCAAAAGCAAGTACAAATCTTGATGAATTGACTAATAATGACATTTTCATAGTTCATCATATTGTATGCATTGAATTTAATATTTTCTGCAATTTAAGCTGGATTTATAGTTAGATGGACTGTAAATGTAGACGCACTGCAAAAAGATCAACTATATAATTTATGTACTCTTGTTTATAAATGAACGTAAACGCATGACGTAATGTAAGTGAAACGGAAGAGTTGGCCAACTTTCATCTTTTACACTACGTTTCTTGCGTCTGGCCAATCAAAATAAAGAATTATGTGTGATGTTTTTTACAAGACCTAATTATTCATTAAATACTGGAACAGTCATTCACGTATACTTAAAAAATTGATCTGGATCAGCAGTCTTCATCTTTAAAAAATTATTGTAGGCATTCTCTACTTTTCTATTACTGTTTATGGGTCTTATTTTGTAACGTCTTAGTCGCATAATTATTGTTCTTCGAGTTTGTCGACACTTTTTCAATGCTACTGCACACACAACAGTCCCATGGCACCAAGAAGCATACCTTTATATATTTCATATTCCATTGTGCCACAGAAAACGAAGCATAGATAAATATTTAGAATATAATACAAATCCAAACCAACACAGGCTGTTTATGATTCGTATAATGTGTAGGTTATGTTGAATGTCACTATCACTTCTACCCATGCGCAAAAATTCCGTTCCGTCGATTTATAAATTTAATAATATTTTACAGTCCGTTTGTTACGTATACAGTGCGTCTACGTTTACAGTCCGTCTAACTATAAATCCAGCTTTAATGACAATTTTTTTCCAATTCTTCGTCTGTCAAAATGCAGTTAACCTCAAATTCAAATGGTACAAAATACGAAAAACAACACGACAGTGCTTTCTTTGTGCAATGTTCGGGGGCTTCTAATTCTAGCTTTGCTATTGGTGAAGTTTGACAGATGTCTCATTTTAACCAATAGCAAAGCTAGAATTAGAACCCGCGAACAGTTCGCCTCAAAAAGAAAGCTAGGGAAATAAATATACCCTGTTACTGAATTGAAACTAAAACGAAATTGGCGTCATCTGACACGCTAGTAATCTCTATTATCAAGTAGGCCAAGTGTCGATCCCAAACTTCTACAGGTATAAGTGTAAGCACCAGGGTTTTTAGACATTTTAGTTTTGGTTCTGTAATATGGAACCCTGGATAATACATATACATAAATAAACTCGAGTGCGTTCAGAATATATTCATAGATTATTTGAAAAGTATTTTCATAAAATGTAATTTTTGAGAACCAAACTGATGCAAAGAAAAAAATAAAATAAATACTTCTTATAATTTCTTCACTTATATTAAATAATATAATAAATTCCCCATTGTTTTGGCTTCACATAGGCTTATCAATATTCGTACTTAATAAATATATGGATTTTCAAATTGTACAATGTCGATGGTACATTGTACCGCCCTCTGATGGCATTAAAAAGTAGGGATTTCAGAAAAAGAAGAATTTTATAATAGCGCCACTTCGAATGTTTTGATATCAATGGCATATGGTATATGGTGTATAGTTGTATAAAAAAACGCCATCAAAATATACAGCAAACAATTGTTGTGGCAAATTTAATATAAATATGGAACCAAGTTACCTACCACATCTTGCCTTCAGTTCCTTAAAGGAAGCTGAACATAGTTACCAGGAAAATGGGTCTTGTAAGTTTTTATATATATATACATTATTATATATATATATATATATATATATATATATATATATATATATATATAAATATATGTAATATAATGAAATATCTTTCAGTTGGCGAAGGAGCATTGGAAATTATTCACTCATTTTTTGGAGAAAATTTAATTCTTGCTACAGAACTGCTGGAAAAATGTAAATTGATCGAGTATAGTGTGGAAAATGGTATGAGAAAGATATTTAAAATTGTCACTACTAAGGAACAATTCACAATCTATGAAAACATCAACTTTTGCTTTTGTGAAACATTTCATTTACAAGTTTTGAAACTTAGAACCAGTTTGACATGTAAACATGTCCTCGCTGTGAAACTGGGGCAAATAACCAACCATGTAATTCGAGAAAAAGTAACTGGATCACAGTTAGTTGACTTTTTGAACGAACAACTGAATTTCTTAGAAGATGAACAGACTTGATGCACACATACTTACAAACCATGGAACAACTGATTGTTTTTTTTAATGTTTATATATGTTCCAAAATATCTACATACTCGAAAGTGTAAGAATAATAATTATTTAGAACTGTGTACTTTTTGAAAATGCCTTTCTGACCAGATGCCATTAGTCTGTTGCTGAATGGGGAACTGGACGGCTGGTCAGGTTGACGAGAGTCTTGTGGATATCTGAAGTCAAGGAAGACTGGGCGCAATCAGTACTTGAATGGGTGACCACTGCCTGCCAAGGAACGTTCGCATTATCAAGCTCCGTACAACTGCAGCATAGTAGCAAATTCTCAGCTGCAGACGATATATCAATGAGCATGAGATATATGCCGTCCTTGGGAGGGGACGTTAAGATGGCGGTCACGAGTTCATAGAAGGTTGAACCCTACCTCTGAAACTACAGAGTATTGGCAAAATTTCCGATTGGGAGAAGTGTGCTCAGCGGCGTCGGTATTAAGCCAAGTCGCAGAATCAGGCCGATGTTAAATAAATTATTAAAAAAAAACTGATGCTAGAATTTTGGTTGATTCAAATTATATGTTGAATGTAATGAATCATTAATCTATTGATTTCTAACATGATAGGGGATCATATTGAACTTTAGTATGTTATGGTTTTTCTTCTTCAGAAAGTCATCAAATTTAATTACAATTTAATCTAAGGCCAACCAATTATTCAGTAAGAAAATAAAATAATTATATCAATGAAACTAAAATAAAGAAGTAAGTATATCAAATCTGGGAACATCAAAAATGCATGTTGCAAATATACTTATAGGTTGAGGAAATGCCATTACCTAAAAGTTATGCTTCAAAAGACAGCTGATATTTACAAACCATGACGAGAAGTTTAACTGTAAACAATTCTTTCACAACTTGAACTTATCTGAAATTTTGTCTCAAAGTGAATTTGGCTACATCACTATAAAAATAATATTTTATATGAACATTAGATAGTCCAATAGGTTCAAATTAGTATCACTGAGTGAACTACAACAAATATTCAATAGTTTAAATTAAAAAATCTCAGTAAATGAATTGCTCAATCCTAAAATATTTCAAACAATTGGTCATGTCATATTGAACCTAGTTAACACTTCCCTTTATACTGGTAAAATACCGGATGCACTCAAAACTAGTACCATTGTCCCATTCCAGAAAATTACCAATACATACTTCCAAAGCCTCAGAATTCAGACCAATAAACACATTGCCTCCGATCGAAAAAATTCTAGAGGTATAGTATTTCTAATCCCAATTGGACCGACATAAAAAGTTTCGAGAAGGAATTCTCTTCCACACGACTGAACTTTTTTATGATTGTACCAGGAACGCTTTGAAAGTAAAAACACTGGTAGTATATACATTTTTCATTTGCCGGGCAGTGCATATGAACACTCCTCGTAGTGGTCTTATTTTTATTGCCGTTCCAATTGGGATTAGAATAACTATAGTTGTTTACGATCAATTGATGGAACATATTGTTAACAATAATATCCTAATGAATAACCAGTCGGGCTTCAGGAGTAAATATTCTTGTGAATCCTCCCTTCAGCTCACCTTATGTAAATTTAAAAAAGATGTTGACAATAACAAATATGTTGTAAGTATTTTTTTGGACCTGAAAAGGGCATTTGAGACAATTGATCGTGAAATACTAGGAACTAAACTATTGAGATATGGTATAACTGGTAGTGTCTATGACTGGCTGGATAACTACCTCAGAAATGGCAAACAAAGAGTACCCTTCAATGGATCCATGTCATCTGAAATTATGAATGATGTGGGAGTTCCGCAAGGAAGTGTCCTTGGCCCGTTGCTCTTCATATTGTATTTAAATGATATTGAGCTGTTCGTTGACTGTGAATTCATTAATCTTTTTGCGGATGATACTCTGTTAATAGTTAGCGATGATAGTCTGGATTGTGCAATCAAAAAAATGAACTCAGTTTTGAGTGATGTCCATGCATACTTAACAAGAAATAAACTCAAATTAAATGTTTCCAAAACTAAAGGAATGCTCTTAACAACAAAATATAACACTATTGATATAAATATTATCAACTTACATTTGAGTAACGAAAAATAGAAATAGTTTCAACAGTCAAATACTTACGTTTTCAGTTAGATAATTCCTTAACTTTTGAAGCTCATTTCGAATATGCGCTCAAAAAAATTTCAAAGAAGTTGTTCTTTTTTTCCAAAATCCCACACTCTCAACTGAAGCCAAAATAACTGTATATAATACAATATTTCGGCCTCACAAACTAAATCAACTTCAAAAGTTGCAAAAACGTGGGATGAAAATAATTTTGAAAACAAATAGACATACACCTATTGTTGCTATGCTCAATACGTTGAAATGGTTTTCAGTCTCACAAAGGATCTACTATTTCTCTATTATTTTTGTCTACAAGATACTGAATAATCTGGCACCAATGTATTTCCAAAATTACTTGATTTTCAATAAAGATGTCCATACCCACTTCACCAGAAACCAAGATAATTTATACCGGGTGGTCCACTTACGACTATCCACCCTCAATAACTCCCAGAAAAATTATTTTACAAAAAATCGCCGAAACACGTCGATTTTTGTTTGGAGGGGGGCACCATTTGACGAGAAGAAAATATGTTATACTTTAACCACCTACTCCCCAGAGCAATCCCCTCTATAATTTTAATAGGGAATGAGGGTCGTGTCATACATCATTGTGAAGGTAATTCAATTCTGTTACTAGCAGTGCAAAATTTTCTGAATTTGAATGAGGCGTTCTCGAGATATTCGAGTTCAAATGTTCAAAATGATCTCCATTATTGTCTCCCAGACAGTAGTACAATCTCTGAGTACCATTTTTTTGTGAAATGGTGATAGTGTAGAATGGAAAAGTGACCACGTATTTCAACAATTCTACTTGTATCACGATGGTTTACACAAAAGACGAGAGAGTTGAAATTATTTTTATTTTTGCTGCTCAAAATGAGTGTGCACGAGCAACAGCTCGGATCTCAATAAGAGATACGAAAACAGAAACGTAACTCACAAGTGAGTATTAGGAAAAATGGTTATAGAAAAAGGTTTTGGTATTTTTTGATCATTCTAGATATATCTTGGATCTTGTAGTGAAATTCCGTTAGACTGGATCAGTCGCCAATAAAAAAAAGAATAGGATGGTGTCTGTTACAAACGAGATCAATCAAATAGAAGTTTTAGGACAAGTTGCAGTTGACCCAACTTTGTCTACATGGCAACTCAGTAGCATAACAGGCATATCGAGAACTTCCATAATGAGGGTGCTAAAATTGTACAAATGCACCATGAACTGAATGAGAATGACTACGACAGACGATCTGAATTTTGCGAAAATGTAACAAGAATGATACACAGGAACCACGGATTCATTAAGCATATTTGCTTCAGTGATGAGTGTTCATTTTTTTTTAACGGTTTAGTGAACAGACACAACATTTGCTATTGGAGTCAGAACAAAACCCCCACCTACTTAGAGAAGAGCACACACAATGGCCTCAAAAGTTGAATGTGTGGGCAGGGATTCTGGGTAATAAAAACATTGGCCCAATATTTATCCAAGGTGATTTAAATGGTGCGGTTTATTTGGATATGCTGCAGAATCTGATTGAACCACTTATTTTGGATGCTGTTAACACGGACCTTGATGATGATGGTAATCCAAATCTATTGGCAGATAACATTTATTTCCAGCAAGATGGAGCACCACCTCATTTTCAATTACAGGTGAGAGAATGGCTATCTCAAACTTTTCTATACAAATGGATAGGTCGTCGAGGTCCAATAGAATTATAAAACTCAACCTACTGACCTCAACGATTTGGAAAGAAGAATTATAACTGAATGCCAGGCAATTACCAGAGAAACAGTTTTAAAGGTGCAGGAGGTATTTGAAAATAGACTCTACTACTGTCAGAGAGTTAATGGCAGTCATTTTCAACATTTTTTGTGAATAATAGTTTGATAATCTATTTCGTATAATTTATTTACTCACAATTCACCAATGTACCATTTGAACTCGAATATCTCGAGCACGCCTTTTTCAAATTCAGAAAATTTTGCATTGCTAGTATCAGAATTGAATTACCTTCACAATGATGTATACCCTCATTCCCTATTAACATTATAGAGGGGGTTGCTCTGGGGAGTAGGGGGTTGAAGTATAACATATCTTCTTGTCAAATGGTGCCCCCCTCCAAACAAAAATCGACGTGTCTCGGCGATTTTTTGTAAAATAATTTTTTTAGGAGTTATTGAGGGTGGATAGTTGTAAGTGGACCACCAGGTATATCCCTAGAACTTTGTTTTTTAAAGGATTCCATGAATTTAACCAGTTGCCCGCTTCATTGAAAAACAGTTCTTCCCTTTATAGTTTCAAAACAAATCTCAAAAGCTTCATTATTAATCAGTGTTTTTTTTGCTATATCGTTAATTGGCCAATTGTTCTTTCTTACATATGTTTGTAAAGATATCTAGTTTTAGGTAAACAAATTTGATGCAATAATTTTTTTTTATTTTAATTTTGTATTTTTCTAATTTCATATATCAATAATGTTAATGCTGACTTTTTCTTCTTTAAAATTTTGTTCTTTTTAATATATTGTATATTAGGATTCCTAATTGAATAAAGATCTATTTATCTAAAAATAAAAAGTATCATTGAACTACTCTTAGGTTATGAATACTTGATTAAATTTACTTGGAACTGTTCCACGTATAGAATTGACCCCAAACAACATCATATCACTCATATATGGATCATCTCAACGCTCTGCTCATTTGTAACCAATGAATAAGATCATTCTTATTTTTTGTTCATAATTTGACATTGTGGCACTTTTACCGTTTTATTTAATTTTTTTATTACTTTCTCTTATTTTTTCTCAATTGTGTTCAACCTGTCGGCACTGAAAATACTCGAACTCTTGCTTTGAAATTGTGTATTTTTGAATAATAAATGTATTCTATAGGTTATATTTCAATAAAAAAAAAAAAAAAAAATTTATTGAATATATATTTGTAGCAAATATACACCTGAATTCAATTTGATATAATCTGACTATTAAATGAAGAAATCATCAGAGGGTGGGCCGATAACATATTACACTCAGAATAATATCATGTATCTCAAAGAAATAATCATTTTCAATGTGTATATTTCAAATCATGTGACTTGCTTCCACATTTTTATTCAAATTAAAACCTATTCAATTCCTTTACATCTACTGTTGACATGTTCCTATGACAAATCATTCAGTGCCTGCTTGCAAAAAGTGGCTCGTACAGAGACTTATTTAAAATTGATTAGAAAAGTCAAAAATTAGCATTAATATACACATTTCATGAATCATTTTTATGCTATACCGAATCATATTTAGTTCAAGGTATAAAACCGCCGAAACTTCACTTGAAACAGTACGGAAATAAAATTCATTTTGTTACAGGCATATACAACAGTCAGAAATGAAAAGGTGTCTACTAGCAACTATCTTTCCTGATTGATCCAAAATTGAATTTACATCCAAAACTTGATAGTGTTTTACATCCTGCAATTATTGATCGAAGCAAAGACCACAATTTAAGAGAATATTATGGTATCTTATTAATTCCCCTGCATATTTTTATTGATGCTTTATATTAGCTTTAGCTAATATAAAAAAAAAATCACCCACTTCCAGAAATCCGAATAATTTGAAATTTTGCATACAAATTTAGAACCGATGACAATACAATAATTTCATAGCTATGACCTGGTATTCTCACCAAGATCATCGAAAAAAATAATTTACTTTACAAAGATATGGCGAATGCGCAGGCTGCATGCTCTCCAGCATATTCACCAAAATTTAGTCAAAACTTCCATCCCATGTGGATGAATGAATCGAAGAGTTTTTCTCCCGTAGTCTTTTGCAGCAATATGAACTAAGAAGTTAAAAATAATAAGAATAAAGTCATTGACCAAAAAATGTCTTCTTACGTAAAAAAAGTGTGGGTGCACATGCACATGATATTAAGATAACTGATATCAAGCACCTAATGCTTTTTAATAAGAGGACATTTCTTTATCAATTACTTTATTCTCATTATTTTCAACTGTTTAGTACTCATTGCTATATAAGCGTGTTTTTTTTAGTTTTTTAAACTGTAATTTTGGGTTTTATCTCTTCTGGACTTAAAAATAATTAGTTTTTTATACTTCCTTTAGTAATGTTTCCGCATACACCTCTTTTCCCTTCTTCAGACCTTTTTAACAATTCTTAATCAAATATACTTTTGCACAAGAATTAGTTTCATATAGTTGTTTGACAATCATTTTTCAGGACAAATTAACTAATTTGCCCATTCATTATTTTCCAGGGAAGAGAAAACCCAAAAAATGCAGAGAAATGTACTGCCACCTCCTCAAAAAACATTTAGATAGTTTATTAATGTTCAACAATTTTCAAAGCCTTTAAATCTCGCACAACTGCAACGTTACAGAGGGTTTTCGTTGCTATAATCATCAGCCAGTCATAGCATATTCGCAGATTGGACGCCAATATAACTGCATATATTGTTACATGAATGCATTATGAATGACTTTAGATGCCAAAATAATTAATAAGTTTAAAATAAACTTTGCATTTTTACTAATTATGGATGAGAGTTTTCGAAAAGAAAAAAGTTTGATGCTCTCTTTCAAAATGCTTTTTTAAATACATTTTTCTTCCATTCTCAAAAAGAACCATTTTTATGTGGTGCACACTTTGGCAGATACTGATATAAGAGAGAACGAATTCCATTAGTAAACTAATAAAATACTCTTTTCAAATCCAATTTTCCTGATAGGTTTCCAAAAATGGACAGATATATTGCCCCATAAATAACAAAGTTCTGAGGTTTAATTCTTTAAATATTTTTTAGGTAGGTGAATTTAGAATAAGTTATTTATTGATTTTTTTTCCACAAAGAAAAAATAATTAGTTGTATCCAGTGATATCTCAAAGATTCAAGGACGTTTGGTGATTGCTGTTATTAAAGAGAATTATGTTTGCATAGCCTTTGCATGCGAATATACTTGTTCAGGTCACAGAATATATACCCACACAGGTGATTGTGGATGATCATTGTGACTAATTGTGACAGACAATGTTTTCATCTTTGAAATAAGTGAAGTAGAAATTATCCAATAAAAGTTGGAGATAATTGAAGAAAAATATGTAATTTTTTTTATTATAGGCTGTCTCAAATACCCAGATTAGAGAAATCATTTGGTTTACCAAATTAGAGCTAAACTGATATTTCCCTAAAACTTGAATTGAATTAGTTCTCATAAAGCTCAAAAATCCATCTCGGGTTGTAAGTTTCTTGTGGTTTTGCCAATATTTTCATATGAAACCAATGGAAATTCATTGAAATAAATAAGTATAGATTCTTTGCTGTGTTTTATTTGAAAAACCCTATATAAGCCATGTTTTATTTGATAAACTCTATATAACCTCCTATAGTTGTTCAATTATGAATTTTCTTGTTGCTGCTTTTCCCATGAGCATTGGCCACGGAACGTTGCTTGGCCAGCACTCTTTTTTGAGTTTGAATTTCTGTAATGATATTTATCTATTGATAATAAATAAATATTATTATTTGGGGAATTTTGATTCAATATACAAATCAGATATACAAAATGAAGAACAACAAGAATATAAACAATTATATATTCAACATCCATAACAAAGACATAAAGGACATATTTTAGATTTCATTTTGTAGTTTTTTCTTAATGGTTGTAGCATTATTCAATGATATTGAGATTAATAATAGTTATCATATTGCATGTATTTCATATATTTATACATTTGGTGAAGTATTGTTGACGTGTTTTCTTCATTGTGGAGCAGGTTAGAAAGCATCAACATACCATTTTTTAACACAAAAATTTGACAAATATTCATTCTCAAGACTGATGAAATATTTATTACTTCCCTTCAGTTAATCATTGGAACTTGTGTTGCATACACATATTACTCTGACAAAATATGTCATACAAGCCACAATTGTGTCCTGTTCTGATGCGTCCTTCGGAATTATTGAAAAACATTATTTCAACGGTAACTCATGTTATTGTGTATTGATATATCTCTGGCTTCACATGTAATAACAAACAGATTACCTCCATTGAAAAATAGTTTTTATGTGACTCGTTTTGTCAGAGAAATGTGCTTGCAACTTGAGATAGCACTTATACAAGTAAAATAAATTATAAAAACATGTTTATACTACTTTTTCATTCCATATAAACTTTAGATAGGAAGGTAAAGAAGACTAAATCTATCTTACTCAAGAAAGTAAGAACAATTATGTATTAATAACTGCATTCACTGGATGATCCTTTTTCATCATTATTATCTTTCTACTTTCCCTTTCGAATTCCATTGCCAACTTCAGAAAATTCCTCAAAACATTACATTTTGATAACCCAATCTAGTAAGCCTTCTAATATGTTTTTAAATGGTCTGGTAGATCATTGTAAAATTTAAATCTATTGTAATAAATTGATTTTTATTCAATATCTGTCTTTATTTTAGTAATCGGTAGATTATTGGAAAATCTGCTTGAGTAACTGTGTTGATCACTATTAGTTTTAAATAACAAATTATATAATGCTTTATATTATTTTTTCTAATTTTGACATTCAAAGTGACACTCTTCAAAACTCGTTGACGTTATCAAATGTTTTACTTTTCATCACCAGTTGCGAAAAGTAAATTTTTTCGCAACTGATGATGAAATAGTATATTACATTACTAGTGCGAAAAGTGACATTTTTCACACGAGTGGGAAATATTGTGGCACGAGGCGTAAGCCGAGTGCGGCAATCACACAAGTGTGAAAAATCACTTTCGCGCGAGTAATGTACGTTATTTTTCCTACGACCACCTATTTTATTAAACAATATGTAAATATTAGATCGTGTATATTGAGTTGCCTGACTCTGTTTGAATATTGTTTCTATAAAAAGTGCACATGAATTTAGAATTACTTTTATAGTGAAATAAAGAAATAACGATAATTAACGTTTATTTGAAAAAATTACAATAAGTAAGTACTTATTAGATACAACTGGGGAACAAATTGAATTATTTGGAACCATAAAAAATAAAAGTAAATTGGTTATTGTTAGAATTTGTAAATTGTAACGGTGTTTGCGCAAGATTCGTTTCAATATTTTTGTTTTGATATTTTTGTTTTAATATAATGAAAATACAAGAAATATCATAATTCTATTAATGTAAATCAACTTACGAGATATACATATCTCTGATGGAAGAGTATAAGGTAGATGACCGCAAGGTTGTGGGTTCGATTCTCGGCGACAAAATGTTTTTTTTCTTCTTTTCTTTATTTTCTACAAATAATTAGTTTTTTGTCCAGTTTTTATGTAAATAATATTAATAAGGAAGAGCATTTAATAATTACATCTGTAAATCTTACAGGATTCACGGGTTTGACGGCTTATTGACAGCCGTGCGGAAAGTTACTTTCCGCACTAGTGCGGAAAGTACTTTCCGCACGCGTGAGAATAAAGATCACTTTCCATGGGAGTAGAGAGTGCGATATGTGTTACTTTCCTATGTGGTCGTAGGAAAAGTAAATTTCACCACCAGTTGCAAAAAATACAGGAATCAAATTTGTTATAATTTTGAGGCTAAACTACTTGAAGTACTTCTTCATTGTTATTATATTCTCTGTACATATTATGAAGATTACATTTTATTTGAATTCAATACATAATATGTATGGTACAAACTAATTATAAATATTAATAACATAATTTGAACAATTTGTGATATTGACCCCAGCTAACAACATAGTTTTCTATGTAGCATTAATTTCCGTTTTTTTCATGGAAGTCTCTCCAAGGATGAGAACACGCACTAAAAAGTAAAATAGTACATAAAGAACGGTATGGTAATGCGTTTGACAATTAATATCATCCAGTTGGCCAAGCGGTCTAAGACGCAAGATCTAAGCTCTGATATGAAAAACTGGCGAGGGTTCAAATCCCCACGCCTGACGATTTACTTTTTATTTTTCCCATCGAAATTGTGGAATGATTTTTTTTTATTTGAATATTCATCCCAAAACTAAATGATTTCTCAATTTCAAAGTGAAAAATGAAAAAAAAATCGTCAGGCGTGGGGATTCAAACCCTTCCAAAGTTTTGAGATCCAGAGCTTAGATCTCGCACCTTAGACTGCTCGGCTAACTGGACGATATTAATTGCCAAACGCATTACCGTACTTTAACGTAAGTAAGAAAGTTTTTTATGTACTTTTGTACCTGATACCTGTGAAAGGGTCCCGCTTTCAAGCTAGCAAGTACGTTTACGTTCTCAACTACAAATCACACTATTCATACTTAAAATTTTAGCTTTGCTAAAATGAGGTGGTTTGCTGGCTCTGGGATCTTACTCTAAAAGTAGGTATTATGTTTCTCAAAGATACGTAACCAAAAAGCACCCCATGCTTTTCGGCATAGTCGTTGAATATTAAAATTATTTTTTAATTTTTAGTGCGTTAAAAGCGTGTTCTTTAGTTTTTTTAAATATATATTTTTAACTTGAATCAAAAAGGATCACATCATAATTACAAAAAATATTGTGTGAAACACTTTGGGAAACCCTATTTTTCGTAACTCGTTCTCTTTTGCAGAACTCGCTTCGCTCGTTTCGCAGAAATTCGCTCATTACAAAAAATAGTGCTTTTCCCAACTGGTTGCACAAATAACTATTTAACGAAATTAATGAAGGTCCACAGTCTCATTTTGTATAATGCATGGATATCTAGAAGTTTTCTTGGTTTATGTAAATTCACTGTTGAATCTCGATAGTCAAGTTTGAATATAGGTACACTGGATGATTTTATTTATAATGACTTGAGCAAAGAATGACTAGCTGAACGCCAAACAGTAATTGAGTATTGGAATTTTGAGTAAATCAAGGTAAAATAAATTGTTTTGATTAATCCAATAAGTAAACAATTTCTTATTTTGAAAAAATTCCAATTATAGGGGAAATTATTTTTCTTAATATTTCACGATAAATTCTAATCTGTTTATAGTCATTTCATTATTAAATTTAATAGGATATTTCCCATCAATGTTTGAGGATCTTTTTGGTATGAACATGAATGAAGATTTTTTTTTATTTAATGTAAATTTATATGATATAAGCCCATGAGGATATTTGGGATATTGGTTACTCTTTTTTTATCTCTGAAAATTCAAATGAATAGTTATTGATCACGGATAACCTGTATGGGACAGGGATTTCTTTTTCCTTAAAATATAGCTAAATGAACCATCAGAAGACATATTTTATATCATCTGAGACATATCAATGAGAGATAATGGAATGTAAAAAATATTTATATATGAAAAAAGCTAGAAGAAAAAACATGAATAGTCCAATAGAAGAAAGCTTTACAGGCTCATTAGAACTAATTGGTGCGGAAATATCTGAATCTCTATACCTTGATGTACGAGGAGTGTTTGACATAGAAGTGGATTCGATAAGAAAATGGCGTTTTTATGGGTTTACTTGTTTTTATTTCTCAACACAATCTCTATTTAGTTTGATACACAATCCAATCAGGTTCTAGTGTATCTAACCCAGTTTCAAATGTTGATTTGTTGGAAGTTTTCAAAATAGGCTTATTACACCAATCTTAGAGAAATGCTTTCCCTCAAACCATGTTTTGGGAAAAGAACAATTGGCATGTGAGGTGATGAGTTGTTTGGACGAGAGAGCACTTTCTTCTTCGCCACGTACGGCCGTCTTAACCTAATCTAAACTTTGCAATAAACTCACTAATTGTAACTTGGTCTCGGATGTACTGTAGTGGACTCAAAAGTCTAATCTATGGTTATGAATTAGGATTTATTCTATTCATATTGGATGATATATGCTTTTAATGTTGTTTATGGTCGAATGCGAGAAAACACAAAGTTGGCAATCGAATTCAGGAACAACTTTATATAAAATTCACATGAAGTTGACATATGTTTTCAAGTATTGCTGTTATTTCCATATTATTCTTTCATTTCCCTTTCAAAGCATTGAACACTGCTTACACAATTTTTACCAGTTTGGAGATTGTGGATTTTTTCTTTGAGAACATTTAAAATCATTTTCCTGTAAAGGTTGCAGTTAAAATATCCAAATCGCCATATATTTATTCTCATTTATTTTTACTTATTGATATGACTAGAATTTACTAGGTTGTTAGGGAAAATGCTTACTCATTCTCATGAGTGTATTTCGACAAATAAGATTTTCTACAGAGATGTAAAATAAGTAAGCACTTATGTGTGACAAGAATATGTTATAGTACATTTCCACATTACACAATTTCATAGCCATTTTGACATGCATGGCAAGAAAAAACTCTCTTTCTATGTAGGAAACAATTAGAATTAGACAATTACATGACACTCAATATTGTTTCAGGATACATTTGCATTAAATGAACCCCAAATGAATATTATCCAACTTTCAGAAAGTCCCTGCTAAATATATATTTCCTACTAAAATCAAAATCCATCACCACTTTTCTTATTGACTTGAGTTTTCAGTGACTCATTGAGAGTTGGTGGGATAATTAATTAGGTAAAAAAACTGGATGAATACTTTCCATTATAATTTAGTTATTGCATATTCAGAACCCTAATGAAATATGCTTATTTTAGATTTAGACATACTTCAGCCCAGGACCTCCATATTGGAAAAATAGCGAAACATTTCTATTTTTCACTTGAATTCAATGTCCAAAATGTCGTTATATTTAATTAATTTCTAACAACCAATTACAAAACGAGTTACAAATCACTGTAAATTATAGTTTTGTTTGGAACATATTAGTTATATTTAAGATATTTGAGGAGTGTGAGTTTATAAAAAAGTGACCTAAAATTAGAACTGAAGTAAAATAAGAATATTGACCGATCATGTACAAGGTGATATATACAGGGTGTATCTTAACTTGTTGCAACCCATTAATGACGAGTGTACCTATGCCATTTTATAACAAATTACAATGGTTAAACATTTGTTTTTTTTGGTCAACTTTGTCCCAAGTTTTGCGAACCCCGAAGTTTTGGTAGGTTGTAAATTATTTTTTTTTTGGGGACTTATCGTTAACATTTCAAAGTATGCGATTTATTAATTTAATTCAGTTTAATTCTTTAAGCTTACCTTTTTTGTAAACACGGAATAAAAAGATCTTTTCTCAGAACATCTTGTCCTGACCCAGCAGTACTTTTTTTTATTGAAGACAACTCCATTTGTTGCTTATTGAAGAAAAAATGTAGGAAGTCATTTTAACAATTCATTAAAAAAAATTGAAAAACTTGGATTTCATATGATTCTTCCAAAAAACTGATTTTTCCAAAATTTGGAAAATGTTCCATAAATACATCTGATAATTATGACTTCTCAAAATGTTGCAAAATAATCCTTGTAATTGGATTATTGTTACTGATTACTGAATGTATTTTAGTCATATGGAAGTTCTGGTATATAATTTTCAACTGCACAACATTATTTTAAACTATATCTCCAAACCCAAAAGGCTAGATGTGATCGTGACCCGCTTGATTTCTGATTGCTGAATCATCATAAAATTTGAATTTTATGGCAATTTGGTCAATCATCTGGTCTTTTGGTTTTTGATATACTATAACTCAGTACATTCACCTCATGGTGAATTTATAAAAAGGTAATCGGCTAAAAAAGTTGGATACACACATACTGGCCATACTGTATATATATATATATAATATATATATATATATATATATATATTCAGGGTGACCCAGTAGTGCATGCAAGCTCTATAACTTTTTTATATCCAAGCTATGGACTTGATTTTTATTTATTAAATGATAGGTCCGACAGGATGTCCCAAAATGAGATACACAACTGAGTTCTGTTTTTTTAAACGCCCCCCCCCCCTTTTGTTACAGGCTTTCATTTAACTTGCTTCGTTCGTATGTCATTCTTTCCGGTTCAAAATTTCTAACCCATTTTTGGAGCACTTGCCGACATCCGATTGAGCTGAAATTTGGCAGGTATTCATAATTCCGGTGAAAATTTTATACCAGTCATTTTCAACCAATCAGATGCTTTATTTCGACATTGTTACTATGGTAACCAGCAAATTTTCTGAAAATTTTTCATTCACATTAGCATGTAGACGTAAAATTAATAAGTGGAAATTTCCCGGCACATGACAGCTATCATATAATTAGACAAAAATAATATTGACAATATTTTTTAGTTACTTACTTTATAAGTTGGAAATATTACAACAATTTATTAAGGTGTACATTCTATAATATCATTAATTAATTTTAAATTCTTCAAAAACTCCACTTCTACCTCCTCTTTCCTAAGTGGTGAATAAAACACAGAACCGGTGTTTTTTTTAACAATATGCCTGTTTTTCATAAAATAAAAATAATACCGAGACACCAGTTTATTTCTTTAACTATTAGATTTGTGTCCAAAAGAAGGCACAATATCAGCAGAATGTTGCCAATCTCTTTAAATAAGTTTTCTTGCTCAGGATTTAATCCAGATTCTTCCACTAGGTATGTTAGATATTTTAAATTTTTATGGTACATTTTAATGTGCTGTGATTCTTTGCAAAAGGAACACAATTCATACGATTGAAAGTTCATTTTATTATCACTTTTTTACTAACTTATGATTGTATACAATGTTATGAGGAACTTATAATGCCACAAATAAAATATTGATTGACAGGAGTAGTGAATGTCAAATCCATGGCTAACTTTACAAAATATTTTTTTAACCGGCAACATACGCCAACAACATTCTATTTAGAATAAAGAATAAAATATCCAGATTTCCTGAATTATTTGAAAAACAAATGATTACCGCTAATATTAATGTTTCTTGCAATTAAACCTAAAAGAATATGAAAAATATTTAAGTATATATTTATAGATATAGTTATATATTTTTTGCTGTATATCACCTTTGTTTGTAGTCAATATTGACATTTCCCTGAAACCTAGTAAGAAAATTATATGAAATCAATTATTTTTATATAATAATGTATCTGATATTATAAATTTTATTTTACTAGGGCACGGGGAAAACAAAAAAATATCTCCCGCAATACGAACGTATCCACTTTCATTTTTAGTCAATATTAACATTTCCCTGGAACCTAGTAAGAAAATTGTATGAAATCAATTAATTTTACATAATAGTTTATCTGATTGATTTGTTGAAAATATAAACAGGATGTTCATAAAATCAGATGTGGAATCATCTGCGACTGAAAGATAAACTTTAGTCACTATCTTAATTAAGACTGGAATAGAAAATCAAATAACTATCTGAATGAAAATGCAAATTTTCAATTACAGATTTTTTCTTTTGAGTTAGGGTCTTTTCAGAATATCTATCAGATGTAGTTCAATGTCCAGCGTGGCTTTAGCCGGGGAAGTAGTTGTTTTCTGTTAGACATTCACAAAAATGGATTTTTCAATTCACAGAAAAATCTTTCTATCAATATTCAATTGAGAATGTTTCCCTTTTCAGTTTATCTGATATTATATATTTTATTTTACTAGGAAACGGGGAAAATCAGAAAAAAATCTCCCCCAAAACTCCCATTACACACGGCCTTCTATTTATTTGTGAATAACGTCAAAATTTTATTTAAATATAATTCCGGTATAAAATGTTCTTACCGAATCCCCCACGTGCTTGAATTAATTGCGGGAAATTTGTCTCGTACATGAATTTTTAAAGAAAATTCATGTACTCAAAAAATTTCCGGCAATAATTTATACTCTAGGGAGATTATAAGTGACAATGCATTATGAAATTTTTGTTAAAGAAAAAAACAAAATGGCGGCTCCAAGATGGCGGACGATTTTTATGATTATGGTCCGATTCGATTCAAAATTGGTATGAGAGGGTTTTCGGGAACGGAGATTATGAATTTTTTTGTCAACATATATAAATTTAAGATGGCGGAAGATCTTTGTGATTATGGTCCGTTTCTATTCAAAATTTGTATGTGGGGGTTTTCGGAGTAGGAAATTATGTTTTTTTTTAAAATTTATGAAATTGAAACCGGCTCTTGGAATTTTTATAGATAAAAACAAAATGGCGCTCCAAGATGGCGGACGAAATTTAGGTTCAGGTCCGATTCGATTCAAAATTGGTATGCGGGGGTTTTCAGGGTCAAAGATTATGAATTTTTCTTCAAAATTCACTTACTTATTCAAGATGGCGGAAGAGTTCTGTAATTATGGCCCGATTCGATTCAAAATTGGTATGTCGGGGTTTTCGGGGTCGGAGATTATGAATTTAGTCGAAGCTTATTGATTTTTAGTTAAAATTCATAAATTTAAGATGGCAGATGAGTTCATCTTTAGATGGTCTCTTCATTGAAGGACTAGATAGCTCAGAACTTACAGGAAAAAAGCCTCATAATAACGATGCCTTAACAAAAATGCATAGATTAAGGCATACTTAAGTACTAAAAATCACAAAATAAAATAATTGATAAAAAACCTTCTTAAAGTCAAGCTTTTATTGAAATGCACTAAAAAGTAAAAAATAATGCTTTTGTATTCGAACTGAAAACTTTGTGCGACAAGCTTTTGAATCTATAACTCATGGAATAACATACGTCACAAATCCAAAGCAATTATTTTTTACTTTTTAGTGCATTTGAATAAAAGCTTGTCTATAAAAAGGTTTTTTATTAATTATTTTATATTTTTGGATTCGCCACTAAATTATCGATATAACGCATCTAGGTTTCTTAGACTTATCTGCAATAGTTTTTGACTTATGTCAATTTAGGTGTCAAAATAGCGTCATGCATAGACCCACAGAAAATTCATTACTTCAGAACCATTCAAAATAACTCAACCAACTTTTTTCTAGTAGATTCCTTAGGCTTTAGCAACTCGACTTTTTCAAATGCAACACCCTATATTTTATTGTATCATTGCATGTCATTTTTCAAGAGCTTTTTGTTGATATAGGGTATGTGGGATCTACTTTGTAAAGTTTGCGAGATTTGTTGCAAAATAATCTTATGGTTTACAAAAAAAAGAAATTGAGTAGGCCTCTATCGTAAAATTTGACACATCTGTGTACTTTCCATAATCGTACACATCTAATTGTTAATAATAAATTTCACTCACAAAGAATTAGTGAATATAGTCTACTGTATTGGCGAAGCTGACAGAAATCCTTTATTAGCAAGCAGAATCTACCATAAAAAATATCCAGAAGCAAGAACTCGATGGGTGTCTTCATTCCAAAAGTTAAGAGATCAGTTTGAACTCACTGGTAGTGTGTCTTATACCAAAAAGAAAATTGTTGGTGAGTTGGATCAATGAGGAAAATGAATTGCAAGTTTTATTGATGCTACAGGAAAATTCTCACTTAATACTGAATCAATATCAGCGAAAATGGATATTTCACAAAGTAGTGTGAACGGAATCATATTGAAACATAAGTTCCACCCTCATCTGAACCTATATCAAGAATTGTATGGTAATTATTTTACAAATTGAGTTGTGTTTTGTATTCAAATGAATGGCATGATTGACGAGGATTATCATACTTTAAACAAAATTTTGTTCTCTGTCGAAGCAACGTTTAAGAACGGGTCGGTCAACAGACATAATATGCATTATTATGCAATCGAAAATCCCCACTGGTTGAGGAATGTTGATCTCCTAAAGTGATGGCCGCTTAATGTTTGGGGAGGGATTATTGGAAATCACATCTTTGGACCCTACTTGTTCGACAATGTGCTGAATGGTGAAAGGCAGTTTCTTCGTGAACATCTTCCCAGAATGTTAGAAGTGGATTTAAGGACCATGTGGTTGCAACACGATGGTGCTGCAGTGCATAGCCATAGGATAGTGCGAAAATCTTTAGATCAATCCTATCCTAATCGTTGGATAGGCAGAGGAGGAACTATTCCTTGGCCCGCACGATCCCCAGACCTTACTCCTATAGATTTATTTCTTTGGGGGTACGACAAGGAAAGGGTTTTCAGAGATCATCCAACAACTGCAGATGATATGAAAAACAGGATCACGGAAGCCTTCCGTTCAACTGATGGAGCAATGCTTGCTAGAGTTCCGGACTAATTTACTAGAAGACTAGCAGCTTGTGTGAAAAATGATGGTGACCTATTTGAGCACTTATAAGTAGCAGAATACTGCAGCGGCAGCTTCACCTTTATTTATCTCCCGATAGGTCATACAAAAAAGAAAAAATTGCATCGCTTGTATCTTTTCCAGCTTGAAAACCGAACTGATTATTGGTGATGATTTTATTTTTATTTAGGAATTTAATTAACCTGATTTTTACCAACTTCTCAATAATTTTGGCTAATATGGGAGTTACAGCGATATAAATATCACATCGGCTATAGCCAGTTAACTAGAAATATAACTAACATCTGAATTCATTACAATCAGCCCCACAGACATGGCCTAATCTATCAAAAAGCTGAAATCTTCGAAGAGAGATAAAACGGTAAAGCGTCAGTCTGTCGAACGCCGGGTGGCCCTAGGTTC
Source organism: Gonioctena quinquepunctata (assembly GCA_018342105.1). NCBI lineage: Eukaryota > Metazoa > Arthropoda > Insecta > Coleoptera > Chrysomelidae > Gonioctena > Gonioctena quinquepunctata. Next base: position 138,634 of record JAFIRS010000123.1, read on the forward strand.
AATCCCGGCCACCAACATAATCCATTTTTTTATTTCATTTCAATTTTCTGAATTAGATTTTTGCAAGGAAAATTCTGAAAATATGCCGAATACACAACGGCACTCGAATTATCTGAAACCGGTTTTTTAACATTTTTCCGGTAAAAATAAATAATATTTCACTCAATTTTAACTGCTTTCTTAGTTGTTTGACTAACCCTCAGAAATTAATGAAAACTTGTACGAGTTAAGGTAGTTCCGCCACGAGACAGTTGAATTAGGAAATTATTGAAATTTGGCATACGTATTGTTTAACATGTGAACAACACCTCTATAAAATTTTAACAAGTTTCACCATCCCGAACCCGAGATATATATAATTGAAGTTGACTCAATTAACACGTAACATATCGACCATGCATAGGCAAACAGCACATTATTAATTCTACCGTTAGTACTAAAATTAAGAAGTTTATGAAAAACGAGGAGGAGCTAGAGCAGGATATCACAGATATTGTGACGAAAAATCAAAGTGATTGACCATCTAGTTTGACAGATATAATCAAAACTGCTCTCGTTATTCAAAATAGTCCACGGGTAAGCGCACATTATTAATTCTACCGTTAGTACTAAAATAAGAAGTTTATGAAAAACGAGGAGGAGCTAGAGCAGGATATCACAGATATTGTGAAAAAAAATCAAAGTGATTGACCATCTAGTTTGACAGATATAATCAAAACTACTCTCGTTATTCAAAATAGTCCATGGGGAAGCGCACAGCCTAAAGGGGGGGTCGTAGAAATGCGGATTGTGCCAGGGGACTTTTAAAGAAGGATGGGGGACTATTTGAGGGTCTGAACGCGAAAAAAAAACTCCTAGTTGACCCCATCGATTTTAACGATACCCCCCTTCCCCCCCCAAAAAAAAAGTTCAAAAAGAGTACTACAAAAATAGACCATTGAAGTTTTATCGAAAAACGATAATTTTTTCCCATGACGTATGATTTCTAGTGAGGGAGGGCTCGGGTCTGAAAATTTTTTTTTGCTGCGCTTTTCGGGGACATCAATTTTTTGAGTCGTCGACTTTCTATAACAAAGACATTTTCTAGAGTCGATTGTGGGGGCAAATGCCTCCCTTCAAAAAAATTTTTTTTTCGTGTTTCAAATCGAAAAGTCTTTTGAAATTATTCGATTCCGTCGAAAATAATTTCCTAATTCAACTGTCTTGTGGCGGAACTACCTTAAGATCACGGGGGCCTTACCTTTTATAATAGAATCCAAAACCACTCTTGGGGCCTTGAAAAATTGTTCACCAGCTGCGGGAGTCGAACCCGTGCTGGGTGGAAATAGTGGACACAAGACTAACGCTCGTACCACTGAGCCACAAGCCCTGTTTAGCTCAAAGATCTTGCATTAGCTTGCAGGTGCCGAGAAAAATTTCCATAAAAATAAATAACTATACCTGGCATATACCCACTGCTATGCAACCACCGTAGAACCCTCCCCCTTCGCCCCTGTACTCAGAAAGGCAAGCTGGTTGGGTCTCACCCAAATATTTTTGGAATATATTTTATATTAGTGACTAAGTTGTATATTTAGGTTAAGTTAACATAATTTTGACAAATCATCATTTTTGATTTGATATCGTTGGACTATCGTTTAAAAAAAACAAGATAGTTTGGATAGAAAGAGTTATTGAGCTTGCACGCACCCTGTATATGTATATATACAGTGTGACCCATTTAAAATGGAACCACCCCTGTAGAATACGCATTTTTCAGTCAATATCAAAAACTTTATTTTTGAATATTAAGTATCAAAAACTGTATCTTGACACAAATTTTCATAACTTTAGTTTCATTTCCAAGGCACTCTATGGTTTTTTTCTTTGTCGAAAACGGCAAAAGTTTATTAGGCAATTTTTGTTTTGAAATTTGACTGCACCACTGGATTCGTAGTCGTTTTAAATAAAAACTATCAGAATTTCATAAAAAATTATTGGTTAACAACGAAGTTACAACAACTTTAATTTTGGGAACAAAGTATTTGATTATAATTTTTATTTAGATTATAGACATATTTAAAATCTGGCAACACTGCCGATACAAAGTAGATCACCAGTGAACTTGTACAGTGAAAATCCGAAGTCAATAGCTCATTCCGTTCTACAGTTATAACTCCTGAAAGTATAGTAATGTGAGCGATTTGTGGTGGAAGCGATTTTGTAATAAAAATCTGACTACGCCACTGGATTTGTGAATTATATTCCCTTAAAATCATTTATTTAAGTGTATGTTATAAGTGTATTAGAAAATAACAGAAAATTAAAAATTCATTTTCAAGTTATGCAGTAGGATTCTTCCATAGCCGATAAAAACGAAATGTACCGAATCATGTTTTAAAGTACCAAAATTATTCATTCAATAATAAAACAAAAAGCAGGACAAAAAATGTTCCTTTTAAATTCTGCAAAACTCAACTAAAACAAGCTTTTAGAGAAGGTATCAATAATTTGAGGAAAGCTGAACTAATATATTAGGCATAGGTATTGTACTAAATCAATAGTAGGCCATAGAGTGACTTGGAAATGGAACTAAAGTTATGAAAATTTGTGTCAAGATACAGTTTTTGATGCTTAATATTTAGATTTTTTTTTTGAGGTTGACTGAAAGATACGTATTCTACAGGGGTGGTTCCATTTTAAATGGGTCACACTGTATATATATATATATATATATATATATATATATATATATATATATATATATATATATATATATATATATATGTGTGTATCTTAAATCAGTTTACTTTTTTGATAAACACACTTTTGGTTTTCAATGTCTATTACAAGTGTTTTGGGCGCTCAAGAATTCCAGAAGCTGGGACATGTAGATATTTACCTTGACCTAAACAAAGCTGTACTGATTTTCTACAGCACGACTTGAAGCTTCAGCCTGTATTTGCTCTATTGATGTTTCCTGCGTTCTTACACTACCACTGTGAATCTGAACCTGAAAAAATGATCCAGGCTCTAGTCATTCATCAAGGGTGAGTTTTTTTTACTAGGACGAACAAAAAGGTAAAATAAAACAAATTTTAAAAAAGACTAAACATTGTATTTACATGTGTTACTTAAAATTAAAAAATCAAACCAATATAAATAATTGTAAGGATGGGTAAGTTTGGAAAAAGATGTTTCTTATATATACTTCATAAATGGCAAGCAGTATTGGAAGAATGTTGAAGTTTTGAAAGATTTTCTCTAAATAATTCAAAACATAAACATGCATATTATTCGTAAATAAATAGCACTTTATTTATACAGATGAGAAAATGTATTGATCTAAAAATTAAATATCACGTGAACATATACTTTCCAGCTACCATAGAACACGCTTGTCCAGGGAGTATTTATAAATATATCATTTAAAAAATTAAAATTTTTCAAATTGAGTATACCTTAATAAATAATTTTTTATTCTTTGTCAACTGAAATACTATTTGAGTTTTCCTACATAAAAATAAATATACATATCAAGCAGTACAGCACAAAAATACATATACAATAAAAAATATGTACATAAGATAAATTAAAGAAAAAAATTAACTATGTTTTACAGAAGGCATCATAAAAAATAATTAGTAGCTCAGTCTATAGTATTTTTTATAGTTTTTTACAAAAAATGTCTCATACCACTTCGATTTTCACTTTTAAGGATGATATATGCCCAATTATTTTACCATAATATTTTTTAAATGCCTTTGTAATCAATAAAGCTGAGATGGTTCTATAAAAAAACACATTGAACACTTTATCTCACTTGTCTAACTTCCGGAATAGGAGGAACTCTTCTATCATGACCATTTGTTACAGCTTGTTGAGAAACGCTATTTGACATAGGACCGATGGCGCTTCGTCCCATAGAGCTCTGGTGTTGCTGCCTCGCATTAGGGTTCAGTATATAGTCAGTAAGAGTGACGTCAGAGTTTCCTCCACTTTCCAAAGGAATGGGTTGTGAACGGAAATGTTCCAGCATCTCATAGATAGACTGAAACCAAAAATGCTGCACTCTGCATTGACCTTGTTCATTTATTGTCATTCGGAGATGTTTGGCGCGTCCCTGAAACAAACATTCACAATTTACCCTAACCAAAATCAATATATTAATTCAAATAATTTCTATTTTTATTGTAGTTGGGATTGAACTCCTGTTTATATTACCAGTACTGAAATTGCTGTTTCGACCAAAAGTATTGAGTATGTGAATACTGGAACTTTTACATGTTCCCGACAAGCTTGAACAGCGACTAAAACATTCCAAATAATTTCGTACTATTACAAGTCTTACCCGAATAATGTACAGTAAAAACCAGATATAACGACATTGAAGGGATCGTATACTTCAGACGTTATGTCCGATAGTTGTTATAACAATATACACAAGTATGTATGTATATATTATGTCTGTTTGTAGTATGGGGATAGGTTATGCATATGAACTTGTTTTCAAATAAAATGTAAATAAAAGAAATAAAAAAGTTTATTATGAAAAAAATAAAGTATATACCTACAATACAGTTCACAGTTTTTAAAGTAATCTGTCATTTTAGTCATTTTTTTTGTAAGCTGAGTCTCAAATATATTTTTTTTAGCTTTTCCTATCACTAAAAGTTTTTTTTTTACACGATCCAGTCATGTTCGCAGCAACCAATACTGTAATTCTTGTTTTAGACATCTTTCCACCCTTGCATTGCTCACCTTTAAATTTAAGTGTCTTGTCAGGGGTCAAATTATAAAACAATCCAGTTTCATCCGCATTAAAGATTTCCTTCGCAGATCGCAGGCCACTTATGAGAAAGCCACTCTTCAGTCACACCTTCAGGAATGCCAGCCGCCTCACCGCAAACTTTTCCTGACACAATATTATGACGAGCACGGAAACGTTGTACCCAAGACGACGAGCATGGAAACGTTGTACCCAAGACGACGAGCACTCGAAATTTTCCTTCCCTATAAGACGAGCGAAGTCGTTGGCTTTTTGTTGCAGGATCGGACCACTTATTGGGACGTTGTTTGCCCTCTGATGTTTAAACCAAGTTAATAAAGCCTCTTCCATAACTTTATGTTCAGATGTCCTCGCTCGTTTAATTTTCAAAGAGTTGTTCTCGAAAAGAGCTTTTATTTTATCTCTATCCTTCCAAATCGTTGATATCGTAGAGTGTGAGACTCCACATTCCTTTGCAATTTCACTATTTGACTCGCCATTTTCTAATCTCCATATAATATGTGATTTTTCTTCAATATTAAACACTTTCCTATTTCTTTTTTGCGACATAGTAACGCGTAGACACACGATCTAAACCAAAAGTTTTAAAATCAACCTGTAATTCACGCGGTCAACTATCGCACTGAATAAGTCGTAAAACATGCAAGGTCAAATGGCAAAGAGTGGGAAAGATGTATTATGTATTAGTATAAATGTCGAATGTATAGTCGAACAGACGTGTTTCTAGACCGCTCCTGTCGCAAAACAAAAACAAATAAACTCATTGTAATACGTGAATGTTTTCAAAGAGTGCCCACTACTATACGACGACCACACATCGGAAGGAGAAAAAAAAACTGTATGTATACAACTCAGTAATTACTTAAGCAAAAAAGAAACTATACAAAACCAACAAAAACTGAAATAGACCCGATACCATCTCCAAAACACACTGGGGTATTAACTAAAATGCCAGAATCGGACAAAACCAACAAACAAATCTACGATAAAATCTTAAAAAACAGGAAAGAAATTAAAAATTTCATTGAAGCAACCGAGACTCGACTTTTATTAAAAATTGAAGATGTAAAGAATACAGTAACCGAGCTAGAAAAGGAAAACGCCATACTAAAAGAAGAAATTGAATACCTAAAAAGAGACCAAAACAAAAAAAATCTGATAATATTTGGATTGAACAAAACGAGAGAAGAAATAACAGCAAAAAAACCTGAGTCGGAACTCAATGAACTACTAGATGTGGAACTGAAAGAAGACGACTTCAGCGACTGTTATCCTCTGGGAAAATCCAAGAATTGTCCTATCAAAATAGAATTGATGTCCAACCTCAAAAAAATTATGTTCTAAAAAATTGTAGCAAACTGAAAGGGAAAAACATTTCTATAGCCCACGACCTGACAAATAAGCAGAGAAGCGATTATAGAACGCTCAGAAAACATTTACACCTGGCAAAGCCGAAAAAATACGAGAACTGCTACATAAAAGGAGATAGATTATTTGTAAACGGCAAAATATACGAGGTGAATGATTTGACAGAAAAAGAATTTCAAGAAAGCAATAAATTTGAAAAACAAAGTAGTGCACCAGCGATCCCAACCTCGAATACAAACACAAAAGTAATTGACCAGCTCCTATCTACATTAACGGGCAAACTCTCAAACAACTTGAAGAAAGCGACAAATGAAAAACACTTGAAACTAACACCAAACACGCCAAATAAGGAAATAAACAAACCGAAGACACGTTCTGTAAGATAGACACTAGGTACCAGAATGAAGAATGAAGATTGATTCTAATGTAAAGCAACAGCATAAATAGGACACTTAGATAACTAAGAACAAAATTTAGTCTTTTGCTATTATTTAAATTTTACCGCAAAGATATCAGTGAAACAAGGTACTTTCTTTATTGACGTTTGTACTGTGTTTTTTTTTATTTTTTTCTGTATTCCTACTCTCACAAACAAAGCAGGGCATAAAACAAGACACTATGAATCCGTACATTAGAGATTTTGAAATTGAAAAGATTAAGACTTTTCAACTATCAACAGCAAATGAGACCAAAACAATATTAGCAATCAATAATGAAAATATGAATTTCAAAATCATTCACAATAATATATGTAGCATAGGCTGTAATCTGGATGAATTTATTGTATTTATGGAAAGCTTAGAAACGACATTTGATTGTATAGTCCTCACTGAGACAAGAACTATCCCTGCCATCTCTGTATACAAAATTGATGGTTATAAAACTCTATACAACAATGGTTGTTTCAATCAAAATGACGGAGTAGTTGTATTTGTTAGGTCTGAGGTGTATGAATCGCACAAGATCCTCCCTTTGAATGGCAGTTCATTACTCAGAATAAAAGCAAAATTTGAGAATAAAATATACATAATAAACACGTTTTATAGATCACCAGCTAGTGATGTTAACACTTTCATAGAACAATTGGATAATATTCTTGCAACACAAAACGAGCCATATGATTATAATTTATTTGTGGGGGGATATTAATATAGACATGTTAAAGGACACTGAAGAATCTCTAGCGTATATAAACACCGTTAGTGAATACGGTTTTCTATCAGCAATCAATACACCAACTAGGATTTAAAAAAACTCAAGTACATGTCTAGACCATATATTTATACACTCAAAGTCAAACATATACGAAAATGTCCTGCCAGTTACTATAGCAACATCTATTACTGATCACTACACCACACTAATTCAAATAATACTTGATAAAAAACAAAATAAACGTCCACCAAATTCCAGAAAACATTTCATTATAAATGATAAAAAACTGCTTGTGGAAAACACCCGAGAAATAAACTGGGTTGAAGTACTATATGAGGAAAATTTAGATGTTGCCACAGACAAATTCATTGAGTTAATCCAAAAAAGCATAGATTCCTCAAAATAAACTAAAGTAAAAATAAAAAGAAGACAAAAAAATGGATCCCCAAATCATTAGTGAGGTCAGTAAATAAAAAACACAGTTTGTATCGAAAGTGGAAAAAAATGAGAGAATGAAACACTAAAAAATTTAAAAAACATAAGAAATGCAAAAATCAATTATTATAAAAAAAGGGTAGAAAGTGAGAAAAATACATCAACAGCACTTTGGAAAACTGTTAACGAAGTACTGAGTAAATCAGACCCTGATATCTTGAATGAAATAAAAAATAAAGATGGAAAAATAACAAACAAACCTGATGAAATAGCAGAGACTTTTAATGAGTTTTTCACAAACGTAGGAAAAGAATTAGCCAGTAAAATCGCGAAACAAAAAAATTACACTGAAAAAAAGGTTACTAGTTGTAACTCCATTTTTCTCTCACCAACTAACCCGACGGAACTGAAAAACATAATTAAACAATTGAAAAAAAAGAAAGCCCCTGGTCATGATGGAATTACAACAGAAACTTTGAATATTATTGCGGATTACATCATAAATCCGTTATCAGTAATAATTAATAAATCATTAGAAAAGGGGCACTTTCCAAGTTTTTTCAAGTTATCCATCGTTAAACCTATTTACAAAAGTGGAGAAAAAAGTGAAGTTACAAATTATAGACCCATCTCACTAATAACTTATCTGGCGAAGATCTTTGAAAAAGTAATTAAAATAAGAATGAACGACTTCCTAGCAAAACATAACCTATTATTAAACTCCCAATTTGGCTTTCGTGAAAAGAGGTCAACCCAAGACGCAATTAGTACAGTAACGAACGACATTTATGATGGCATTGATAAAAGCCTACCAACCATTGGGGTTTTCTTGGATCTAGCAAAGGCCTTCTTCTTCTCGAAAAACTAGAAGACCTGGGGTTTAGGGGTAGAACCCACGACTTTTTCAAAAGTTACCTCACGAACCAAAAACAAAAAGTTCAAATAAAAAACATTGTGAGTAATGAAAGAGAAATCACGTGTGGTATACCTCAAGGTACGGTGTTGGGGCCAGTGCTATTTACTATATATCTCAACAATCTTTACTTATTAGAGAAGCATGGAAAGATCACAAGCTTCGCAGATGATACAGTTATAGTATATAAAGACAAAAACTGGAATGATCTGAAGCGGAAAATTGAAAAAGACTTAACAGATTTGAAAAAATGGTTTGATTATCGCCTTTTATCAATAAACTTCAAGAAAACAGTATATATACCTTTCAGTAGCTACAAAACATCCCTTCCTAACTACGACATCAACATACAAGCAAATTGCAAAATACGTCCTGAGAATAAGATTAAATATTTAGGCATTATATTAGATAGTCAATTAAGATGGGATGAACATATTAAGTACCTAATTAAAAAACTCAGATGTATTCTATTTAAATTCAAGCACATCAACAATTTTCTATCACATAAGCAAAAAATTATTATATACAAAAGCTTGGTAGAATCACACCTGAGCTATGGTATAATAGGATGGGGGGCAGTATCAAAAACCTACTACCACCAATTAGAAGTATCACAAAAGCGATTCCTGAAAATTTTACTAGGAAAGGATTGTAAGTACCCGTCAGATCTTCTTTTTTCAGAGAGTGGACAAATGGATCCCAGACAAATATATTTCACGCAAGCCACTACCAATCAGCATTTAAATAGAACAAACTTAAAAACAAAAGTACACGATTATGCCACACGAAAAAAAGACTTATATTTATTACCACAAATGAATAAATCGATTGGACAAAGAAGCTATATGTACCTTGGACCTAAAATGTACAACTTCCTACCTTCCGTCATTAAAGAACAACCCACAATGAACACATTCAAAGAAAAAATGAAAAGGTTCGTTAGAACACAAGAGAGAGGAACTATTCATTGTTTAATAGAAAACTAAGCATGAAATTCTAAACTTATATGTATATAGATAATTGTGTAAATATTTTAAAATTATCACGGCTATCAAAACATTAATCAAACTTAACAATGTAAAGTAAATTTTAGATTTAAGTGTTAAGTAATGCTTAAGATTTATATAGCTACTCATATTTAAAAATGCTATATTCTATGCCACGCACGAGGGCTTGCCCTCCTGTGGTTTCTCTAAATTTTATTCATCGATGAGATTATTATGTATGTATATACCCTATAATTGTGAATTTGTATAATGAATAAATTTATTTTATTTTTATTTTTTTTATTATAAAGGTGAAAATTGTTCGTAATGTTTAGGTAAACGGTTGAATGGTTGGTCTTTATAGCCGATTAATATCGATAAAGTTTCGTCGTTTTAAGCGATATGTCGCTGTATCCGATGTCGTTATAGGCGGTATGTGTACTTATTAGTTTATATAGATTCGGCCGGGACCTTGCCATTCGGTTGTTATAATCGATCTGTTGTTATAAACAATGTCGTTATATTCGGTTTTTACTGTATTAGTTTTTTAATGATGTAAAAATAAGACTAAAGACCAAAATCAAGCTAATGGGATTATTATAATTTCTTCAAATGCAACTTGACAACAATGGATAAAATTGAGTACATGAATAGTTTGTCCTTCAAGTACATGTATGTATTACTCATCCAGTTTGTTTCTTGATCGGAGCTATAATATTTTTAAATTATGCCAGTTTCTAATGATTCATGTCAATTTTTATTAATTAAATTTTTTTAACATATTGACCAATATAAAACAAGAAGAATAAATATGAAATTACTATTATAGTTGAACAGAAAGAGAGAGGGAGGGAAAACGATAGTGGAATTGAGATTAAAAACTGAAAGGTGCTATTTAACAAAAAAAAAACATTAATTATATGCCAATGACTTTGATTTCTCCATTCGACTATAATTTCTTGAAAGAGGGGCAGATGTATTAGCTCTTCCTAAACTTGTTAAAACCCATTTAAATGTCAAGTAAACTTTTTATGCTGTAAATGTTTATAAAATAGTAAAATGATGGTGAGCTTTTATCCCCGAGTTTAGGAATCAACAAAAAGTTTGATTGGCAATTTGTTTTTACTGATTGTGAGAATACATTCATAGGTGTCGATTTCAGCACATGATCTAATGGATTATAACGTCAAATACAGAGTATACAATGCATAAAATTCACAATAAATTTATATGCTACATGTTAAAATATTCTTCCAAAGTATAGAATAAGCCGCCCCTTAGAAGTTTTAATAGTGATTTTTTTAATTTGAAATTATTATTTAGAGTAGAGTAGTCTATTTGTAGGTTTATACAACATTTAAGGCAAGTCACAGGTTCAGAAAACATTGCTTACCTTCAAAAGTATAAAAATAAATAAAAACAAGAGGTATAAACATAAATTCTGGCACAAAGAATAAAAAATATAGCATGGAATTAAAAATGGAGCTTTAATGAACTAGCTGAACCAATCTAGCTATCAATATTGTAAAAAAATTGACTAAGAAATTTGATTTTTCGGAAAGAAGTTCCTTTACGCGGCTTGCGGTAGGTGTTAACTGGTAGAAATCGTCATGTAAGAAAAAAGCGGTATGCCCCCTCCATGCGACTTTCTTTCTCTTTCTATTATATACGAGTCTGTGTGACAAGCATTCAGCTCTTGCTCATACGATTCCGAAGGTGTACGAAACCATCCGAACTGCTGTTCTGCTTGCGGGAAATTTAAAATGATACATGAGTGATAGGATATCTATGCGAATACAAGTCGGATATTATCATTGAGTGGTAATACGTGGCAGATATTTTTGTTTCTTTTATATTTCTATATAATGTGTGTTTAGATGATTATATCCTTTTTTGGACATCATTTCTTATGTTTTTTGTAAGCCGGAGTTGGATTAATGTTTATATTGAACATGTGGCACGTCAATTTGATATAATCCAAATCTTTATTGTATTGTACTCACTTATTTACTAATAGGTAGCCTTTATATACTACTTGTCATTTATATCTATTTTAAATTGTAGTCTGAATTTAGTTCATAGTGCTTATTCTTGCTTTCATGTGCTTCAGTGTGCTTGAGTTTACTCAAGTTTTTCTATTTGTATATATATATATATATATTTACTAACATTTGCTTTTTCTATACTACATTTGTACAATTTTTTTATGGTTGTATAGAATAGAACAGGGCTTTATTTTCAGGAATAACACTCATAGTGACATTACATTTAAAACAAAAAAAAAACATACATTATCACAGTAACCAGCATTAAAGAAAATAGTGTCGGGTAAAGTTGATTGAATCAATCTTGAGACTTGAAGACAAGTATTTGTATCTATTAAAATGAATAAAGTTGTCTTATTTTCAATGCAGGATATTACTATAATAGGGGTGATCCCGTGTAATAATAAATAAATAATAATATAAGGAATAAAATACCTTTTACTGCGGCGGAGTTTGGAGAAAAGTTATATTGGTATACCGGGTGACACAGGATATCGGGCCACCCCTGTAACTTCTGCATTCATGAACGGATTTTTCTGAAATTCGGTACAGTTATATAAGCAACCATTTCGGATTTGATCACATTACAATCCAATATGACGGACTTCTGCAAATGCCAGAAACTTTGTTTTTTCAAATAGAACACCCTGTATATTTTTACATATTCAAGTTCAACAGGTCAAAACAAGTCCAAACCTTATGTCAAATGTAATTTTTTTGGAACAATTGAAATTAATTTTTTTTTTATTTTACCTCGTGGATAAATGAGATTTGGTCAAGGCTATTCACAATGAGTCGCACATAACAGAAAAACATAATTTTTTCTGAAAAATTATTTTTTGTGTTATTTATTGATGAATTAATTCAGTCACATCACATTTTGATCAAAAATTATTTTTTTTCAAATGAAACCCCTATGGGCCACCTACCTGTCTCTCTAGAACATTCATAAGAAAAAAAATTACATATCATTTTTGTATATCGGTGCAGTAACAAATTGTATACATTCAAATCTACAACTAGTTCATGAGTTTCCTTGCAGTTCGAATAATTTTTCAACTTAGTAAGCTGTGGAAGTTCTGAATCTTGTCAACTAATTGTGTTTCGCCGTCATCTTTCATCTCAACTCTCGAAAATTAGTTAACTTCCGGGAATTAGTTTAGTAGAAATATAAAATCAAAATTATAGATTCACAAGAAGTGAACAGGTTGATATGTTATTAATTTACGCCGCTTGTCAGTTATATGCTGAACGATACCCACACAAAAATGTGGAGAGAAGATTCCCAAAAGAACCCAACAATGGAGAAGAAGATGATTGTAAGTGAGGAGACAGAAATTAATGTTTTGCTTATGTTGATTTTGATCCAACCGCTTTGACGCGGGAATTGGAATACCAATGCAATGTCAGTCGAGAAAACGCTAGAAGAATTTAAAAGAAACACCATTATCGTGCTTATAAGTATAACTTACACAATTAGTTGACAAGATTCAGAAATGTTGTTTTCCACAGCTTACTAAGTTGAAAAATTATTCGAACTGCCAGAAAACTCATGAACTAGTTGTAGATTTTTGAATTTATACAATTTGCTACTGCACCGAAATACAAAAATGATATGTCATATTTTTCCTTAATGAATGTTCTAGAGAGACAGGTAGGTGGCCCATAGGGGTTTCATTTGAAAAAAATGAATTTTTGATCAAAATGTGATGTGACTGAATTGATTAACTAGTGACACAAAAAATAATTTTTCAGAAAAAATTTAGTTTTTCTGTTATTTGCGATTCATTGTGAATAGCCTTGACCAAATCTCATTTATCCAAGAGGTAAAATAAAAAAACAATTTTAATTTCAATTGTTTAAAAAAACTGACATTTGACATAAGGTTTGGACTTGTTTTGACCTGTTGAACTTGAATATGTAAAAATATACAGTGTGTTCCATTTGAAAAAACAAAGTTACTGGCATTTCCAGAAAAACCGAAGTCCGCCATATTGGATTGTAATGTGATCAAATCCGAAATGGTTGCTTATATAACTGTACCAAATTTAGGTCATTTTAGCAAAGCTACGTTAAAGTATGCTAATATTCTGACACTTAATAGACTGAGACAGCCGAGCAGTCTAAGGCGCCAGATATAAGAGATTTAAGCTCTGGACCTCGAAAGAAAGCGTGGGTTCGAATCCCACCACCGGAGTTTTTTTTTTTTTTTCCCTTTGAAATAAATTATTTGTTTTTTTTTACTTGAATATTTGTCTTAAAACAATTTCAAGGGAAAAAAAGCCGTCAGTGGTGGGATTTTAACCCACGCCCCGTTTCGAGATCCAGAGCTTAAATCTGTTAAAGCTGGCGCCTTAGACCGCCCGGCTATCTCGCTATATTAAATATCAAAATATCGATACTTCGACGTAGGTGAGTAATGTTTTTAAGTACCTTTATGCACTTGTTACCTGTAAAAAGGCCTCATTTTTAAGCTAGCAAATATGCATACATTCTTAACTACATTTCACACTATTCATACTCAAAATTTCAGCTTTTCTTAGGTGGTTATTACATGCATTTCTTGTTGATTTTACACTATCATTCTGGAAGTGACTTTTGTGATTGAAGGCGTATTTACAAACATTGATAAAATAAAGTGATCTTATATTGAGTATTTCATTGGAGTACAGTTGTGTGGTGGGGAATAATTTTCAGAATGTAATTTTGAATAACATTTAACTTTTGTAGGGAATTTTTGTAGAGTCCTCCCCAAACTAGTATACCATATTGGAACAGTGATTCTGCTAGTGCCTTATATATGATTAGTAGCAGTTTCTTCGGGAGAAATTCTCTCAGCTGATAAAATTTATATATTAATTTCCTTACACTCTTTGATAGATAATCAATGTGATTCTCCCATTTTAGATATTGGTCCATCATTACACCCAAGTACTTTATTTCATGTTTCTCTTTGATTTCTTCCTCTATTCCATCAACTTTAATGCAATCGAAGTCGGGTCTATTTACTTTAGTAATAGAAAAGGCTAGGTAGTGAGTTTTACTTGCATTCAGGGAAAGTTGATACGTATTTAGCCATTGTTTTACTGCTCTCATTCCATTTTTTGTTTTATTTTTCACGTCGGGCCAGGTATTACTACTGAATATCAAAACAGTGTCGTCTGCATAAGATATGATTTTGGCATTAACTGTTAATTGCAGTAAAGAGTTAATATAGGCAGAAATATAAGGTTTTTATGGTTCCGTATCAAAGGCTTTTGCCAGCCTTGGGTTGCTTAAGGAGCCTTTTATTTTTACTTGTTGTTGTCTTTCTGCCAGGTAATTCTGAAAGACATTCAAAACTGTACCCCGAATTCCATATTGATGCAGTACACTGATGAGTTTTTTATGGTTAACCGTATCAAAGGCTTTTGCCAGATCTAGAAACACTGCAATGGTTTTTTCATTTTCTTCCAAGTTTTCTGTAATTTCTTTCACTACTGTGTACATTGCGTCTGTAGTTGACTTCCCCTTTTGAAAACCAAATTGACATTTGTGTAGTATTTTATTTGTATTGAAAAAGTTCACTAACCGCTCTTTTAAACATTTTTCGAAAAGTTTAGCGAAGTTGTTGATCACACTAATGGGTCTATAGTTAGAAATGTCAGATTTTTTATTAGCTTTGTGAATAGGTGTTATTATCGATGATTTAAATTGTCTGGGCACTATACCTGTTTCGAAGATGAGATTTATGATGTGTACTAGAGGTGTTGAGATGCTTTCACGTGTAGATTTGATGGTTTCAACTGTAATTCCATCCTTTCCCGGCGAACTATTACTTTTGAGTGAGAATATGTGGTTTTTTATCTCAGCCTCAGAGACTGGGTGGAGAAACATTGAATTAGGATTGAAATAATTTTGTTCGGTGAAATTTGTAGGAGCCTCTATATTATTTAACATATCTATTCCTATATTTATGAAATAATTGTTGCAGTAGTTGGCTAGCTGTTCGTCATCCCCAAAAGTGTTACCATCAGTATCAACAATATTAAAATTTTCCGTATTTGTTTTGTTTTCGTTTGTGGCGTCAGTGATTATTTTGTAAATTTTTCTCATGTCATTTCTGTTATTTTGTATCTGATTCGCATAGTAAGTATTCTTACTTTTTTTAAGTAAATTATTCAATTTATTCCTATAAGTTTTGTATTCTACTTCGAGTGCTGGGGAGTATTGGTTTAATAATTTCATTTTGAGTTTGTCTCTATATCTGATTGACGTTATAAGACCTATAGTTATCCAAGGTTTTAATTTACCACTTTTTTTAAAAGGTATTGTTGATTTGGATTGATCGAGGTAGTTATTAAATTTTTCTTGGAATATATCTGTGGCAATTTGGGGGTTGTTTGAGTTTAAAACTGCTGTCCATGTTTCATTGCTGATAGTGGCTTTGAGTTTATTCAGGTCAATTTTGTTATATGAGTGAGTAGTTTTTTTATTATCTATATACCGGTTAGTTTTTGAGGTTATGTCAATCATTACTGGAAAATGATCTGTTATGTTGCAGTTTAGAATATAAGATTGAAAATAATATTTATTATTTATTTCGTTTTGTTTTTTAAGAAATATATGGTCTATACATGTAGCAGTTCCTGTTGTGACTCGTGTTGGTTTATTTATGTATGGCTCGAAACCATGTTTGGCAAGCATACCTAGATATTTATTGGTGTTTACATTATTTTCATCTAATATATCAACATTAATGTCTCCTGTAAATAATTCAATGTTATTGTATTGTTGGTTGTGTTCTAAATACGCATCAACCTCCTCAATGAATGTAGCAAGGTTGCTTGGGTTCGGTCTATAAAGAGCAATAATACGTATTTTCAAATGATTGATTGAGAGATTCATTATACTGAATGTTACGCCGCATATAGATAATTTAACGTTTGATACACTATAGTCAATATCAGATTTAATTAGTATTAAAATACCATCATTTCTGTTGAAATCACCATTATGTATCGGTGTATAATGAGGGATATTCAAGTTTTTCACCGAAACATTCTGAAAACATTCACTAAGAATAAAAATATCGCTTTCGATTTTATAGGTTTCAATTGTTGCTAAAAATTCATCGAAATTTCTGTTTGCACTTCTTATATTGAATTGCATAACACTCAAGTTTTTTGGGTTTTGGGCACTTGATTGGGATCAATGAAGAGTCCACTGTTATCGTTTCCAACAAAATCTAGATTATCTAAAACAATATCCGTATCCGTTAAAACCATTATGTACAATATTCTGTTTTATTTCTCAAAAGCATGATATTGTATTTCAAGGTTGGACATTCTTGATCCGTCGTGTGGTGGCTTGTATCGTGAGTCGTTTTGTAGGTTTTATTGGATTCAACACAATTGTTGCAACATTTAGTCTGTTTTGGACATTCTTTTTCTTCATGTTCGCTGCTACATAAAGGACAAACTAGTTTATGCTTGCATTGTTGCTTTTTGTGGTAGAAGCCTTGACACTGATAACAACGGGGAATACTGAGGTCTTCATATACTGGCAGTGATTCCCATCCAATAAAAATTCTCTTGGAAGCGATCAATTTGCTGAAAGAGTCCCCGGAACATTCACCATAAATTATTCCCATGCCATTCTTTCCCTTTTTTACATATGTTACTTTGAAATCCCCAGGTAAATCATTCTGTTCTAGAATACAGCTTTCAATTTCATCTGCAGTTAAATTTTGTCCGAAGTTTGTTATCTTCACTCTTGGTTTCCTCATTTGAGTGAGTTGAACATCGTAGCAATCTCCCAGTATGTTTTTTGCTTCTCGTTCTAAAATGTCTACCTCTCTTTTAGATTTACACTTTATTGTGACTGTGCCAGTGTTAGATGATCTCATTTTGCTTATACCTATTTTCAGGTGGGATGGATTGATATTCTGATTTACGTCTCTCATTGTTTGGCCAGGTACTTGATTTGTTTTAGGTTTGATTATGATTTCTGGTGTGCTTTGCTGTTTGTAGTTTGTTTGTGCACTGTTGTTTTTGGTTACATCTAGATAGGATGGTTTTTGTAGGGTGATTTTTTCTTCAATTATTCTAAGCTTATCTTGTAGTAGTTTAATGATTTCATTTTTATTTGTTATTATGTCTTCTTTGTCTTTAATGGTATTTTTCAAGATTTCCACAAAATCATTATTTCTGCATTTACTGCAGTGAAATTTCATTAGACGTTTTTGAAGAGGTAGGCATTTAATTTCCGATGGCGAGAGGTCCGAGCATTCTGCACATATCAAATTCCCGCAGGAGTCGCATGGGTAACAAGGATATTTATTTTCTTTTGTCGGTTGCTTTATTATTTTGTTTATGGCACATTCCATACTTTGAGAATGTTGATCTTCTTTATGCAGAAGTTCCTAATTTTGCTGGACTATTCATTCGACGTAGCATTGCCTTAGGTTTTTAACCACTTTTTTGTACTATGGTGTTTTTATCCAGGATAGGAATTTGGCGTTAGCAATATTGAACAGTTTTCTTTGTGTCCAAAGTTACACAACTTTGGAAATCACTTATCAACAAATTATTTCTTGAAAGTGTAGATCACATATTGAAGGTGACACTAGCAAAAATTCACAATTTAAAGTTCACTTTTAACCGTTCTTTTGGGCGAATGTTTAGGAGCACAATGTAAACATACAATCGACTCTGCTGGCTTTATTTAAAATTGAATATATTTGATATAATATAACGAATAGTATTATCAGGAATAATATACCTTTTACTGTGGTGGAGGAGTTTGTAAAAATGATATATAGGTATAGTATTGATTGGTATTACGTGACGATTTCTAACAGTCAACACCTAGCGCAAGCCGTTCCTGACGGGGGTCCCCCGACCACACACATTTTTTTAATTCTCTAATTATTTTTTGATAGCTTCCAATAATAAAGAACATACAAATTATAACAGTCGCTTTTTTAGAATTTAAAGAAGCCTGGAATTGTTATAAATCCAGAAAAATACATGTTCTGTAAATCTCTCATAGAATTTTTAGGTTATGTGATTTCAGAAGAATGAATCAAACCGACAAACATAAAAATTGAAACCACATTGGAACATCCCAGATTCCAAGATTTGGCTGCCAAGATTCCCTGGTCAATTATTATCACAATTCTACTCCAAAAGCAGAAGATCTCCAAGAACCACTGAATGAATTACAGAAGGGCATCTCAGCAAAGAACATGAAGTTAAATGAGAAAAAGTGCAAAATGAACCCTTTGAAAGGTCGAAGAATGCTTTACTAACATACCCTTCAGCTAATGCTCCTCTGATGATAAACTCTTCAAATACAATTGCCTTTCAACAGAAAAAATGCAACATCTAGTTTTTTTTTAATTCACTACCTCTTAAAAAATAAGACATATGATCAAGAAAATCCCTAGATCTTGATCATATGTCATATGAGGCAACCAATCATTTTAGATTTAGATAGAAAATTCAAGTCATTGATAAATACGATAACTTGATTTCATAACTTAAATTTCAACAGATCTCACAGGAAATTGGAATATTTCAGCAGAAACTCTCCCAAGAATTTTAAACATTAGAGGACCCTTATATGACAAAAAGAACAAGAAGACAAGAAGTAGACATTGAACTTCAGTCTCTGTCTCCATTGTAGATATCACTGCTAAAACTATTGTGAAAACTTTTTATAATTGAGAGATTGCTAGGTTTAGAGTTCCTTTGAAAATATCCACAGATCAAAGAGTCGAATCTTTTCAAAGAATTTAAAAACTCTTGGGAATCCATCATTGCAGAACTACCCTATATGATCGATGTGATAATGGCATAATAAAAATATTTCACGGAACACTTGAAGCAGCTATCAAATGTCAAGCATCAGAAAAATGGACGAAAGTGTGTTATAGAACAAGAGCCCGTTAATGCCAGACCCAGGTCAATAGTTTAAAGGCTGAAATTTTTTCTGTGCAAGTACACTACAGCAGGTATGAGTGTTTGGCTACTATGAACCTTGAGTTGCAGTGGTTTGACAGACAGCGGGTAGTAAAGTTGCATAAAATTGCTGCATCTATACGTCTTAGTATAAAGAAAGATTTTTTATATGTTCTATTGGATACTATTAGAAAGCACATAGTTCTTTGCCCAGACCCTTTGTATGGTGCAAACCCCCTGCAAGACATCTTTTGAATTGATGCGGGCGATACTTGAGGAAAATCCATATTAAAACAAACAAAAGCACTCACTAAACTGGGGCGCGGGACTGGAAGGTGAACTCTAATTTAATTAGGATCGAGCCACAATAGATCTGAGAAGAAGGTCGCAGTGGAAGGGGCGGTTATTGCCCCACTCGGAAAGAACCTAACCTAAACTGGGTTTACAAAACCATGACACGGGTTTTTATTTTTAATTGACTTGGAATTGCCCCTTGGTTACAGAGCAGTTCACTATCATGGATATATAGCTTGATATGTCATCAGCGCATTCTTTCAGAATTACAGCTGGGATCTCATCTATGCCTGTTGAGTATTTTTTCTTCAGGCTCAATATTATGTGTTTGATGTCCGGTTCAGTGACAGGAACAAAAAACGTGGAGTTTGGGCCTTTGACCTCATTTATTGTACACATGTCGCGGGTAGATCAAGTAATTTAATTTTGTGTTATGTCATGGCTCTTTTTTGTTCGGATTATTGTGTTGTTTACCAAACTCCATAGTGATCTCAATTTGTTATTTGAGTTATTAATCATGTTGGAATAGTAAGTCTTTTTTTCTAAAGATATTTTTGTGTCTAGTTGCTTTTTCCTGTTTGTACCATTCATTTAACATTGGATTTTCGTTATTTTTCTTTAACCAGTTCAGTTTTTTGAGTGATGACCTTATACATTTTTCAAAAAGATTCATTTTTTTCAACATTAAAACTGACCTGCCTGAACATGTTTTCCCCAACATATTTTCTTTAAATAGTTAGTTTGTTGTTTTTTCTCTCAATCCTGCTTATCTCAATTACTGATATTATTGGATAGGCATTCGAAAGATCTTTAGAATGAGGCTATTGTTCAACCCGCCACCTTGACACTCCTGATAATATGAATTTGAGAAGTACCTCAAAAGATGTGCAATTGAAAATAATAACAAAAAATCAAACCAACAAAATACGGAACTGAAAAGTAAAAAATAAAATGAACCTTCTTAGTCTCAATAACTAAGCTCCTAACCTAATGTAAGTAACTGATTTTGAGTCGGCGCCAAACAAACAAGTAAATGAATTAGGTAAGGCGTAAAATGATGATCGGGTTGGGCGGTGACGTTCTGATTGTATGTTTGGCGCCGACTCAAAATTAGTTACTTACATTAGGTTAGGAGCTTAGTTATTGAGACAAAGAAGGTTCATTTTATTTTTTACTTTTCAGTTCCGTATTTCGTCGGTTTAATTTTTTGTTAAAAAGTTTTTATTTTTAAATTTTTTGTGGCTGAAATCTACTAATTACTAACTGCTTGTTTTTTGATTACTTACCCACCTTACTTCAACTATTACCAGTTAAATAATATGATTATCTACTTTTACTATTTGTTGTAATATAAATTATTTTTATTGTTCTGGTTAGTTTATTTCATTACTTTGTATATCATATGATGATCGAGTTGGGCGGTGACATTCTGATTGTATGTTTGGCGCCGACTCAAAATTAGTTACTTACATTAGGTTAGGAGCTTAGTTATTGAGACAAAGAAGGTTCATTTTATTTTTTACTTTTCAGTTCCGTATTTCGTCGGTTTAATTTTTTGTTAAAAAGTTTTTATTTTTAAATTTTTTGTGGCTGAAATCTACTAATTACTAACTGCTTGTTTTTTTATTACTTACCCACCTTACTTCAACTATTACCAGTTAAATAATATGATTATCTACTTTTACTATTTGTTGTAATATAAATTATTTTTATTGTTCTGGTTAGTTAATTTCATTACTTTGTATATCATTCCATCCTCTCATAGAATATAAGGATTGTGATAATGACACTAGCGATCTGTCATTGTCAACTACATATGTGTACCAATGTTCACAAGTGAAAAAACAATTATCCCCTTTTTTTCTACCCGTAAGGGTAGATAATTCCATTCGAAATCCAAATATGATCAACTATGAGGTATACCCTATCTGATAAAAGAAGAATCATCCAAATCGAAGATCCCAGTACAAAGTTATGCCTGATAGAATCGGTTAACGAACCAGAATTCAGAGGGTGAGTGATCAATATCCTTCATTTTGCTACCCTTAGGGGTGGATTTCATCTTTTAAATTCAAATGGGACCAACTTCGAAGTACACCCTATCCACTGATAAAAGAATTATCAGAATCGGACGCCTCAGTAAAAAGTTATGCGCGATCATACATAAAAAAAATGATAAAAAAAAAATATAAGCGTCGACTAGAGAACCTCTTTCTTTTTGGTTTCGTCGGTTAAAAATGGATCTGCCTGGGAATTTTCGTAAACAGTGCGTTTTTCTTAAGATGAGCTCTGTATGTTCTAAACCAGGAAAGCTCTAATCTGTGAGTGTTCAGGTAGCTCTTTTCATCAATTAATAAATTAAAAGAAAGTATGTAGAGTATGTAGAGATATTGAGTCTATGAGGATCTCAGTATGCCAAGATGCTATAACTGTCAAGGCTATTACCCCATAAAAAAAAACTGTAAAAGCAAGTTAGTATGCCCCATATGCTCGGACGAACATGCACAAAATAGTTGTCCCAGGAGGAAAGAATTCTGCTGAATCAAATGCGAAGTTCAAAACAAAACACACCACTGATCATTAGAACAATTGTCTGCAGTGTCCTACTTTAAAATATCGCATTGATCAGCTAAAATAAAACAAATTACACACAAGTACTCTAGGTGTGTAAAAATGATCATTTTCCTATGATGAACTGATATGTGGAAACAAACTGAGCTAAAACATATTATATTTATTAATCTTTCACTCTTTGGGACTTAGCCGAAATAAATATCTTATATGACTTAGAAAGATAAACTACAATTGAACAGAGAGCAATACACACATGTGAGTTCACAAAAAAAATACCTCATAAAAAATTATCTATTTCAGATTATTGCATTTAAATATTATAAGTGTATCAAAAAACTTTAATGAAAATTGATATGACTATAGGCGATTTCAACTATGACATTCTGGACAAAGAAAATATATTAGCAAATAAATACATGACTATGCTGTGGTCCCACGGTTTTGACTCACACTTAAAAGCATATACCAGAGTAACACCAATATCAAAGCCTTGTATAGGCCACATTTTTGTCAGAAAAATAAGCAAAATATGCTAGGAAATTTCACGCCTACTGTAATAAATTCTAATATTACCAATCATTACCCAATATTTCTGTCTTTAAACAATAGTAATAAAACAGACAATGCAAATAGAAACCCAAAAATTACAAAAACAAATTGACCAAGACAACTTCATACAGTTAATAAGTCAAACTGACTAGAAGAATGTGATATTAAGCAATGCACAATTACAGTGAATACCCATTTGAAAAAAAATACTAAAAAATCAAACCATGGGTAACAGCTGGAATAGGTACCTCAATGAAACAGGGATAAACTCAAAAAATGTACAAATAAAAACAGACATGACTTACGGCTGATGCTAGAATATAAACTTTATAGGAACTACCTTGATCATCTAATTAAAACAACTAAATATCAGCATTACTCTAAACAAATTTCAAACTGCTCAAATGACATGAAAAAGCCCTATAGGTTTGTTAAAGAGGCAACAAATGAAAAAAAATAGCAAACCAAATTGTTGCGTCTTGACGCATTTGTTCTTTTTTTTGTTATTATAATTATAATTAATTTTGCCAAGGGATTGTAATTTATATTGTATATTTCAAATGGGAATTTTTCATTTGCATTCTTCAACTCTTTCGACCTGATTTTGCGTGTGAGGTATCACACAGACTGATATAGTCCCTTTTGGGAGTGGGAAAATGAGACGGAAGAGGAGAAGTGTGAAGAAAGACAATGAGTTCCTAGATCTTTTGGAAGGAAGATAGCATTTTAGTTTTTATTGAGTTGGTGTTTTTCTTATTGATATAACGCTTATTTCTCAAGATATTCCTCATCCTTAAAATTAGTGTAAATGTGATTAGATTAGCGGCGGTACCGCCAGGAAGACTAGACGAAGTATCTATTGGCTGAAGATGAGATTCCCCGACGGAGGCACATGAGTGAGTGACACTTTGATCAGTTCTGTGTGTTTGCGAATTTACCAAATATTAATTTTTAAACAGTCCACTGAACATACATAATTTTGGTCCTTCGAGCCGGATACACTTTGGTTTATTTCGCAACAAGTAAAAGATTCAAATTTGAAATAATTTCGTCAAATCCCTTGGCAGCCATTGATTTATAATATCTTCATAGCCATTCATAAATAAGTAGCGCATACTCCCCTACCTTCCTTATGTACCGTATAGGCATATGCACATAAATTAGCGCACCTACGTCACGTATTATTTACCCCTCTTGGGCCACACCGACTTGGACACCTGGGAACGACCTTCAGCATTCTCAGCTGACCGAAATAAGTAGGTCAGTACGATTCCAATATATTTCTACTGTTAACTCGATTTGGGATTATTATAATTTGCTGATTGGAGAAATTTTATTGATTCTTGCGCGGTTGTTCTTGCATCTCACTTAATTGCATTTTAACTCGCTCTGAACAATTTGAACTCTCATCTCTTGCATTATGTCTGCAGAAGCTAGGAAATTGAAATCTTTCATTGCTCAAAGAGAAACAGAACTCATAAAGCTTAGTGAATTGAAAAGGGTTGCAGATCAAGCATTGATCGATAATTCAATTCATAATAACTTCAAATGCCGCTATAAACACATAGAAGTGGTGTGCGATAATTTTAATAGCATTCATACGAATATTTTGAGTCAGGTTTCTGGTCAAGACAATGCTGATTTAACCTCTCAAAATCAAATACTGAAAGATTTCGATGAGGATTATTATCATATTCAGGCAATTTATACCCAATTATTCGACAATGATCCAGTTTCATGTGCTAGTTCAACCAGAAATTGTAACATTAAACTTCCTAAACTTGAACTTCCCATTTTCGATGGCAAAGTTTCATTGATATGTATGATTCGATGTTACATACTAACGATTCTCTATTGACATTGATAAATATAACTATTTAATATCTTCATTGAAGAGTAACCCACTTTTGATTGTGAAATGTACCCCACTCGTGGGACAAAACTATATTATTGCCTACAATTCGTTGAAAAAAATGTATGAAAATAAAAGATTAATAGCAGCATCTCACTGGCATTCGATTGACAGCACAAAAAAAAAAATCTTCAGAAAACCTCATGGCTTTGCGGCATCTTCTGGATAACTTTTCTGAAAACCTCGCGGTACTTGAAAATTTGAGGTTTTCCATGAAACAATGGGATTTTGTATTATACAATATGCTGTTTGATTGTCTGGATACTGATGCTCAAAAGGGATTTGAACTCGAATGCTCCTCAAGTTTACAAGTGAACAATTACTATGTAACCTTGAAAGATTTTTTAGAAAAACAATGTAGTGCGATGGATAACTTTGCTCTAGCGAACCCGAATTCAATAAAAAAAAATTATGTCAAATTTCAAGACGACATCCACTGTTTTCAATAAGGTGGTGTAATCGAAAGCCAGTGCTAGTTTCATTGTTAACTCTTCTTCAACCCCCAATACTTGTCAGTTGTGTAACAAAGATCACCACATTTATAATTGCCCAACATTTTTATCAAGTTCTCCAAAGGAAAGGTACAATCTGGTAAGGAGTAAAAGGTGGTGTAAAAATTGTTTGGGAACTAAACATACTGTCTCTCATTGTACCTCTAATTCTCTGTGCCACTTGCCCATCATACTTACTTACATTTCGATTTTAAAAACTCTCAAAGGACCACTGTACATGATATGAACTCTGATTCTAACAACCCAGTCCATGCAATTCCAAATAATCCCGTACCCCAAACCCAAACTGTCTCTCATGTAAATTTATTTTCTAACATTAAAAGTACATTTTTACTCTCAACCGCCATGATCAAAGGATTAGATTCTCGTGGAAAATACCAACCTGTTCGCGTTCTTTTAGATAGTGCAAGTCAGTGCTCCTTCATTGCGAAACCATGTTGCGATAAACTAGGGCTCACTCGTATGGAAATGTCTATTGATATTAAGGGTGTTGGACAAATACATTCTCATGCAAATCAAGGGGTTTATTGTACCATTAAACCTAGGGGTGAAACTCAACCTATTTTACCTGTAGATCTTGTAGTGCTTCCTCAGATATGTTCGAATATGCCTTGTACAAATATATCAATTGACAAATTCAGTAATTTTGCGAATCTTAAACTTGCTGACCCAAATTTTAATATTTCACGCCCCGTGGAGATGTTGTTGGGAGCAGATGTTTTCGCACACATTATTAAAGGTGGGAGCCCGCAAATTTCAATAAATGAACCTGTAGCCCTCGACACGATATTTGGGTGGATAATTATAGGAAAGGTCAATTTTCCATCGGCAGAGGTCAACACATTCTTTACTAGTTGCGATAGTAATTTAGAAAACTTAGTCAAACGATTATGGGAACTTGTACAATTTCCGTCAGTTGCCGTTTCGTCACCTGAGGATATCTGAAACTATATATAACCAAACCTTATCGCGAACCGATTCTGGCAGATATATTGTTGCTCTCCCGTTTCGGTATTCTGAACCAACTTTCGAAGATTCTCGAGATATTGCTTTAAAATGTTTTCAATCTCTGGAGCGCCGTCTTCTAAAATCTCCTGAACTTTATGCCCAATATTCTGAATTCATGAAAGATTACATCTCTTCTAATCACATGGAATTGATTTCTGGAAATGCAATGTGTTCTCGTTCTTATTATATTCCCACCATTGCGTCTTGAAACCAGAAAGTTCCACTACTAAATTGAGAGTGGTGTTTGACGCCTCTTCAAAATGTTCAAATGGTTTGTCCGTGAATGACACTCTCTTACGAGGGCCCAAATTGCAGCCCGACCTAGTAAATATTCTCCTGAGCTTTCGCCTTCACCCTATTTGTTTCACAAGTGATATAAAACAAATGTATCGGCAAATGCTTGTCACTAAGAATCCCCAGGACCAAAGAATTCTATAGAGGTTTTCTCCTTCGGAACCTATTCAAGATTATCGACTCAAAACAGTGAAGAATGGTCCGACTCCTTCTCCTTACCTCGCAATAAATACGATTCGACAATTAGCAGAGAAATATAGGTATGAAAGTCCTCCCGTTGCTGGAATTCTGGAGAATGATATATTTGTTGACGATATTTTATCAGGAAGTCATTTGCTACCAGAGGCTCTCAAACTTCAAACAAATTTGATTCGAATTCTCGATAAGGGTGGTTTTGAATTACGCAAGTGGGCGAGCAACAGTCCCGAATTGCTCTCTCACTTACCAGCTTCCTCAGTTACAGTTACAACCCCTAGGGCTTGATCTAGAACCTGATTCGGTATTAAAAATTTTAGGCCTTCAATGGAACTCAGTTTCTGATTCAAAGATCTATATTGTCCGAATTGGCAAGAATTTATGACTCGTTGGGATTTCTCAGTCCTGTTGTGCTTTTCATAAAGAATCTCATCCAGATTTTATGGACTATTGGTATAAATTGGGATAGTGCTCCCCCTGAAGGCACAGTTAAACTTTGGTCTCAGCTGAAATCTGAATTTGGTGTTCTGTCTTCAATCCAAGTTCCCCGCCTTATTATGTCATATTGTTTTTTATCTTGCCAATTGCATGGGTTTGCCGATACAAGTCAGAAGGGCTATGCGGCTGTGATTTACATCAGGATTGTGCACAGCGATCATCATATTACTACACATCTCATATGTGCCAAGTCTAGAGTATCACCTACAAAGAGAATATCTATACCTCGTCTCGAGCTGTGTGGTGCCTTATTGTTATCTGATTTAATTTGTTACGCTCAAAGGGTTTTCAAAGAAAAACTCGAATTTTCTCAAGTTTTTGCCTATACCGATTCCACCACAGCTCTAGCATGGATACAAAGTAGTCCTCATAAATGGACATGTTTTGTCTCCAATCGTGTCACTAAAATTCAAGACAATGTCCCTTTGATCCATTGGCACCATGTGTCTTCGGAAGACAACCCGGCGGATCCAGCATCCATGGGTTTGCTTCCATCGGAACTTCTCACTAATTATTTGTGGTGGGCGGGGCCATCTTGGCTAAGAGAACCCGAGGACGGTTGGCCCCCGGCTATTCTCCAGAGTTCACAATTTTTTGATACCAAAGAAGAAACACAAAAAAATGTTTGCATTGCCATGGTGGAGACAGAACCCCTTAAAAAGTTATTAAAAAAATTCTCATCTTTAACCAAAATCAAACGAATTCTATCGTACGTTTTACGTTTCATTCATAATATTCGATTTCCCAATAATCTTAAAAATAGTACTCTCATTGCTGATTTTGAGCTAGCTGAGTTGTATTTGTTAAGGTTTGCTCAGATTGATTCCTTCTCTCATGAACTTGCCCTTATTCGAAAATCTCGCAAAACTAATACCCTTGTTAATAAAAAAGGTGTATTGAGAGTTGGGGGGCACTTAGTCTTCTCAAAATTGTCTTTTCAACAAAAACTTCCAGCGCTCCTCGCTAGCAATCATAAGTTTACTGAATTAGTTATTCAGCACACACATAATAAATATCTGCATCCAGGAGATCAAACATTGCACCACTTACTCATTCAGAAATACTGGATATTAAGTCCCCAACGAACCATTCATAGAATTCTGTCGAAGTGTTTTAGATGTTTTCGTGTCAACCCGTCCGCTCCAAGCCTATCATGGGCAATATTCCTCACTATAGGATTTCTCAAATAAAACAATTTTCCAAGGCTGGAGTAGGCTATGATGGTCCATTTTCCATTACGTTGGGACGAACTCGTGGTTCCAAAGTACACAAGGCCTATATATGCCTTTTTGTATGCATGGCCACCAAGGCTATTCACTTAGAGTTGGCGTCCGACCTTTCAAGTGATGCCTTTCTTGGAGCGTTCGGGCCGTTTCTGTCGTGGTTCCTGTAATCATATATATAATGATCAGGGAACGAATTTTTGTGGTGCTGCCAGACAAATATCTGACCTGATGCAAACCGCTGTCGAGACTGAAGGTATCCAGTTCCACAGAATCCCTCCGCTTTCCCCTAATTTTGGAGGTTTATGGGAGTCGGGAATAAAATCGGTTGAGGAGCACCTCGTTCGCGTAGTTGGAGAACAACTTCTCACGTATGAGGAGTTTTATACAGTATTGACACAAATCGAAGCCATTTTGAACTCAAGGCCATTAGGGCCCATTAGCTCTGATCCGAATGACGTTTCGGCACTAACTCCTGGTCATTTTTTGACCCCAGCCCCTCTAAACTCCTTACTGATATCAAAATGGGACGTTTAGGACGATGGCAGATCGTTCAGAAAATTCAACAATCATTCTGGTTGAAATGGCACAGGGAATACCTTCAAACTATCCTTCAACAATCAAAATGGACAGATCCATCTGTTCCTATTAGAACAGGTGATTTGGTTCTTCTCAAAGATGACCTTTCACCCCCATTGAAGTGGCATTTAGCTCGAATAGTCGAGGAACACGGTGGTATAGATGGTATTACACGAGTTATTACTGTTAAAACTGCTAAAGGGACACTCAAGCGTCCTGTTATGAAGGTATGTCCCTTACCTTCTATAGAACAATAGAATTTTGTTAGACTATAAGCATCTCTTGGCTTATTTTTTGGGCAAAATTTCTCGCGTAATTTTAGGTGAGAGGTTATGTTGCGCTTTGACGCATTTGTTCTTTTTTTTGTTATTATAATTATAATTAATTTTGCCAAGGGATTGTATTGTATATTTCAAATGGGAATTTTTCATTTGCATTCTTCAACTCTTTCGACCTGATTTTGCGTGTGAGGTATCACACAGACTGATATAGTCACTTTTGGGAGTGGGAAAATGAGACGGAAGAGGAGAAGTGTGAAGAAAGACAATGAGTTCCTAGATCTTTTGGAAGGAAGATAGCATTTTAGTTTTTATTGAGTTAGTGTTTTTCTCATTGATATAACGCTTATTACTCAAGATATTCCTCATCCTTAAAATTAATGTAAATGTGATTAGCGGCGGTACCGCCAGAAAGACTAGACGAAGTATCTATTGGCTGAAGATCAGATTCCCCAACGGAGGCACATGGGTGAGTGACACTTTGATCAGTTCTGTGTGTTTGCGAATTTAGCAAATATTGATTTTAAAACAGTCCACTGAACGTACACAAATGGTGGAAATATGTAAAAAACAAAGATGGAAACCAATTTGACGATGATAAAAACTTGGCAAATTACTGTAACCAATATTTTGTCATAATATGCCGAAATATGGCTTCAAAAATGTATTCAACCCCACAAAAACCTGACTACACTCATGCGAGATAAAAAAAACAATGTTTCTAAAACCTGTGGATGACAAAGAACTCATTCAACACAAAAATTCTCTAAAAAACACTAGCTCACCTGGCATCGATGGGCTAACATCATTAATTGTCAAAAAATGTCACAAATATATTCTAAAACCTCTCATACATATAATAAACTCAATATTTGTGCATGTCAAAATTCCTGACTAATAAAAATTGTATAGAGAACTGCACACAGATCAGTTTGATCAATATTTTTGGAAAAATATAAGATAAATGCCTCAAAGCCAGACTATATGAGTTCTGGATAAAAATAATATTTAAATGAACATCAGTTTGGTTTCTGGACAGGCATGAGTACAGACGAGGCAATGTTCAAATTAATAAACCAAATCAAAGATACCCTAGATAGGGGAGACAAATGTATTGCAGTATTTCTTGACCTGGCCAAGGCTTGACACAGTATCCCACACACTGCTCCTAGATACTCTTGAGTGCTATGAAGTAAGGAGTATTGTGTTGGAAGTCTTTAAGAACTATTTAAGCGACAGAAAGCAAAGAGTTAAAATAAGAAACTCAATGAGTAACGAAGAAGTGATACAGATGGGAGTACCGCAAGGAATAGGCCTAGGTCCATTGCTCTGTTTATCCTATATTTGAACTCTTCACTTAATAATGAAATGAATCCTATGCTGATGACACATTACTTGTATTTGAAGCTAACTCATGGCAACATGTTAACACGTTGGCTGCCGTGAGACATAACATGGCGTCTCAGCTTATTTTCAATATCAGCCGCGTGACACGCCTTTGGCGTCTCGGCGGTTATTCTGCTTTAAAGCCACATTTGTCGTACGCGGCCAATGGGTCAAATTTCACGTGTTGAGGCCGCGTGACCGTACAGGTCTCATTAGAAATTAACAAAAAAACAATTACGTTTGCTATGGGACACTAAGCTTGAACTTTGAAAGAAAAAAGGAAATGGCCACTGGGATCGATTTTTTTCAACATTGTGGCATTTAACGTGGGAGAAATCTCAAAGAGGTACAGTACATCAATGGTAAAAAATTGGCTTGACCACAATAAACTATCCCTAAATGTAGATAAAACAACATATATCTTTTCCATAACAGATGCAAACAGACCCCAAATCAATCAAATTAAAGTAAATGTAATAAATAGCTCAGATAAAACAAAGTATTTGGGCATTATAATCGATAAACACCTCAAATGGACAGACCAGATAATTACTTTGACATCAAAACTTTGAAGATTTATTCACAAATTTTATGAATTAAGGCAATTTATACATAAAAAACTCCTAATTATAAGATATAACTGCATTAATGTTTACCTGAAAATTGAAAGTTAGGACAAATTCGCCAGTTCTTGTTTCACTTTGTCTAACTAAAAATCTACCATGACCAGCTGCACCATCATGCAAAACTTGCTGAGCAGCCTCAGACCTGCCTAAAGTTCCATGAAACCATAACTCTGATTTCAGTGTTTGTCCAATATCGGTCTCCATTGCTGAAAAAAAATGGAACATGTTTCAAGATGTAAATACAAGGAATCGAATTTCCCTATGCAAATTCGAATTTTTATGGAATTGGTAAGTTCAGGAAAGATAAAATACTGTCAAAAGTATTCCAATATGAAAATTCAATATATATATATATATATATATATATATGTTTTATAAATCTATTTTGAACACCTTCAATGCTTTAAGGTCGATCCCCTGCGACAGCCCCAATCAAAAGTTACATACCGTCTGCATATTAAAAGGGTTGATAATTCGTTCGGATCATAATCAATAACTTTGTAAAGCCCATATATACGTACTCAGTGCCAGTAGATATAGTACGAATATCATTTGCTTTCGTAAAATGTATTCTAAAAGTATTTTTGATCTGGCATTGCGAGTAAACTTTTTGACGGAACTATCCGGGCTATGCCTCAACACGCAGAAAAAGTTGCCTATACGACGACGCATTCTTATGTGTGCGTGTTAGAACGACGATCGTGGCAACGTTGCGCGTCAGCTGTTATATACACCTACCGATATTCACGTGCTGAGTTGAATCTATCGAGAGAATTATTTGCGAAAATCGAGGAATTTATCAGAAAAATGTCAGATCGGATGCGGCAAAGGGGGAGATTTATTAAAAAGAAAGTGCTGGCGAAAAAAATGAAAGCCCTAGCGGCTTCGTTACAAGCGCAAACACCACAACCAAGAACCAATCGAAAAAATTTGGAGGTTATCCAGTGTCATGGGAGACGTATTGTCGAGCTGACAGAACTCGGCAAGAATCTTCGGTGCTGCAAATGTTCCAAAGTTAACCTTGAATTGATGTATGCTCGAATCACAAACATTGTTAATAATAATAATAATAATATTTCTTTATTTCTAAATTAACCTCATATATACATGTATACATAAAGCTAAAAAAGCAATGACGTCAAAAGTATAGCACATTTCAGAACATATGGTTCATATAGTCATCTACATTGTACGGTTCTAGATCTAGGAGCAATTTTTTAATTTTTGTTTTGAACAGATTCTGGTTTCCTATTGATTTAATAGTATTCGGTAGCTTATTAAATATTCTTATACACATATAAGGTTTTTTTAAAAAATTCAGGGTAGTTTATGTTAATGGATCTGGTTTCATATCTGGTGTTTAATTCTTTGATTATTCCAAATTTGCTCTTGTTTCTTTGTAAGAACATCAGGCACTCGTATAGATAAAGAGCATATACAGTGAAAATTATTTTCTCTCTGAAAAGTCCTCTGCATGACTGTCTAAAATCCCTCTTATATATGATTCGGAGTACCTTTTTTTGGATAATAAAAATGTTCTCTACAGTTGAGCCTATTCCCCAAAATATTAGTCCATATCGCAT
This sequence comes from Gonioctena quinquepunctata, assembly GCA_018342105.1. Taxonomy (NCBI): domain Eukaryota; kingdom Metazoa; phylum Arthropoda; class Insecta; order Coleoptera; family Chrysomelidae; genus Gonioctena; species Gonioctena quinquepunctata. Next base: position 171,758 of record JAFIRS010000123.1, read on the forward strand.
GACAGATTCAAAATTGGCATGGTATAGCGTTCTTAATGTTGGTTCATTCAAGTATTTTGCAGTTATTCTAATTGCATAGCAAACCTTATTCAGCTTACTAGCAACATATTCTATATGTTGTTTCCAGTCCAGAAAGCGGTCTAGTATGATGCCTAACAACTTAGTATGATGATTTACTTCCAAGTTTTGTTCTTCCAATTTAATAAATTCTGTTTGTTTTTCCTACTGTGACTTGTACTAAAAATCACCATGTTTGTTTTATCCTCATTTAGAATAAGTTTATTTTGTTGAAACCAGTTTTTTGCCTTTGTGTAGGTGTTTGTTGCTTCAATTGAGAGATTTTGTTCATCTTCCGCTCCCCCAGCCAAATTTGTATCATCCGCAAATATGGTTATGTTCCCATTTCCATTTAAATTTTCTGTTATATAACACAAATCATTTATAAAAATTAGGAATAGAATTGGTCCTGCAATACTTCCTTGAGGTACTCCTGTATTATTATATATGTATGATTTTTCAATGAACCTTCCCTGGTTATTTTAATACGCCTATTTGAAAGATATGATTTAAACCACTCACCAGCATTTCCTCGTACACCATATATTTCCATTTTTTTCAATAAAATGTTCCTATCCAGGCAGTCATATGCATTTGACAAATAAAAAAACATACCTAATGCTAGTTTATCGTCTTCTATAAAGTTCAAAAGTTCTTTGGTGAATTGGCAGATGGCGGTTAGTGTAGATCTCCCTTTCAAATAAGCATGTTGGGAACGGTTCAGTATTTCACATTCATTCATGAACAATATCAACCTCGAGCACATTGCAAGTTCAAAATTTTTTTAAAAACTGGGTAGAAGACTAATTGGTCGATAATTTTCCATTAGCTCTTCATTTCCCTTTTTAAAAAGGGGTTTGATTACAGTTAGTTGTTTATTGTTTATTATATAAGATATCACATTGCTGATTGATGGTATGCATAGTTTGACTATATTTGTCGGGATCTCATCATCACCACTACTATATTTATTTTTCAATGTTTTTGATATTTCTATTATTTCTTGCGGATTTGTGGGTTTCAGGAATAGGAATATTGTTATAATGTATATAACTATGATCTGAAGTTGCCTCTGGGAGATGCTTCACCATATTAGGGATAATTTTGGTTAGGAACTCGTTGAAGTCATTTGCTGTGTTTTTTCCACCTTTGATTTGACATTCCTCATTTATTTTTAGATTTCCATTGATTTCCTTACAAATCGTCCACATAGTTTTGTTTTTATTATCCGAGTTATTAATTCTTACTTCTAAGTTTTGTGTTCTTTTTTTTATATTTACTAATATTTGGATATGTTCTACTTAAAACGAGCAATGTGTCAAGTTTGTTTTTTAACTCTATAACATCTGCATCGTTTTGTATGCACCGTTTGTTCCTGGTCGACATAATTTTTACAGGAAAGGACTCATTGAAAATATTTAGAAAATTATTTATAAACTGTGTCCATTGACTATTTACATCTTTTACATATATTTCATACACTAATTGCCAATTTTGTTCACTCAATCTTTGCAAAAAATATTTTTTTGAGCTTTTAGTAAAAAATCTACGTGGTGTTGGTGGTTGTTTGGATTCTTGAATCTCAAAATTGATCTTCTGTGCTGAGTGATCTGAAATGTGGTATTCAATTGTCTGACTTTGTGACAATTCAAAATTTGAAAAAATATTATCCAAACAACTTTTGCTGTTTGCTCTACAAAACTTCGAAACTAGTTTGAAGTTCTTTATTGCTGTGTTCTCCATTTGATCTGCTGACTTCCAGTGTTCTGTTACACATAGAATTTTACATTCATTATTTGCTTCTAGCATGTTTTCCACCCTATCTATTGCATTTCCCATTGATTATATATTTTGATGAATTATGCTCACCTCATCCTTATTTATGTGACCATAGTTATTTTTTTGACACCTTTTTTGCTTCAGTAAAAATTTCCCCCTTGATTTCTTAAAAAGTCCTTATGTTTATTGAAATCGAATCTTTTTACTCCAACCCCCCTGGGCCAGAATTTTGTTTCATACATTTCATCCTTTTTATCAAACGGTGCTGTTACAACAAATGCTTTTAGCCTGTTTTCTTCTGTTGTAATATTAAAAGATATACAGTAAAAACCGGATATAACAACATTGAAGGGACCGTATACTTCGGACGTTATGTCCAATAGTTGTTATAAAGCGATATACACAAGTATGTATGTATATATTATGTCTTTTTGTAGCATGGGGATCGGTTATGCATATGAACTTGTTTTCAAATGAATATGTTCAGATGTCCTCGATCGTTTAATTTTCAAAGAGTTGTTCTCGAAAAGAGCTTTTATTTTATCTCTATCTTTTCATATCATTGATATTGTAGAGTGTGAGACTCCACATTCCTTTACAATTTCACTATTTGACTCGCCATTTTCTAATCTCCATATAATATGTGATTTTTCTTCAATATTAAACACTTTCCTATTTCTTTTTTGCGACATAGTAACGCGTAAACACACGATCTAAACCAAAAGTTTTAAAATCAACCTGTAATTCACGCGGTCAACTATCGCACTGAATAAGTCGTAAAACATGCAAGGTCAAATGGCAAAGAGCGGGAAAGAGGTTCTATAGCAAAATATTCCTTCATATTATTAGTATAAAGGTGAAAATTGTTCTTAATATTTTGTTTTGCTGGAATAGGTAAACGGTTGGTCGTTATATCAATCAATCAAATATACTTTATTGTCCGAAGATAGATATATCTCATTGACAAAGTCTGGAATCCTAAATTTAAAAGGTAAAAAGTAAAAGGTACAAAGGTAAAAAGTTAAGTGTGCCAATATACACACAAATGTTAACAACAGTTTTTTGACAATACACAAGATAGTAAATAAATAATACAAATAAAAGATTGGGGTCGACATTAACTAATGATTTCAAATAAAATGGAAAATCTAAAAGGTTGCATCTTACTTGATCGCATTAATTACAGTCTAAGTTAAATTGATCTTCGTAAAATTCCTCTGTAGTATAATAGGCCCTCACAACCTAGAACTCTTTCACTTCTTTTCGGAATCTAAATACACTTTGTATTTCTTTCAAATTGCTGGGTAGGTGATTAAATAATTTTTTGCTCTTGTAAATAAGGGAATTTTGAGTAAGAGCTGATGTAGGGACGGGTAGAGCAATATGGTGTCTTAAACGTGTATTATATACTGAAGAGTTGTTTATTTCATTTCTGTATTTCTTGTGAATTAGAGGTTCTGTCTCTAAAATGAAAAGACCTGCCAGTGTTAAAATCCTTTGCTCTAAAAACAATGGTCTACATGAATCGCGGCATTTAGCTTTACATAAGCATCTAATGGCTCTTTTTTGAAGGGTAAAGACCCTTTCAAACAGTTGATGCGAACATATACCCCAAAAGCATATGCCATAGCGTAGATGTGACTCTACTAATGAAAAATAAACCTTCCTAGCATTAGCAATATCCAGTTCGTGAGAAACACTACGTACGGCAGAGCAACCCGATGCTAATCTTTTGGACAACGTGTTAATGTGGCTTTCGAATCTTAACTTTTCATCAATAAGTAATCCAAAAAACTTATTTTCCGCGGCATTGCTAATTATTCCATCATCTAATGAAACCTCCCTGATGTTACATCTGAATGATACGATGTTCGTTTTGTTGACATTAAATGGAAGGTTTGCATCGCCCTTTCCCTTTTCCAAAATTTTTATATGCCATAGGATAGTGGTGTCATCCGCAAACATTGTTAATTTACCCTGGATGTCCAACTGATTCGGATCGTTGACATACAACAAGAATTACAGAGGTCCCAGAACCGAGCCCTGTGGGACACCAGAGTTGACAGCACATTCATTGGATTCAATTCCATTAAGTGAGACATTTTGGCGACGTTCAGTTAAGTAAGATTTTTTCAATTCAAGTTTATTCATCTGAAGACCACAAGTGGTATAAGACATGTCAAGAAGTTGGAGTATAGAGACAATACAAAATTACAGAGTAAAAAATTAAATATAAGAATAAGTACAAGTGCACACAGAGCACACTACAATTTAAATATTATGATAAAAAACAATTTCACATAGAGTACGACAGAATACACTAACATTAAATTACATTACATTAAAGAATTCTTCCAAAGTATAGAATGCACCCTCCATTAGTACTTTTTTCAGTAAATGTAACAGGCCGTTTCCAATATGTACAGAGAAATGGGTTTAAGTTGTTTAGAGGAGTATTCAGCAGATGCTGATTCCTGGTGGAATGACTGTGAATGTCATTACGGCAGAGTAAAGTATTTTTACGCTTGTAAATGTAACAGGCCGTTTCCAATATGTACAGAGAAATGAGGGGTAATACTTGTAGCTTTTTAAAGAGAGGTCTACTAGATTCTGTTTGAGGTTTACGAAACATAGCACGAATGCACTTTTTCTGTGTAATAAACCAAGACAATGCATTGCCTCTGAATCCATATATTTCAAGTTTTTTCAGCAGTATTCTGTGATTTACGCAGTCAAACGCCTTAGATAAGTCACAAAAAACTGCCGCAGCGGCCTCTCTATCATTCAGATTAAGGTAAAGATTTTCTAGAAAGGAAAAAATTGCATCGTTTGTACTTTTTGAGGCTTGGAAGCCAAACTGATTGGAACTTAGTATGTTAAACTTGATCAGGAAGGATGATACCCTTATTTTTACCAGTTTTTCTATTATTTTTGCTAGGATTGGTAACAGGGATATCGGTCTAAAATTGGTCTATATTGGTCTAAAATATAGCCAATGAATATCGATAAAGTTTCGTCGCTTTAAGCGATACGTCGCTGTATCCGATGTCGTTATAGGCGGTATGAGTACTTATTAGTTTATATAGATTTGGCCGGGACCTTGCCATTTGGTTGTTATAACCGATCTGTCGTTATAAACGATGTCGTTATATTCGGTTTTTACTGTATTAACAATAAGTATGCTTTGAAGTGTTTCGCCAATTTTTGCAATTTGCAATTTTTCCCTACAAGACCGATATGTGAGCTGTTCAAACTGAGCGCCTGGCCGTGCGTACACTGTTGCCGTCTCTCCGTTCCGTTCCCCACCATTCGCTCGTTCGCTTGCAAAATATATCGTACTTCTACCTTAGTACTTCTCGAGATTATATCTGTCAAACTAGATGGTCAATCACTTTGATTTTTTTTCACAATATCTGTGATATCCTGCTCTAGCTCCTTTTCGTTTTTCATAAACTTCTTAATTTTAGTACTAACGGTAGAATTAATAATGTGCTGTTTGCCTATGCATGGTCCATATATTACGTGTTGATTGAGTCAAATTCAATTATATATATCTCGGGTTCGGGATGGTGCTATATTCATGTGAATTCTACTTGATTTTAAATACTTTACTGATGTAATTCTTTTATAGATACATATTAATATTAATAGTAATGTTAATTTTATAGTCATATAAGGATTGTAAAAATCTTAAGTGAATGTACTTTGAATAAGTTAAATGTTTTTACTAGTGTATATTAGGGATTCCTATTTAAATAAACTACTTACTTACTTACTTTATTATATTACAAGCTTGTAGCAAATGATAAATTTATACATGAATTAATTGTTTGACAGAGATTATAAGTACAAGTATGTATGCTTCTTCTTTTCTATTCACGCGACAAGCTTTTAGAATAATAAATTCAACATAATATATTAAATATATTCCAGTAATAACTCTGATAACCAAGCAAACTGCAAACTTATAAATAGCATTCACCATAACCATCAATGAAAAAGAATTATATTTTTGTTTCAGGACATATAAACGATAAAGCTTGTTTTTAAAACGTATTTTTACATATAATTAAATTTTCAAATTTCTAGTTACGTCTTAACATATGCATTTCTTATAAATCTATCTATGCATTAGTCGATACAGGGTGTTTTTGAAACTTTCTATTTCTTGTCATGTAATAATCGATTTTAATATAATAAGTTGTAATGCGATTATCAAGATCATAATGCAAAATTGACATCTATGAAGGAATGCCTTCGTGCCATCACATGAAAAATTTCAATCCACCCCCCATTTGAGGGTAGTTGTACTAGTGATTTTTCTAATAACTCTGCTGACCGGAGATTTCTAGCTAAGATATTCCTGGATCAAATATGTTTTGTAGGATGTTAATTTCACTGGGGTTTGCCTAATATTATGGGCTTGCTTGTATTAAATAACTTCTCATTTCTCAAATGTGCTGAAGCTAATTCATTACCTTTCATCACAGTTTGAGGTTGGAAATATATGTTTAATGCTTTCCAATCCTGTTCTCATTATAAAATCCATTTGTTTAACTTACAAATATTATAAATTGCCCTCAGATATCGACAATATTTCATATTTTTCCAAGTTTTTCACTTGATTTTGATAGGTATTATAAAAACAAGGCTTGTCATCTAACTGTCAAATAATTCCCGAGTCCCATAATGTTGCGTTAGCCACTGTCGTTCACATAGCCAATACTCATCTAATGTATAGTAGGCCTTATCCAATTGCAATTCTTTGGCACTTTTTACAAGCTTTTATTTAGTTTCACCTGACCCGGTGTCTGTAATCAAATCTTGCAAGTTAAATTTGACCCACTTCTAGTTGCCGGATTAAACATGAAATTTGGCAGGTGTTCATAGTTCCCGTGACAATGCATTATGTAATTTTTGTTTATGGTCCGATTCGACTCAAAATTGGTGTGTGGGGTTTTCGGGGTCGGAGACTATGATTTTTTATTCAAAACAATTAGGTTTCCAACGTTTATTTTTAATTAATGATGTTGGAAGTCGCCAGTTATTATAAGAGAAGTTTGGGAAGAGAACTATGTCAAGGAAAGTTCAAGTTTTTTCAGCAAATTGTTTTCATCTGTTTGGGGAGAGCAGTAGAAGCAAATTATGACCTGAGCTAATTTTCTACTGGATAGTAAACAAAATTGTCATTATTTTTCAATTATTTCATCATTGTATTTGTCAAAACCAATCATGTATTTGTCAAAACCGATCACGTATTTGTCAAAACCGATCATGTATTTGTCAAAACCAATCAAGATAGATAGATAGATAGATAATTTATTCATCATTTAGGTTTTTACACAAAGTAGTACAAAAAACTTATCAGACTAGTCAACGGGAATCAGACATACATAAGCCCTGCAGGAGATAAAATATTTAAACATGTCAAAAAACTTTTTACAGATTTAAAATACAATTACATTTTCAATTCGAACCGTCTTACGGTATTAAGATTCTAAAAATTCCTTCTTTAAACAAAAAGCATTAGGCATTCAAGTATTTGAATAATTTTTCTTTAAACTAATTGAAACAGATATTTCCAAGAATACCAACCACACGCTTGTAACAGATTACACCCTGATGAGAGTGTGAATTTTGTCCTACACCAAGTCGTGAGAATGGTACGCGGAGATCATTGCCTCAACAGGTATCATAATTATTTCGTATAAAATTTGATTCTTTTTTTTTCTCATTTAGTGTTAATAAAAATATATACAGACATGGTAGGGTGACGAGTGATAGTTTGATGAAGATTTGTCGACAGCTTTCATGAGGTTGCGTACTCACCAGGCATCTGATTATTTTTTTCTGTATAATAAAAACCCTATAGGCATGACTTGTTTCCCCAAAAAAGCAGACCATAAGTTAACGTGGATTGCACTAGTGCGTGATAGGCAAGTTTGAGCACACTCAGGGATACTGTTTTTTTAAATTGTCTGATAACAAAGCAAACACTGCTCAGTCTTGATACAATATTATCTACATGCGGTTCCATGTTAGCTTTTGATCTACTATGACACCTAAGAATTTAGTTTCAAATACTCTTTTGATAGATATTTGATCTATTTTGATCAAAGGACAATAGTTAAAGTTCTTTGGTAGAAATAACTTATACTGTGTTTTAGAAGTATTTACTAATAAGCCATTCTTAAGACACCAGTGATGGAACTCTTTTTCACAAACGTTAGATTTATTAACAGATGTTTCCAAATCATTTTCGGCTATCAGTTGATTCGTATCATCAGCATAGATTACCATTTTTTTGGGAGAAGTTCAAGAGTATATAATATAATATAATAAATAGGCGACCTAGGATTGATCCTTGTGGAACTCCCATTGTAACTTGCAATAGATTAGATTTGACGGTCTAAGTTTCAAGTATATCCTCATGAGCAAGAATCATTGCTCCGCCATGAGCAAAGTTTTTTCAACAGAATTTTGTTAAGATGAAGTAACTCGGTATATGGATTGGTTCATCAACTTTTAGCCAATGTTCAGCAAGTAGTACTAGCCTCGGAGAATTGTGGTTGTCTACAAGTAGGGTTAGCTTATCATATTCTACTCGTCAAACCCTTTAATTTGATACTATTTTTTTTTCTTTGTGGTATAGGTTGGTTGGTTCTAGAGAAACCACTGCACTCTCTACTTGGACCCATTATGCGCACACATGTTCTAGAATTCAGGGGGGCATGCCAATTTCCCTAACAAAACTCAGCAGTTTCTTCAACTGAATTTCGTTGACATCCTCTGTCCACCATATTGTGTTCAGAAACTGATTAGTATATCTACTTATACTTTTTTATATTCAGTATTCAACTACTGGCTAATATGAAAGGCTGTTTTCGCGGTACACTATTTTAGCTCATTCCTTATATTTTAGTTATTTATCGAGATAATTTAATTTTTTGCAGAGGTATTCAAAAGGAAAACAATGTTGTCAATTTGCAGGTATCAATTTTTGGAAAACTACATTTTGTAGCAGATTTTTTCTTTTTTTTTTCTATTTACAAGTTTTTGTTAAAAACAAAAACTAATAGAGTTTTGTGGACGGACGTTTTCCAATAATATTTTTATTTGAAACCCATGAAAATATGTCTGTCTTTATCTACTACCTGCCAACACTGGCTGCTCGGGGATAGCAAATAAATTAAATAATAGTTTAAAAAAACTAAAAAACACGCTTTTATAGAAAACCAGACTAAAAAAATAGAGAATAAGAAAAAACATTATTTTATTTTAAAAAAAGCGTGGGGTGCATGGTATCGCCTCGGCCAACAATTACCTGTGATCTGAGACATTTCTTACTTTACTGCCCTAGGTGTGTAATGTACTATATAATTATTGATACCATGCACCCCACGCTTTTTTTTAAATAAAATAATTTTTTTTCTTATTTGCTAATTTTTTAGTCTGGTTTTCTATAAAAGCGTGTTTTTTAGTTTTTTTAAACTAATATTTATTTTCAACTTTTTAGTTTAGTTTTCTATTAACGTGTGTTTTTAGTTTTTCAAACTATTATTATTATTATTAAATTTGTTTAACTATTATTCTCCAATATTGAATAGAATCGGACCATAATCACAAAACTCGCGGCCATTTTGGAGCCGCCATCTTGAATCCTTCAGTTTTGACAAAATAATCATAATCTCCGACCCCAAAAACCCCCACATACCAATTTTGAATAGAATCAGACCATAATCACAAAACTCGGCCGCCATTTTGAAGCCGCCATCTTGAATTTTTCAATTTTTACAAAAGAATCATAATATTCGACCCCAAAAACCCCCACATACCAATTTTGAATAGAATCAGACCATAATCACAAAACTCGTCCACCATTTTGGAGCCGCCATCTTGAATTTTTCAATTTTTACAAAAGAATCATAATATTCGACCACAAAAACCCTCAGATACCAATTTTGAAAAGCGGAATCGGACCATAATCTCAAAACTCGTACGCCATATTGGAGCCGCCATTTTGTTTTTTTTTCACACAAAAATTTCTTAATGCATTGTCACCGGAATTATGTACACCTGCCAAATTTCAAATCATTCAGACGTCTGGCGGTGGGTCAAAATCGCGCCCAAAGGAGTTGGTTACAAACAAACATACAAGTGAAGCTAATATAAAGCGTGTAAAAAATATCCAATTTGCGAATGAGATATTGGGTAGTTTTTGGGTTACAAATGATTTCATCATATGGAGCGTATCTAGCAAGTTCTTTATGATGATTTTGCATGAAAAAATCACCAGCAACGGTTAATTTGTTCTATTTGCGGATACTTCAATTTAGGGGTAAGATATTGGGGTAGTTTTTGGGTCATAAATTATTTCGTCATATGGAGCGTGTCTAGCAAGTTCCTATTAATATATTTGCATGTGAAAATCCCCAAAAACGATTATTTTGTTCTATTCGCGAATATTTCAATTTGGGGGATATTGGTTTTGGAAAATATGATGTATTTGCATGAAAAAAATCAACAGCAAGGGTTAATTTGTTCTATTTGCGAATATTTCTATTTGGAAATGAGATATAGGGGTAGTTTTTTGGTCACAAATCAATTCGTGTCATCGAACTTGGGGAGAAGATGCCAAAATACAGTTATTCTTCGAAACATTCCCAACAATGGCCATTTTCAGTTCGAACCAACAATATCTATAAATGACGATAAAAAAACCCGTTGCTGCTGTCACACCCGTGAGCGGTGATTATTTCCCTTACCTGTTTAATCTTCAGTAAAACAAATTTAACAAAGTAGAATTATTCAAGTGGATCTGGTCAGTAAGCAAGTATTATAGCTCTTTGCATTTATTTATCTCCAATCTTTCTAGAAGGTCGAGCTTAACACCTTTCTTTTCTATATGTAATATTTGGAAATCGTCAACAAAAAAATGTTTTTCAGTCAAGAGTTGAATAGCAAATATTGAATTTGTTTTACCATTGATGAAACAGTTCTTAGGTTCTGATAATCGCTTTTATGTTCTGCCTGTTTGGCCTATGTAAAAACTTGCACGAGAGCCACAAGTTGATACTCCAAATTTCTCAGTTTTATCTTTATTGTTCTTAATAAATTTACCTAAATTATTATCTGTTTTGTATGTGATATTGATGTTGTTTCTACAAGAAAGTAGTTTTTTTTCGAGGATCTCCGAAATATGTAATAACTTTAAAATTATGTTTTTTGTTTTGAGTAGGAAACACTTCTAGTAAATCTTTTTTGTAAAGTTTTCTTAAAATAATATTTATCCATCGGGTGCAAACTATAACCATTATTAATTTCAATTTGTTTAATTATATTTGTAGTGCCCTACAAAATATACGTTTTTAGTTTCATCCTGTATGGAACAGGTTTCCGGAGATAGGGTGGAGCAATGTTTTTGAAGGATAGTTTTTGATTAATAAAATTACTTCAATCAAATCCGAATTTTTGATAGTTTGAATAAACTACAAATTGGTGACCCCTGAAGTGAATAATTGTTTCACGTTTAGAAAACATGTTAAAGTTACTGCAGAGCCTTGCACGGGATCAAATGGTAAAACTTCTCCAACACTTTGGTATCAATCCAAGTGGAACTGTAGCCGATATGAAGATAATGCTGGAAGCTGAAATCCTCAAGAGATTCCCAAATATATCAAATCCTCAAGATTTCGATCTTACAGAACTGCTTCATGACATTGGTAACCATCAAGAAGGAACCATTGAAACAGAAACTAGTCAAAATCTCACAAAAACAGTAAACAAGTTGGAAATTTTCTGCATTAAATTGATGTAGAATCTTGAGATAAATAACAAAAAAATGGAATATCTTGAAAGTCTAATTAGTAAACAAGACCATTCAAATATGCAAGATGACTTCAACCGAAATAATGAACAGAGCAATTCTGCTGAAAACTTTGATAAAGAATCTGCGATTCGGGCAAAATCTGTAGTACTACCATCCTTTTGGAAAAATGAACCCGAGTTGTGATTCAATGCTGTCGGTACGATTTTTGATCTGAATGGCATACATTCAGATAAAATCATATGCGGAAAGGTATTAGCAATGTTAGACCTTAGTATTGCCAAAGAAAATTCGAGCCTATTCAGAATTCAACAAGGAAATTTTCCATATTTATATGAAGAGTTGAAAAACCAACTCATCAAAATGTACCAGATATCAGACGAAGAAAAAATGACGAAATTATTCAGGGAATGTCATCTTGGAGATAGAAAACCTAGTCAACTATACCGAGAGATGAAAGATCTTGCTTCTGGACAAATGACAACCAATTTCGTTTTGTTGGCTTGGCTGAAGAAACTACCTAGTACAGCAGAACAATTCATTCGTGCTTTTCTTGAGAAACTGCCAGAAGAAGAACTGGTCAATATGGCCGATGGAATGATGAAAGGAACAATTTCAGAGGTTTGTGCTGTTCAATCTAGCGGAGAGAAAAGTAACCTGAAAACAAAAATTGAACAACTGATCCAAAAACTAGACGAAACCATTTCAAGAAGGGAAAGCAGGTCTTCTGAACGGAACTGGAATCGGTCGTGATCTAGATTCAGATCGAAATCAAGAGTTCGAGAATCAAACCCAAGTGAAAAATATTATTATTATCACAGGTGTTTCGGTAGTTCGGCTAGAAAATGCATCAAACCTTGCACCTTTGATGAAAAATCTTCGAAAAACTCGCAGGCCAATCGTTATTGACAATGTGCGAGGATGGCCACAAAGAAAGTCGTCTGATAATTTTCGATCCCAAATCAAAGATTGAATTTTTAATTGACACAGGTGCAGACGTATCAGTTATACCAAAGTTGGATGAGAGTTCAACAATATTTGGAAAAACCCTATATGCCGCCAATGGTTCGAAAATAGCAACATTTGGAGAGAAAGTCTTAACTGTGACATTAGGTTTGAGGAGACGATTCGACTGGACATTCATTGTAGCAGACGTAGACAGAGTAATTAATGGAGCTGATTTTTTAGAAAAATTTGGTTTATTAGTGGATTTATTCAATGGAAGGCTGGTTGATACCAACACAAATTTAGTGAAAAATTGTGAACTTTTACTAGTGGAAAATTGTAGTATCAAAACAATAAATATTAGTTGTCCATATCATCGACTTTTAAACATATTTCCCAATTTGACAAAAAATTCCTTCAATAGGCCAATAAAACGAAAATGTGGTAAATCGTAGACTCAACCCCGAAAAATTGTATGCTGCAAAGAAGGAATTCAAATATCTAATGGAACAAGGCATTATTAGACCATCTAAAAGTCCCTGGGCTAGTCCTTTGCACATGGTCCGCAAATTAAATGGCGATTGGAGACCATGTGGGGATTATAGATCATTAAACTCAAAAACAATCCCAGACAGGCATCCCTTACCAAGCATTGAAGACTTCACCTTTCATTCGGAGGGTAAAGAAATATTCTCAAAAGACGACTTGGTTAAAGCGTACCACCAGATTCCGATGGCACCAGAGGATATTGAAAAAACCGCAATCATTACATTTTTTGGATTGTTTGAATACCTTTCTATGACTTTTGGTCTCAAAAATGCAGCCCAGACATGCCAAAGATACGTTCACCAAATCACAAAAGGTCTTGATTTCTGTTTTCCGTATTTGGATGATTTCCTAATCGCCTCAGAAAATGAAAAAAAACACAAAAAACATCTGAATTTATTGTTTGAAAGACTGGAAAATCACAGATCAATCAATACAGAAACAAGTGAATTTGGTAAAAAAAGTATAGAATTTTTAGGATACTTATTTACAAGAGATGGCATCAGACCAACTGAAAGAAAGACTCAAGGGATTCTGGACTATACAAAACCGGAAGATTTAAATGGTCTGAGGGGATTCCTTGTTATGGTGAATTTTTACAGAACATCAATTCCTAATTGTGCTGAAATTCAAGCCCCACAAAATGATTTTCTGAAAGGAACTACCAAGAAAAATGAAAAACTCAATTGGACTTCACTACAAGAAGAAGCGTTTTCTAGAATGAAAGAGGCAATATCTAATATAACTGTATTGACTCATCCGTCAACATCAAGTCCCTTAGCCTTAATGGTTGACGCATCGAATGAATCTATTGGTGCAGCAATAAATCAGTTGGAAGAAGGTACTTGGAAACCTCTTGGATTCTTTTCTAAAAAACTAAGAAATTCTCAGAAGAAATACAGCACTTACGACCGAGAATTACTAGCTATTTACGAAGCAATTAAATATTTTCGATATATGTTAGAAGGACAAGAGTTTATCATTTATACCGATCACAAACCAATCACATTCGCTTCTGAAAAGAATTCTGAAACATCTTCACCAAGACAAACTTGATACCTGGACTATATGAGTCAGTTTTCCACAGATATACGCCATATTTCTGGAAACAAAAATGTGGTAGCTGACACCCTATCTAGAATTTCCACTATAAATTTGGAAAGTACAACAGACTTTACAACCTGGGAAAAAGAACAAAGTAATGATACTCAATTACAAAAATTACTACACGGAAACACTTCACTTGTGTTGAAGAAAATGAACATTCCCGATACCAATTTCAACATCACCTGCGATATTTCAACAAATAATATTAGACCATATGTTCCCGAATCTTTCAGAAAAGAAATATTCAATAAAATTCACAGTATGTCACATCCAGGCGTGAAGGCAACGTTAAAAATGAATGAGGATAAATTTGTTTGGACGAATATGAACAAACATATTAAGAAATGGGTTCAATGCTGTATTCCATGCCAGACATCGAAGATAACCAGGCATAATATGAGTCCGACGGGATATTTTAGGATACCAGATACAAGATTTGAACATGTCAATATCGATTTAGTTGGTCCACTTCCCACTTCCAATGGATATTCTTACTGTCTCACCTGCATTGACAGATACTCGAGATGGGTTGAAGCTCTACCAATCCAAGACATAACAGCTGAAACAGTTGCTAAAGAATTCTACCGAGGGTGGATTAGTCGATTTGGGATACATATATCAACTGTTTTATATGGTTTTAGAGTGACTCCCAAGGAAGACTTGGATGGTTGGAGTAGTGCTGAAATACTTTATGGATCTACTCTACGTGTACCAGGAGATATTGCCATTACAAATTCGAATGAAGAGTTATCTCATCAGGATTTTTTGAAAACATTACAAGAGTCCATGAGAAATATGGAGAGAAGAAGATTTTTGTACATAAAGATATGAGGAGTACTTCCCATGTAATTATGAGAACAGATAGCATTAAAAAGCCACTACAAACTCCATACTCTGGATCCTATAAAGTTCTGGAAAGAACTGAAAAATACTTCGGAATTCTAGTGAATGGAAAAAATAAAAACATATCAATTGACAGACTCAAGCCAGCATTCTTAGAATTTTCTGAAGAATATTCATCCGCAACACCCAATATTTCTAACAAACAGATGGGAATTCTAAAAAAAGATAAAATGAAGAAATCGCTAGAAAACCAACCAGGAAATTCAGAGTCAACGTCTTATACCACCCGTTATGGAAGAAAAGTTCATTTTCGTATATAATTTTTCTAATGTAGTGTATAATGTAGTGCCCTACAAAATATACGTTTTTAGTTTCATCCTGTATGGAACAGGTTTCCGGGGAGATAGGATGGAGCAATGTTTCTGAAGGATAGTTTTTGATCAATAAAATTACTTCAATCAAATTTTTTGATAGTTTGAATAAACTACAAATTCAACTCTTAATTAAAAAAAAATCAGAAAGGGAAATATTGATTAATCTATGTTTCATATTGTTATATGCGGATAATTTATCTTTGTCGACGAGACAATGATGCATAACTGTCCTCATTGGTTTCTTTGTATGATAGTGTATTAATCGGTATTATAGATTTTAAGGAACAAAATTTTTGGATTTCTACCTTTCCATTTCTGAAACTTCTGCACATAGATCTGTTAGATAAGTCATCAATCAGGACAAAAAGTATTGTTACTAGTTATTCTCTCACTAGTAAGTCATCACTAGCCAATAGAGGACTAGCCACTAGAGCTCAAATCGGGTGAACGCTATGTATGTGATGTCAAATAGGTGAAATTAACCTAGTATACGTAAAATTATTGAAATTCATCTAGTGTGCTTCAGTCTTTGTTAAAATGTATGAGGAATTTTTATTATTTATAACAGATTTAGAACTAAGAATTGAGTTGTGATATTGTACATACTTTTTTTCAACCACCATTGAACAATTTTAGGCATCCATTTTTCAAGTTCTCTATTAATAACTTCTTGAAACAGAAACTAGTTTCTGCATCAGGATGTTTCAACAAAAAAAATGACCATATACTCACAACTCATGGGATCCACAGATGAAGGGAATATATCAAAATTGGAACTGGAAGACAGTCGATCACCTCCCCTTCCCAAATGTCTGGGAGGTAAGTCAGGTGCATCGGAATGGTGATGATATTCCTTCATTTGGTCATGTCCTTGACCACCCTCAGCTCCACCTGGACCTGATCGCATACAATATCGGATTGTTGCCAACCATGACCTCATATCATCTGTATCATGGGCTTCTATAACAAATTCCAAGTTGTTGCTCGCCTTCAGAACAAATGTGTTTTCATGATCTGGCATTTCTAAAGCTGTAGTTTCTCTAGCTTCTGAAATGAGGGCGCAGAAAACTCCACTGCGGGGCTATATGAAATGAAAATCAGAATTCTACAATAGCAATTATTTTAGAATTACACTGAAATAAGAGTGATTACAAATGCAAATATTTTTTCTGATTTGTTCAAATTAAGGGGAAGTTTTGCTATTAGAAACTTGCAACATATAATTACAAATATAACAAACTATGTAAACAAAATAACCCAATAGCGTGGCCAGTTGGAAAGATAGATTTTAGAATTTAGTTACTGAATCTAAAATTGTCATCAATTAAGTTAACGAATCGTGTGTCAGAAAAAATGGAAAATGAAAAATGGTATTCAACAATTTCAAACTGAATATTTGGTTTTCAGAAGAAGTTATGAGTGAAATTAAAAAACGTGATAAATTATTCAAAATAGCTAAGCAAGCAAAAAATGAAAGTGATTAGACGGAGTATAAAGTTATAAGAAATTATGTAACCAGCATGATAAGAAGCGAAACGAGGAAATATTACAAAGAACAAATTGATCAAAACAAAAATGGCTGTAAGGCCGTGTGGCGCACACTGAAAGAGTTTTCTACTGGAAAGAAAAATGAGTGCATATCCGAAATAAACTTCAATGGTATACTTAAGACACAAAATGAAGATATAGCAAATTCTTTCGACTCATTTTTTATAGGTAGTATCAAAGATATAATTTATAGCATAATTTCAAACAATGATTTTTATCACATATTCCTTTGAGAACACATACATTATCGAGTTTCAGTAGCATTGATATGAAGTATTTGAAAATGATTAATATGTCACAAAAAATACTACTGATAATAATGGCATAAACTTGACCATCAAGCAATCATTCAGTATTTAAAAAAAAAAACACATTTATTGCCAAAACAGGCGTGGGCCCAATTACAGGACACAGCAAAAAAAATTTGTAAAAGTAAAGTGTGAAATAGATATACAGTATCGGAAATATTTTATCTGGGGTATAGACAGAAATCTACACGAGCAACAAGGAACGCAATGATATGATAATACCACATAAACAAGAGAGACGCACTGCTGTGCGCCCCTCCTGTTACCCCACCCGACGCATTAACTGACCACATGGCAATGCGTCACAGCCGCAAGCTTGCCGAGCCGTGGTTGCAAAACACAAGATCGTGACAATTATTACCTTTTGAAACATGCCGCCTATTTACACAACCGCAGAGAAAGTACAATAGATTCGGCTATTGTTTGGCCCAAAATGGTGGTTTGTTCGAACATTTAATAAAATAATTCCGTACACAAAATATTTAATTTGGTTTATCTTTTCTTGTAAATATTTTTTCCTCTCCATTCAAGAAATAATTGTTTTTCTGTTAGAAATTAGTTTTTTGTTTTTATTGTCTTGTTTATGTTTAAGAATTTTCTTTTGTTTTCGCGGCCACCATGGCACCAAAGATATTTTGATCTACCTGTTGCCCTACAGATTAAATTGAATCAATGATTCAGTTTAATTTGTTCAAATTATCTGAAGTGAAATTATTGTCAATAATTCTTCTTCATTGCAGCGCACACATTCTCCCGACTGCTGCTGGTATGATACTGACGTCCTGAGCTGACCGCCCTGATTCTCCTATCTCTGTGTCGTGACGTAAATATCCCTTCCTCGAGCGAGTCGAGGAGAAATTGTAATGCTCTCTCAACATATAGCAAGCTATTCTTTACGCTCTCATGAAACACCGTACCCAAGATAAATACTTTCCGAT
Organism: Gonioctena quinquepunctata; assembly: GCA_018342105.1. Lineage (NCBI taxonomy): Eukaryota > Metazoa > Arthropoda > Insecta > Coleoptera > Chrysomelidae > Gonioctena > Gonioctena quinquepunctata. The sequence goes on from JAFIRS010000123.1 coordinate 190,029, forward strand.
ACTGTATACAAGTTTCAATAATAATATTAGTAGTAATACATTCATGGAACATTCCCAGAAAAAAGACAAGAAATGAAAGAGGAAAAAAAAACAAAAACAAAAAAACAAAAAAGAAAAACAACAAAGCGATCGGGATTCGAATAAAATGTATAATATATAGTTATTGTTGCTTCGCAAACATAATGTTTCTGATCTCTTTTTTGAAAAAGTGTAATGGTGAAGGAAGAAGAAAAAACAAATTGGGACTTTAGAATACAGGATATTGACGAAAAATATAGGACTTTTTATTCGGTCGTAAGTAATATCCTGAACGAAATTGCGCCAATAAGGCAAATGAAAATTTTTCCAAAATATAAAGAGTGGTGGCCACAGCATGTTCAAGAGTGTACACGAAATAGAGACATCAGTTATAAAAACTTTATCACAGACAAAACTCAAGAGAATTGGGAAATTTATAAACAAAATAGAAATACAGCCGTGAAAGTTATGAGAGAAGAAAAATGTTAATATTTTGATAACAAAATTTGGGAAAATAAAGGAAACTCTGATAAAATGTGGGAAACCTTAAAACTCTGTCTCCCAAAGAAATTAATAGATAATACCTTAGCGGAACTTAAAATAGATGATGATATCACAAAAGATATATATGCAATGCCAAATTTACTAAATAATTACTATGTAGAAAGTATACAACAGCTCAATAATGAAATAGACAATACAGGCCCTGATTTTCCAATTTTACGAAGATATCGTGAACGTGTTTTATATGGCTTCAAATTAATTGACTATGGAAAACTCAAAACTATTATTTTCTCTTTGCCTAATAAAGGTAGTCCAGATGATGAAAATATACATTTTCTGAAGAATTGTTTCGATAATATTGCACAGCCCCTGTTGAACCTCATCAACTCCTCTTTTGAAACTTGTAGAGTTCCCAGTGATATCAAAGTATCCACAATAGTACCAATTCCTAAGGTAAAAAATTCCAACGATGCTAAAGACCTGCGACCAATCAATATGCTACCTTCAATAGAGAAAATATTAGAGAAAGCTGTATAAGAGCAAATTTTGAATTTTCTGGACCAGAACGGAGTAATCAATAGTGTGCCGTCGGGTTTCCGTGCTGGGCACAGCTTTACAGTGTGTGCTTGATGATTTCAAAAATAATTCAGATAAACATTTAATGACAGGAGTAGTTTTCATTGACCTGCAAAGAGCTTTTGAAACTGTAGGTTGGTAAGAAAATTAGAAAGTATTGGTATTATTGGGGATGCATTGGCATGGTCGGTTGATTATCTCGAGAACTGAAGACAAAAACTTAAATTGAACAATATTCTATCTGATGAAATCATAAACGAACAGGGTGTTCCACAGGGTAGTGTACTTGGTCTCATATTATTTTTAATATACATTGACGATGTGGTTAATAATGTTGGAATATGCTCAATTCAGTTATTTGCTGACAACACACTGATTCACTTTTCAAATTCAGAATATACGACGGTAGTGAATATAATCAACGAAACACTAGAAAACATAATCAGATGGAGCTGTGCCAACAAATTAAAGGTAAATGCAAAAAAAAACAAATTCATGTTGATACTTAACGACAAGGAATATAAAAAGTTCAAAGAAAATATGTGTGAAATAAAAATCAACAATAGTTCAATTGAACTAGTGGATACTTATAAATATTTAGAAGTAATTATTGATAGAGATTTGAAATTCAAAGAACATGCAAACTATATAATAAAAACAATATCATTAAAAATAAACTATTTGTTCAGAAGCTCCAGATTTCTCTCCATATGGTCAAAAACTATTATTTACAATACAATAATTCTTAATCACTTCAACTACTGCTCTACCATACTATTTTTAATACAACAAAATGAAATGAAACGATTACAGAAATTGCAAAATCGAGCAATTAGAATAATATTATCCTGCACTAAACAAACACCCATAAATGAAATGTTGAATATGCTTGACTGGTTACCACTAGAAAAAATATTACTATATCTTTAAAATAAGAACAGGTAGTGCTCCACCACACTTGAGGGAAAAAATATCTTTCGTATCAGAACACCACAATTAACAACACCCGAAGTTGAAAAAATGTATTCATTCCAAATGTAAAAACAAAAAAATCGCAAAATTCGTTTTTTTTTTCAGAGGACTAAATAAGTTCAATGAACTTTCTGAGGATATAAAAAATTCATCCTCTTTTGCTGTATTTAAAATTAAATTGAAGAGACTTCTGTTGAGTGAGTGCAAACCTCGATAATGATACCTATTATTAACTTTTATTTATGTGTGTGTATATGTATGTATATATAGTGTTGTGCTAATTACTATCTGTTTGTTATCAATGTATTTCTATGTAACTATATTTTTATTCTACTTATTTTATTGACTGTACTTATATATTAGTCTTGGGCTAAATAAAGGATTCATATATATATATATATATATATATATATACACACAGGGTGTAACATAAGTACGTTAAAATATTCAAGTGACGTTTTCCTGAGACAATTTTAAGAAAAAAAGTCTATAAACTTGTGTCCGGAAATGCTTCGTTTCGGAGATACAGGGTTTTGAAATTGAATTGAATTGAAAATGAGTTATTTGTACGAAATTTGGTACCCGGGGTTTTTTTGACGTGGGAAATCATGTAACATCTAGAGGGCGCTGCGTACGCTGTCATTATTTATTTCAAATTGCCCTAACATTTTTGACAGTAAACTTTTGGTACTTTTCATGAAAAACCTTATTCCCACACCTTTTCCAAGTAAAAAATGTACACTTCCTCAACAACGCTGGAGGTGATCGTTTTCGAGATATTTACAATTTTCTATATCGATGCATGTTACTTAGCTCCTAGGGCGCTAAGTGAAGTTGCTGAGAACATGACAAAAACTAAGTAGGTCTCGTCAAAATAAACTACTTTTTTCCTATGAAATGTTTATCGAAAAATGATTTGTTTTCGAGATACAGATTGTTGAAATTTTTCAAAACATGGCTGGTTTTTGTCATAAGTTTTTTGCAACTGCAGTTATTTTCATCAAACTTTATACGCAGTATACCCGGACAGACTTCTTCTAAACTGAGCATTATCAAACTGCTTAATCAGTAATCCCCAACGCGTCACTCCTTGTGGAGCGACATTTGCGAATCTTTTCCGGCGACTTTCCGAATCTGGAAGCTTTGAAAGAAATTCTGCAGTAGGACGACCACGGACAAGTACAAGAAAAATTAGTCAAACTTTAAATGTGAGTCACATGACCGTTTTTAGAATTTTAAAGGAACAGCAATTATATCCTTATCATATTCAGCGTGTCCAGGCACTTACGCTACGTGATGTTCAACCCTTGTATCGAATTTGCTCAATGGCTTCAAAGAAAAGTCGAACAACATCCCCAAATTTTATCGAGAATCCTCTTCACAGATGAGGCTAATTTTTCAAGAAATGGTGTCATGAACTTCCATAACAACCACATCTGGGCGGAAGATAACCCACATGCGATAACGCAAACTCATTTCCAAGACAGATTCTCTTTTAATGTATGGGTAGGCATAATTGGGGATTATTTAATTGGGCCCTATTTTCTCCCCTTACGTTTGAATGGAGATGCTTACCAAAATTTTTTGGAACACGAGCTTCCCCAGCTTATGGAAGATGTTCCCATTGGTCTCCGAAATCACTCTTGGTTTATGCACGATAGAGCCCCTGCTCATTTTAGTCTGATAGCAAGAAATTTATTAGACGTAGCATATCCCCAACGATGGATAGGAAGAGGAGGTACTCAGCATTGGCCCCCGAGGTCACCAGACCTCAATCCCGTCGATTTTTTCATTTGGGGACATCTAAAATCACTAGTGTATGCTAGCCCCATTGAAAACGAGTAAATATTAAGGGATCGCATCATAGCTTGCTGCGAAACGATAAGAAACACTCCCGGCATTTTTCAACGGGTGCGGAATTCTTTGATGAGGAGAGCAGAAGCTTGTATTACTGTTGGGGGTCGTCACTTTGAACAGTTGTTGTAATAGTTGTTTCGTTCAATTTTTATATGTTTAATTGCCTAATAAATAACATAGTACTTCTCCGAATTGTTTTTTTGCAAACTCCAAAATGTAGTACTTTCTAATTGAATAATTAAACCTGACAATTTTTTTTAATTTGGATTGATTATGCAGTTTGATAATGCTCAGTTTGAAAGAAGTATGTGTTTAAAGTTTGATGAAAATAACTGCAGTTGCAATAAACTTATGACAAAAACCAACCATGTTTTGAAAAATTTCAACAATCTGTATCTCGAAAACAAATCATTTTTCGATAAACATTTCATAGGAAAAAAGTAGTTTATTTTGACGAGACCTACTTAGTTTTTGTAATGTTCTCAGCAACTTCACTTAGCGCCCTAGGAGCTAAGTAACATGCATCGATATAGAAAATTGTAAATATCTCGAAAACGATCACCTCCAGCGTTGTTGAGCAAGTGTACCTTTTTTACTTGGAAAAGGTGTGGGAATAAGGTTTTTTCATGAAAAGTACCAAAAGTTTACTGTCAAAAATGTTAGGGCAATTTGAAATAAATAATGACAGCGTACGCAGCGCCCTCTAGATGTTACATGAAAATCAATACGAAATTATGATTTCCCACGTTAAAAAAACCCTGGGTACCAAATTTCGTGCAAATAACTTATTTTTTGCAAAAGTTATTTTTAAAAAGCGAACAAAAAAATTCAATTTCAACACCCTGTATCTCTGAAACGAAGCATTTCCGGACACAAGTTTATATAGACTTTTTTTCTTAAAATTGTCTCAGGAATACGTCACTTGAATATTTTAACGTACTTATGTTACACCCTGTATATATATATATATCAAAGTATACTCCCAAGTCTTTGCAACTATCGGTTTTTTCTAGTAAATGATTATTTATTGTATAATTGTGATCAAGAGTGATGTGTTTGTTGGAAAAGGTGGAATATTTACATTTACTTAAATTGAGTGGTAATTTGTTTGAAAGGCACCAGATGGCTAATTTATCCAAATCGTTTTGTAGTATTCGACTGTCGTTAGGGGACTCTATAACACGAAAAACTTTCAGGTCATCGGCAAATAATATAATTTCACTATCCATACTCATTCCTGTCATTGTTGAACTTCGAGAACAGTAGAGGAGCCAGGTTGCTTCCCTGTGCTGCGCCACTGGTGGCATTGTATTCCTCAGATTCGTGTCCTCTATATTCAACATATTGAGATCGATTCGTAAGATAGGAATAAAAGAATTGTAGTACATTTGAGTCAAAACCAATTTAATTGAGTTTAGAAATGAGTATAATGTGGTCCAACTTGTCGAAGGCCTTTGAAAAATCTGTATATATTGTGTCTACCTGGAGCTGATTTTCTAATGCGCAACTTATAGTTTGTGTAAATGTTATTAGATTGGTAATAGTGGATCTTTTTTGCGATAAAACCATGGTGCTCAAAAGTTATTATATTTTGAACAACATATCTCAAAGCCCTTCGCAAAGTTACATAGCAGTGTGATGGGTCGAAAGTTTTTCATGTCATTTATCTCTCCTGTTTTAAAAATGGAAATGACTTTACTTTTTTTCCAAACCAGTGGAAATGTTTTTGTCTTTAGTGCAGTATTGAAGAAAACAGTTTTTGTGGCACAAACAGAAAGGTTGGTGCAATTCTGAAAACAAAACCCATGACCTTGAGAGTTTGTTTATAGTTCCCTGTATGTGGGTGTAAAAAGTGAGATTTGTATCTAGCATTACTCCTAAGTCCCTTACTTTGTTTTGTCTCTTGAAGTGAATGTTGTCAATTACATAATCAAACTGGATTGAGTTACGTATTCTACCAAAGGTTATGCAGTAGCATTTATTAACATTTAAGGACTTGTCGTTTGTCACTGACCACCTCTTCAGGGAATCAATATATTGCAGTTTATAGTCTGCAATATTCAGGATTGGCAGATATATTTTTAGGTCATCAGCTAAAAGTGAGAATTTGCTGAACTGGAATGAGTCACCATTGTCATTTAAACAAGGTGAACAAGTGGGACGCCAGAAGGGGTCGTAATCTGGTTAGACATGAAATTTTTTATTTTTATGGTTTTTACTCTGTTTATAAGATAATTTCTGAGCCAGTTAACCAGAGGGATCGGAAAGCCAATTAAATTTAATTTGAGAATAAACAGTTCATGATTGACCCGGTGAAAGGCCTTACAAAAATCTGAATACATTGCATCGACTTGCATGCCAGATTCGAATTTTTTCAATATATCGTTTTGAAAAACTAATAAGTTAGTGACACTAGATTTTCCGGATGTGGAACCATGTTGTTCATTTAATATAACATTTTTACAGTGCCTTCTTAAAATTGGTACCAGCAATTTTTCTAGCATTTTCGGTAGTTCCGATAGCATGGTGATCGGCCGGTAATTTATTTATAGAATTCTTTAAACCGTTCTTGAATATGGGAATTACGTAGCTGTCCTTCCATATTTCCAGAAAATGTTCAGTATCAATCGACAAGTTAAAAAGATGCTTTATTGGCAAACATAATGTAAACACACAGCGTTTCAGAAAGTAAAAAGGAATTTCATCGGGGCCATGGCTCAGCTTGTCTTTGAGGTTACAAATACCGTTAAATACTTCCTCGGTGGAAAAGTGGATTGGAGGTATAATAACTGTTCTACTGAATGACCATTGGTTATTTTCAAAATCTAATATATCGTGACTATATGTGCTAGCAAAGTGTTCAGCAAAAAGGTTAGCAATGGACTCGCCAGTATCACCAGTTTTTTCTCCCATCGAGCTGGGATGAGAAGTGTTTGCGTTTTTAGACCTGAAGAAATTCCAGAAATACTTGGGGTTTGTATTAATGGAATTTTCAACATGGTGTAGATATTGATTGTAACAGCATTTCGATAGATTTTTGCATTGGCGTCTTAAATTTGAAAAGTGAACATAATCATCAGCATTTTGTGGGCCTTTGAATTCAGAGTGAACTCTTTTCTTTTCACTGGTAAGTTTTTTAAGTTCAGATGAAAACCAAATTGGGAATTTAGCAGGCCTCATTAATTTTACATTTACAAAACAGCCTATTGCATTTTGTATGATTTGCTAAAAGAGAGTTTAAATCATTTGATGAAAGTTGTTCCTTCCAGTTTATGGCTGCGAAGTAATTGTTCAGACTGCCATAGTCAGCATTTTTAAAACAAAGGTAGTATTCTACATAATGGAGATTGGGATGATAGAATAGAACAGGGCCTTATTTTCAGGAATAACAATCACAGTGACATTACATTTAAAACAAAAAAAAACATACATTATCACAGTAACCAGAATTAAAGAAAATAGTGTCAGGTAAAGTTGATTGAATCAATCTTAGGACTTGAGGACAAGTATTTGTATCAGTTAAAATATTAAAATGAATAAATATTAAGATGAATAAAGTTTAAAATGAATAAAATTGTCTTATTTTCAATACAGGATCCATTTGTAAAAATATCTATTCTCCCAAATATTCTTTAGTAGAGTATGGTTCTAGATTTACTATGATATTGATTATAAGCCTCTTGAAGACTTTTATGTTCACTTCTTGTTTGACTGTTTCTGGTAATTTATTAAAAAACCTAATACATGCATACCCTGGAGACTTTTCTGTTATTGACAGTCTGTGGATTGGGATATTATAGTCGGTGTTATGGTTTCTTGTGTTTAGTCTATGTTTTATCTTGTGCGACTCAAATTTATTGCGATTTTTAAACAGAAATCACCGAGTGGATGTTGGCAAAGTAAATGGTTCGCTTTGCACCCTCATCCAAATATGTCGATGTTACTCTAAATGCATAACAGATAGATGACAATTTGGTGCTGGTTTCCCTAATATGTTTTTCGAAATCTAAGTTTTGGTCAATGTGTACGCCAAGAAATGTTGTGTGTTCCGCCAGTGTTATTATCTGCGTTTGTACTTGAAGCATCTCAGCTATGTTATTGTTTTTCTTTTTAGTCCTAAAGCAAATATAGTTTGTTTTATCTTTGTTTAGTATGAGTTTGTTCATGGTAAACCATTTCTATGTTTTTTCCAGTGTTTCGTTTGAGATGTCTAAAAGATTGTTTAATGACCAACCCACCGTTAAAATGTTTGTGTCATCTGCAAAATTCACTAAGTTAATATTTTCATTATTCACAATATCTAAGGCTAAATCATTTATGTAAAATATGAATAAGAAAGGGCCCATGACACTACCTTCAGGGATACCTACAATTGTCGTAATTTCCTCTGAGTAATATTTATAAGAATATTCAATGTTACAAGGGTTGCCGTGTGGTGAAAGCTATTATCCAATAGTAAGTCGATGGCTTTCTCAGTGACAATAGACTCACCTTCAAAGGCAAAGATAAGATCTAAGTAGGTATTGTGTTGATTAGGAATACAATTACATTGTCTCAGGTTCATAAATGCTAATGAATCATACAATATTCTAGCTGCGTAGCCTTGTAGGGACAAATTGAGAGTACCATAGAAATCTGAGTCTCTATTTAGGTTCCATCGAGCAAGTGGTAGATTATAATCACCAAACAAATAGATAGGACAATCCGGGTGAGAGAGAACAATATGCTCAACCGTTTAGAATGGTAAAAAGGTCATGATTTGAGCCAGAGGGCAAATATACAGCTCCAATTATGAAAGAACGGTTATTGAATTTCAGGAGGACAAACAGCTGTTCTATATTATGCACATTTAGGGAGATATCTTTAGTATCATATATAGATTTCACAGCAATCGGCACTCCTCCTCCCAGACTCTTTGAGCTTGTTTGACTATTTCTGTCCATGCGAAAAATGTTGTAGTCTTTCCAGCCAAGTTCAGCATCAGAAAAATTTGCATTGAGTCAGGTTTCAATCAGAATAATGATATCGTTATCACAGTTGTTGACAGATTGTTCTAAATTTGAGAGTTTTGTTCGTATTCTGCCTACATTGTATTCGTAATGCTTTTCAATACCTTCTTATAATAATTCAGATTTTGTCTCTTTGATGCGCATGAAAACCATCCTAATTAATAAATCTTGGTCCGGCTCATATAAGTTGGTTGATAGTGTATTTTTGGGACGTTCGTCCGCGTTGGTTTGATCGACGAGTTGTGGTAACTCGTTTCCAAAAATGAGGTTTTGAATAAGACAGCACTTCACGTTGTGTTAACTTATTCTGTTTAATTTCTTACGTTCACAAGAGTATGTATTCAGTGTCAATTCTCTTTGACAGTAGTGACATCGCCGCTATATCGACGAAGAACAACTGATCACGCATAGGCGTGCGGATTCAACTAAAATAGGTCATACATAAGAGATGAACAACAAACATACAGCCCGCCTTGAAAGCTTGGGCTTTCAACAAAGAAGATACATTACTGACTCAAAAAATATAAAAGGTCAGCTCCAATAGTCTCTAGTTACATATAATTGTCCATATATGAGGCTTTCCTCTAGTCAATAGGTAGAGCACTAACTTTTGTTACACTACGCTTTACAACACCATTCTTGGTCAGAACACTAACCACTCGCACCACATTGAAAATAGAGCCATTAGAGTTATATTACGGTGTGATTATAGAACTTCGGTTCAATCTATGTTACACACCCTGAACTGGTTGGATGTCAAATCATTCATAAAGTACAATGTTATGGTATTCATCCACAAGATCAACATAAACACATGTCCTCAATATTTAAAAAATATATTAGTAAAATTCAAAACTGTTCATGACTATGATACTAGAGGTAAAGATAATTTTGTTGTGAAGCAAGCAAAGAAAACACAGACACAGCGTTCAGTATTCTACAAAGGTGTGGTGGAATATAATAAACTAGGAAACGAACTGAAGATGAGTCCACTGAATATGTTTAAGAATCATGTCAAGGATTTTATCAGAAGTGAACATATTAATGTAATATTATAATTGTGTAGTGACATATTATATATGTATTGTTGGAATGTATAGCGAAAGGCTAAATAAAATTACTACTACTACTACTACCACATTGTCCCTTCCTGGATGGACGGCGATGATGCAACCTAGACGCCATTGCATTGGTGGTAGATTCTCCTGTCGTAAAAGTACAAGTGAGTTCGTTCTGACTTATTCCGGGATTTTTGCCTTCCACTTGCTGCGCTGTTGCAAAGAAGTAATATATTCCAACGACCAACGCTTCCAGAAGTATTGGGTTAATTGCTGCAGTCGCTGAAACAGCTTCAATCTATTTGTTGGCAGCTCGGTGGCGTCACGTTGAGGTACAGCTATCAGGAGTCACCAACCAGAAGTGAGCGGGGTTAGCTGGACAAATCGTTTGAGTCTGAGATAGGACAGTGATAGGACGGGAGTTCAATATTGCTTCAATCTGGCAGAGTACGGTGTACAAACATTCGTAATTTAAATGTGCTTTCCCCTAGAATTCGAGTTAAATGATATTTTGTCGCCTTAACAGCAGCCTCCACAATCCGCCTTGGTGGGGAGCTGCGAGGGGTATGAAGTGCCACGAGATGGAATTTTCAAAAGATAATCTCTTGTTTCTCGGATTGAGTAGATTATTTAATGTCATTGACAATGGCCTTCAACTCATTATTGCTCCCCGAAGTTACTGCCGTTGTCAGAATAAATATCTGTACATAAAGCACGCGTGAAACAAATCTTTTGAGACAGTTAAGGAGCGGCTTCCAGTAGATAAGCTAGTAGCCAGTTCAATGTGCCGCTTTAGTTACAAAACATACAAAAATACAAATATACGATTTTATAAATTTTCTTGATCAGATAAAACTATCTTTAATAAGAATGGGCCCGATAGTCAACACCCACTACGGAGAAAGGGCTCGGGACTAACCTGGCCTCAGGAATGTTCCCCATGAGAGGGTTTGAAATTGGAGGCCTGCTAACAAGTTACACACTTGCGTGTTATACCCGAACCACACTCCTTCCGTAATAGGCCAATATTTGCTCCTCACAGCATTTAAAGTGGATGTAGGCCGGAATGAAGTGTTCAATGTTCATATTGAATCAATTTTATAGTAAATGCGTTTTTGTCGGCAGCAATATAGGATGCTTTTATCTAGTCTCTCATGGGAATATACTATTCTTCCGCCGACGCCGATAACCCGTTCGAGTCCAAAAGGGATTTAATGATAGTAATTTACTCGATTTTGATAAAGCCCTCTTTGTTTGCAATGCTGAATTTCCGTAGAGAAACTTGATGCTTGACAAAGCTTCAGTAGTAAAATGAGCGAATTGTCCAGTTCATGAGTTAAATTACCATTAATTTTTATTTTATTTTTAGGATTGCAATTGTGCATATATCTCAACATGTATGTAAATACACGATGAGTTTTGTGAAAGAAAATCTTTCTAGAATGAATTGAGGATTGTAAGACACAAGACAGTTGTGCTTGTTTACGTCTTTCAGCTGTATCGGTGTCAGCTCGGCTGATTCTGGCCAATCAGCTTCGACCATTTTGTAAAAAGGTGGACGGACCACCATAATTCGTTTTGAATTAATTTTTCAGGGTTCTCACCTCGGAAAATGATATCGGCAGGGTTTACTACCTTCTATGTGTCTCCAAGTATGTGGATCAGTTAAATCTCGTATTTGGATGTCGATTGGCTACAAAGGTTTTCCAATTACTTGGTTCCGATTTCAACCAAGCTAACACGATAGTTGAATCGCACCAATAAAATTTTCTTAAGCGCCCATGTTCAAAGATTTCTCCACCTTATTTGTTAAGCGCGAGTACAAGAGCCTGAGAGTTCTAAAGCAGGTAAAGTTAATTTCTTCAATGGGGCGATTTTAGACTTTGCACAAAATTTTGAAAAAATTGGCACCGTTGCTGTAAGTAGTGCGAATGTAAATCGCGCGCCATAAGCTCGCTCTGAGGAGTCACAGAATCCATGCATTTGAATTTCGACCATTTTGACGGTCACTTGGCGAGGAATCAATCTCATTTATACTTGGGAGTTGCGCAGAGCTGTACATGTCAAGGGATTGATTCGTCCCTCGAACTTAACTCCCAGAGCTTCTGTAAAATAAGTTTTGCTAGGGCGATGATTGGGCCGATCAGTCCCAAGGGATCAAAGATTTTGATATGGTGCAAAGATGCGATGCGTTTAGAACTGGAGTTTTCAAATTTATATCAATACTATCGCAAATGTATCATTACTTGGGTTCCACATGAGCCCCAATGTTTTGACAGTTTTCATTCGATATGTCATATTTTGGTAGTGAATTTACATCAGGTTATCTAATAAATCTTCGCGAGTTTGATGCCCACTTTCTCAATGGAAATTTTCACTTTCTAATATTTCTACAACTTGTTTTTTAGCATGCGCTTCAGACACCAATTTGCCCGCTGATTAGTAGCTCAACATAAAAATCTTGCTTAATTACATTGCTTGCATGAGGGTAAATATTCTCATATTCATACGTAATTGCATTAACGACGACAAGCTAAAAAACTAGCTGATGCCGTCCGTCGTCACAGTATTGAGGCGATAGTGTTTCAATTATGTCGGATTAAAGCCATAATATCCTTTGAAGATCGCGTTGCTTTCATTCAAATTTATTTGTCGATACATCATTTTCGTCACCAATGAATACACGTTATGCTTTCTGAATTTAAGAATGATTGAGAATAGTTCCGATTGAATTGTTGGTCCTACCTTCAAAACATTATTCAAAGATAAACCGGAGCTTGTTGGATTAGATGCATCATAAAGCGACACGAAGTTTTGTAGTGGTGCTACTTTCTTTAACACCCGTGGTGCGGTAAATAACATTTAGTATCGGCAACATCATTGTTTAAATCGACTGCCGTCATATGCCTAATTGAATGTACTCATTCATGAAATTCACGCCCTTTTGTATTCTGAGTCGCTATGAATCGTTTTCAATCGAGGAAAATCGGGTGATCGCGGCTTTCTCGGATTCGCCCAATTGATTAAGCTCATCCTTCACGGTAAGGTTACTTCAAATGACCTTGATCATCTCTCGAAAGTTTTAGCATAATGTTCTTCACATTCGAGTTCTTCCAAAGTGTAGTGGTTTTGTTATTACCTCTTCTATTTTCCAGAGCGCTTGTAGCTGTTCAGTATAATTGTCATTACTTATAGCAATATTGCATAAAATTCGCGTATCGTAATTTTCCACATTTAAATGTCATGAGACTACCCAACCTAGTTGGTTTTCTGAATGATCGGATTGCTCGATTTGTCTTTATTTGACCTACACACAATATGTCGAAAACATCCTGGCCCTAACAAAATATCAATTGGCTTCGATTCATTGAAGGTGCTATCTGCCAGAATTATATTTTTCGGTAAATTTATTGTCGAGATGTCAAATGATATTTGTGGCATATACTCGGCTATTTTATCGATTACTAAAAGGTTTCTTTGGATTTGTATTTTCCGTCGACTGAATATATGAAGGTTTCAATTTTATTCGAATATTGCTGATAGAGTTGTTGATGCCCGCCACTGGAATATGAATTCTGAACGTTTTCAATTTGAGTTTATTTGCCAGATGATTTGTGATGAAGTTGATTGCGATCCGCTATCAACATGCCCTGCATGCTACTAAATTTCCTTCAAAGTCGCAGTACATTTATTATGGCTGTGGCGAGTAATACTTGGCGATGAATATGATTTAAAGACTGGTACAGATGCCTCTGTCTTCGATTTTCATGGTAGCCAGCATGCTGCACTGCGTATTTCACCGTGCTGCCGCTTAGCTGTCGTGATTCATCGTTCGATGTCGACTGTACATTGTTGTCGGTTGAACGCGGTGCGCCATTGGTGTCGGGAGAGTGTAAAGGGAGTGATGTTTTCATTACAGAAGCGACAGTTGGATGAGCGGCAGTTTTGTTGGAAGTGATTTGGCCTCAAGCAATTAGAACATAGCTTTAGCTTTTTTACTTCTGCGTATTTACTAGGAATGGACATTTTTTTAAATTTATCGCATTGGGAATTGAAGTGAGGTTGCTGGCAAAAAGAACAAGATATTCTTTGCATGGATAAGTGAGAGTGAGTTTTTTCTTCGCGATTCGAAACACCCGGTTTTGGAGTCTTGGTTTTATTTTCAATCGTCTCTAGTAATTGACAGCGTTTCCTCAGAAACTCAGTTAATTCCGCTAGTTTTGGAAAATCACTGGCTGTTTCTTCCCATTCCCTTTTGCTAATGGGATCAAGTTTCGATGATAAAATGTATATGAGAAGAGTATTCCATTTTTCAATAGGTTCCTTTAATGCCTTCAGGGCACGTAGATTTTTGTTAAAGTTGTGGAAGCTTTCTTAGATATACATGAGACTCAAGTTTTACGGGATATAGCTCAAAATTGCTTTGATGTGAGTGTGTATTATGAGTTTGTTATTCTCGGCGTTCTTTCAGCATAGTCCAGGCTATAGAATAATTAGCATTGGTAACCGAGTGATTGTATGACTTGCGGCCTCTCCTTTTACACACGAATGCAAATAATGAAATTTTTGTATGTCTGATAACGATTTATTGTCGTTGATTAATGAGTTGAAGGTATCCCTAAAAGCCATCCATTGATTATAATGACCGTAAAAATCGGGTAGACTTAGTTGTGGCAATTTAACGCGACCTATGCGCTTGTGCATTATCATCATCATTAATACTATCAACATTAACACCGTTTCCTCCTTGGCTAGAGGACGAATTTGGAGTCTGTTTAATTTGAGCTTAATTTATTGAATTCGATATAATTATGCTTTTAGCTTGAGCAATAGTCTTGAAGTACGAATCTTCAAACATCTCCCGTTCTTGCTCCTGAATACGTTATCTATCGCTTCAATTTCATTTTGAATCGATTCAAATTGCTCTAACAGTGGCTCGTGTGATTCTAACCTAGTTTTCAATTCATTTATATCATTCGTTTCCGGGTTGAAAGCGTTCAAAAAACTTTGAAATCGGGTGACCCTAGCTTTAATTTGGCCTCTTTTCAACTTCAATGGGTTTAGATCTGCCATTTTTAGAAATAACGAGATTCAAACGTTCACACACCGCAACTCTCCAAATAAAGCAATAAAGATTGGAATAAGATGATGTGAGAGGAAGGAGGAGGGTGACTCACTGCACTAGTAGGGCACTGATTTCGCTTGATGATAGCGCTCGTTTCACTGCTTTGTCCGGCTAGTATAACACCACGTTGTGTTAACGCGTTGGTTTGATCGACGAGTTGTGGTAACTCGTTTCCAAAAATGAGGTTTTGAATAAGACAGCACTCCACGTTGTGTTAACTTATTCTGTTTAATTTCTTACGTTGACAAGAGTATGTATTCAGTGTCAATTCTTATTTTGACAGTAGTGACATCGCCGCTATATCGACGAAGAACAACCGATCACGCATAGGCGTGCGGATTCAACTAAAATAGGGCATACATAAGAGATGAACAACAAACAGATAGGCCGGCGCTTGATTGCCTACCATTTATTTAGCATTATAAGGCAAGTCCGGGAGAGATACATGCTGTGTGAAAATATGTTGTGCGGCATAACATTAATGCCGCGCCAGCCTGTATAAAAACAAGCACGGTTTCCACATGAACTCATGCCGTCTTCAACGTGTTAAACAGTAACAAGAAAGCACGAATGAACTTCTGCCATGACCTTTCTGAAGTAGAAGAAAATGGACGACAGGAATGTCAAACAAAAATATTGAACCACAATGCATATGAGGACGAGATGAATTTTACCTTCTGGTTCTTTGGAGGTGAATAAAACTCCAGCATATAACCTCCAGTGGCCTTGACTAGTTGTAGCCTGCATTTTTCCCACTTAGGCGGCCCACTTGGTTGATCTAAGCTCTCTGGAGTTGAATAGTTGACAATGCCTTCCTTTCTACATTCAACAACTATTTTTGCTAGTTTGGTTTTATTGTGGGCCATGTCCACATCATCACCATGTTGCTTGTGGAAGAGATCTCTGCTCTTTCGCAGAACTTTGAAGCTGAGTCTACAATAACAACTTGAAATAAATAACTTATCAAGTCATGAATAATACATCATACCTTCTGAAAAATGGCTTGTGGTGCATCTTTGGTGAACCCTCTTCATCTTCGTGTATTTCTGCTTCATTTCTTGCACCAACACCATTGGAAATTTTTGTGTGAAACATTCTTCGTTTGTTAAAATCCATTTCAAATTGTTCCGTGAAAGAATCTATGAATTTTTTCAAAAACTCATCATGAGTAACAGTAGATTTGGCGGTTTCAGGTAAATTCATGTTTATATATTGTATACAACTTTTGGAGAAATCTTGAGCTGCTGCTTGTGCATGTCTATTACAAAAATCTATCCAAGCACTGTCCCCTGCCGTTGATTCCAAAGCAGTTGCCATTCTCCTGTGATTTGATTGTTATATCATTTAGTTACATCATTTTTATCTCGTGTACTCGTCCAAGCGCTATTGTTTTGGTTTGTGATTTTTTTCACTTGACGCCATAATTATTAGCAGACAAGAGTGACAAGTGACAAGACAAACAATAACTGAAAAGTTAAAGTTTGGTAGACTAGCCAACATAATAAAAATGTAAAAAATATAGGCCAGGAGTAAAACGTCAACAGAGTGCAATCTCAGCAATAAAAAATACTCTGAGGTTATCACCATCACTGAGCCATCTCAACTGGCTATCTGATGTGTAGAGAAGACTTTACGTGTCTATACGTGGCCCATAGCTCAGTGTCCGTTTGAACTTGATCTGTTGCGATAGATTGTTAGCATCCACCATCGTCTTTTACGCTTCTTCTTTTCCATTAATTTTTTCTCTTGCACAGTAAGATAGTATAATAAGTATGTGATAAATAGATATATTTATTAAAAGATCCGCTACCAAAGTATTTTCTAACGCGATTTCGAAAGGGTGTTATTGCAACAAACTTCTTCCAAGATGCTTATGTTCAAGCTTTATTTCGACAAGTACGTCGAATTATGTGAAACAACTTCACGTAATAAAATTATATCGTCTTCGAATGTGAATCACAATCTTTTTCTTCAGTCATTGTTTCAGCAGAAAAATAAACTTATGAAAAGAATCACACTATTGTTCGTTAGTTGGACGCATAAGTGACACTTGGACGACTTAATTCTTCACAATATTGTTGGGGTAGAAAATATACCACCACCAAATGCACCTGCTTTATTTGATTCGGAAAATATATAGACGAACAGGGCTTAACAAACTTTAGATTTTCAACTGGCGACAGATATATGACAGAAAGAAAAACAAATCTGTCAAAATGAAGGAACTTTCAATAAAAGGTTCTTGGCCTTTATTTAAATAAAGTAAGGGATGCTTGTATTTTAGATTGAGGATATCCATAAAGTCGGACACAATGCGCATGCGTATATGTCAAAATAAAAGAAACTTAATTAAAAGAAATATAAAACGGACGTTGCAATAACTCTCTATTGTAGTTAGGTACTTAAAATTGCCTATTATTGCTTAGGTACTTAAAATTGTCTATGCAAATCATACGTAGGTAGGTATATCAATCTGAAACCTGACCGTATCAATGACTACTATTGTTCTATTGCAACCAAACTTACTAATGACATTTCCACTAATATTCATATTAATCCAATGCAATATCTTGAGAATGCAAGAATTGACAAGAACTTCTTGAAGGACATTAAGAACAAAAATGCATCTGGAGCTGATGGTTTGTCTATAAATATGCTGGAAAAATTGCCCCCTGCAGCTATTGACGCGCTCACTAGTATAATAAATGAATCTTTTGCCTCGGGAACATTTCCAACTATACTTAAATCAGCCATGGTGATCCCAATTTACAAAGGAGGGGATAGGGAGGATCCATCAAATTATAGACCAATATCCCTCCTATCTACTATTGCAAAAATCATTGAGAAATTAGTAAAGAAGCGACTCATGTCATTCGTCGATAAACATAAAATAATAAACGGTAACCAATACGGTTTCCAAACCAACAAAAGTACAAATGACGCTATTTATAAATTTTTAGAAAACGTGTACACAAATCTTAATAATCAAGAAGCGACTGCGGCAGTGTTCTGTGACCTATCCAAAGCTTTTGATTGTGTGAATCATGGAATACTGCTGCAGAAGCTTGAGCCCTACGGTATCAGAGGCATAGCCAATAAATGGATGACATCTTACTTGAAAGACCGGGAACAATATGTGAAAGTTTCGGGTGCAGTATCTGAGAAAAAAAAATTGAACAGTGGAGTTCCACAAGGCTCTGTCTTGGGGCCCATATTATTTTTGTTGTATGTAAATGATCTCACTAACTTGAATATTAGCGGTAGGTTCACCTTATTTGAAGATGATGCAACTATTGAATGGCACACTAAAGATAAAGATAAGAATACTCTCAGCCAATTGATCTCTATAGATCTAGCTGAAATAAAGAAGTGGTGCGATGCCAATCATATGGTCTTTAACTCTAAGAAAACTAAGGTGTTATCATTTAAGGGAGACATTGACAAAATACAACTAAATAATGACACACTCATGAAATCTGATAATTATAGATTCTTAGGCATTGTATTGGACCATAACTTAAAGTTCGATGAACATATTAGGGCAATGGCAAAGAAATTGTCATCTGGGTGTTATGCTATCAGAGTTATTCGAAATGACATCGATCATCTTATTGCTAGAAAAGCTTACTTTGCTCTTATGGAATCTCACATCAGATATGGTATAGCATTTTGGGGAGCCTGCTCACAAGCGTTGTGTTCAATGATCTTTACTCTACAAAAGAGAGCACTGAGATACATATGCCATGTTAACCATCAAACCTCATGTAAACCCTTATTCATATCTCAGAAGATACTCACGCTAACATCAATCTTCGTGTTAGAATCAACTACTTTAGTTCATAAGCATGAACTACATTTATTAAAATCAGACACTGCACATATAACACTAGGGCAAATGGCCAAAATGTACCTTTATTAATCCCTAGAACCACCCAATGCCAAAATTCAATTGTTTACAATGGTACGAAAATGTTCAACCATTTACCGAAGCAAATAAAAAATATCGAGAGAGAGAGAGAGAGAGAATATATGTTTATTGTACATAAGAAAAAATCTTGTTGACAAACACATAAATAAAAATTCACAGTATGCGAATGAACATAAGTCACTGTCAAAAATTGATAACCACGTCACAGGATAAAAACAAATATAAAAACAAATGGTGAGACTTAATTAAATACTTTCACAAAAACATTAAAAAGTTTGAACAAAATTAACAATATGAACAAATGTAAACATTAACTAAGTGTATCATCATAGAATTCAATCAAGCTGTAGTAGGCCTTATCACTAAGTAAAGTTTTTAGTTTGTATCTAAAAACCTGGAGATTTCTCTCTTTCATATCACTTGGTATTTTATTATACATTTTCACTCCATTATATATCAGAGAATCTTTTACTAGGTTGGAAGTGGGTATGGGGAGCTTTAGGCTATTTTCGTTCTGGCGAGTATTATAGGGGATGTTGTTGATTTCATATTCCAATCTATTCTTATGAATTACAGACTCTCTCCAATATGAAAATTGAGACAAGAGTTAGGATTTTTTTATCTATAAAAAGAGGTTTACAAGAATCTCTCCATTTGGCTTTGCAAAGGTATCTAATTGCCCGTTTTTGAAGCAGAAACACTGACTGGAAGAGTTGATTGTTACATACCCCCCAGAAAGATATGCCATAGTGTAAATGGGAGTCTATAAGTGCATAATAAACAGATTTGGCAGCAGTAGATCCTAATTCGTTTGATACTGTCCTCATAACATAACAACCAGAAGCCAGTTTTTTATTTAATATGCTCTTCAAATTTCAGATTACTGTCCAAAAGTAATCCCAAAAATCTTGCTGAGTTCTTGTTTACCACGAGTTGGCTTCCTAAATGCACATTTGATATACAACATTTGAATGTAATAACACTTGTTTTTTTTGAATTCAGAGTGAGTAAATTAGAGTCGAACCAATTCTGGATTGTAACCATGTCGGAAGATATCATTTCGTTCAATTTACTTTTATCTTTATGGTGCCATAGTATGGTGGTGTCGTCAGCAAATAACGTGAACCTTCCGGAAATTGGTAACATGGTCAGATCATTTATATATAAAAGGAACAAAACAGGACCCAGCACCGAGCCTTGTGGTACTCCACTTTTAATTTCTGCAGTATCCATAGCCCTCCGAAATTCAGAAGGGCTGTAAAAACATTTTTACTCACAAGACCGTTTTACGACTTGAGGGAGTTTTTTGGACAAAACTTTGAATAGCTGTGACAGCAGTACGAAATATGAAGTATCCACGTCTTACACCAACTAGTGGAAGGTATATGTGTGTTTTTAGGAGTATATATGTACGATTGTTTTAAAAAATCAAAACATTTTATTAAAGTATTTTATGGTGGATATGTGTATATATATTATGTTAATATTTTTATCATCTGACAACTCTCTCCTGTTTTTGTTTTTATAACCAAAGAATAAATTAGGGAAAAGTGTTTTTATATCTATTTTACTGTATTTTCTTAAAAATATTTTATAGTATCATGACTGTATGTATATATGTGTATATATATATATATATATATATATATATATATATATATATATATATATATATATATATGTATATACATTTAGAAGTTTTAACATTCGACAATCCTTACTGGTTTGCATAATTTTAATTTTATTTAATTACCATTACCACCTGCTCATTTTAAGCAGTTACGATTTATGTATTATATTTAGAAGCTTTGTCAATAAGATTTCTATTCTTTCGATAATAAAGCATGCTTTGACTTTGACTTGACTTTGATACTCATTTACGACAAATAGCACGCGTTCTCACCGTTCCATAAACAAATATGAACTGAGTGATCGGCGATCGGGTGGGCACGCGCACAATCATAGCCGAACTTCCTTTGATATTTGTCACCGATCATGGGCAATTACAGGCGATTATGCCCTCCACACGTTCCTGATCGCCTCTATTCGTCCATTATGGCGAAAGCAAAAGCGTGCTATTCGCTACCTTTGTAAAGTTGGGCCTAGGGTTTCTTGTAAAGAATTATTCAAAGAACAGAAAATTCTTACAATTCCGTTTCTTTTTATCCTCAAAACGGTATGTCTGGTACATACAAACAAAACATCATACGACATCGTTCTAGGAGCCACCCGCCAAAATAACCACTTAAGGCTACCCATTCCATCCACAAATTTGATAAAGAACTCAATTGTTTATAATGCCGCTAAACTATAAAACCATCTCCCGGCCAGTGTTAAAATCATTGAATCCACCCATTCTTTCAGGAAATCTGTAAAACATATTCTCACAGAAGAGGTATTTTATGATGTTCAAGAATACCTCAATAAAACTATAAGTTGTTAAAACTTTATATTTTAACTGCTTTTTGCGTATGTGAATGTATTTTTATTTATGTTACTTATTCATAACTATTTATTATTTTGTGACATGTGTTTTTGTATATATATATATATATATATATATATATATATATATATATATATATATATATAATCTTCAGACAATAAAGTATATTTAGATTTGATTTGAAGGACCCTTTTGATGTGTGGACGAAAAACCGACACCCAGGCCATTTTAGACCATGCCATTGCGCTGAAAGCCATCCGACCCCACTACACCCTCCACACGAAGGCCCATCGTGATGGGCCATAAGGATGGACCATAGAGAAACTAAAAATAAAGAGAGTTGTCAAACCTGCAGTAAAAGTTGGCACCACGTTTAGACAGTGGCGACATATCTCGCAACTGGCCGAACTAAGTACAGTTGGTGAAACTGATTGAGATAAGGCGGGTTTTTCAAATGTGTTACTTTTATATGATTGATATGGTATATATTTTATATGTGATCGATTTGCCATTCTTGTATTCCATATGAATGGTTGTATCATATGAAATACAGGAATGGCAAATCGATCACTAATAAAATATATACCTATAATCGATTCGTAGAATCTGTTAGTTCATTCGTGGTTAAAATAAAGTTTCAAAGTAAATCTTTATTCCATGATATCAAGAACAAAATTAAAGATCTTATAAAACAAGAATAATAAGTTGAACACTATGAAAACACATTTTATTGTATCTAGGACAAGGTACAACTACAGACAAAACAATAATAAAACTCCGAAAAACAACAAAATTAAAAATACTCTTCAGTCTTCATCAAATCAACCAAAATGAAAACAAATTACATTTACAACAAACCTTCAATAATTTTGTTCATTTATTAGCACAAAGGAGAACGAGTAGGTATACTTAACAAATACTCCAGTTTGATGATAATCTTCGTACTTCCTCAAATGGTGATAGGAAATGAAAACTGATAGACGGAAATAAGTATCAGTTTGTGAACAAATTTCTGCAACTGATGGATGGAAATAAGTATCAGTTTGTGAAAAGCAGCTTATATTTTACCTTGTGAAAGAATATTTGGAGGAATTTCAGCGTCAACTCGAATAAAAAAACATTCCATTTTCGACGTTGGGTTCATAATTCAAGTCCATAGTATAATTTCTATAATTAATTTTTCGATGACAATGAACAGTAGAATTATTCTGAAATTATTACGTGGTTTGTCATTTTCTGACAAATGTCGAAACTGGAAAATTATCATGTCAGTCGTCTGTTTATTGCAAGCAGCACCTCCATGCGCGACTGGCCGTACCAAAAACTTGGTGGTCAAGATCGCCAATGTTTCAAACAGTCTCTTTATTTTTAATTTGTCTATGGGATGGATCAACGTTTGCGTTACCATCATCGCTGGGCTATCTCAACTGGCCATCGTGTATAGGAGCCATTACAGAAAACAGGCATGAATTTCATGAAATTACACGCAGATTGGCAACACACGACAAGATTTATTATTGAGATCCATTCACAGTACCAAAAAGTCGATACTTTTATTGAATGGAATTGATATTGTCCAAAGGTGATCGACCATATTCCCTTGATCAGGGTTAGCATGCTCAGTGTTTGAATGTGATTGAACTTCAAACTGTTTGGGAATCAATCACATCGGACAACGTGTGTTGGATATAAAAGAGTGTCGCTGGCACTATCACGGAGTCAGTGGTTGAAAACGATATTAGATGAATTAATTTTCGGAGAAGTGAATAATTCTCTTCAAATAAAGTTATGTTGCTGCCGAGTGGTAGATTGCGAGATCTTCATGTTATATTTATTTTATATTATGTATTCGTGTTATTGAATAAATTTGTACTTGTTTTTTGAATATTAATTTATATCGCCTGTAATCTGGCTATCACAAAAGTTCATCTGAGCTACCAACACCCTTTTAAGGCCCCTATGGCCACAGAGTCGTGACATATGGTGGAGGCGCCTATTTTTCGATTTCGGTGATTCATTCCTCATAATGAATTTCAATAAAGTACCCAAGAAATACTGTGAAGAATTCAATATTTTAGTGCATTTGAATCACCTAATAACCAGATTATATAGGCGGTATAAATTAATATTCAAAAAAAAGTACACATTTATTTAATAACACAAATATATAATAATATTATGTATTTGTGTAATTGAATAAATTTTTACTTGTTTTTTGGATATTAATTTATATCGTCTATAATCTGGTTATCACAAAAGTTAATCTGAGCTACCAACCCCCTTGTAAGGCCCCTATGGCCACAGAGTTAAGACAATAAACAACAACCTACTAAATAATATTAATAAAATAGATTTAAAACAATAGACGTATTCTGAAATTATCTGAACCACAGTCTTTGAAGTGCAGCAACTCCTCTTACTTCAATAGCCTCGCATCTCAGCAAACTCGGTACCCTCACATAATGGCAACATTCCTAGTTTTCATACCAGTGCTAGATCCATACTAGCCTCTAGAGCTCTGAGAAATACATATAATTTAAGACTAGTCATATTTTAGGTGTTTTCTGGCGTAAAAACGTATTCAATCTTGCATTTGAATACGATTCTACGTGACGTCATTATTATCACGAACCGCAAGAATGCATAATTTCGAATACGATTCAATAATCGAACCTAACCTAAGAAATTTTCTGTGAGAAAGTCGTAGACAATATTTTTATAAACTGACCTTGTAATTCATTGTAGGTTTCCAACTCAGTTGTAAATATATAATTTCCTAGTTCAATCTCTTTCATTTTAAATTTTAAACTCTTTCAATTATTAGTGGAATTTCCCACTACCAAGATTTATTTGGGCTATTATTATGAATTGAAGACTAGAGTGGATGAAGGTGATGTTATGTTACAATCCTAAAAAACCTGTTTCTTTTTGCATAAATGAAAGTTTTCTCGTACGTATCATCTTTCACATTAATGAATCATTTGTGAGTGAAATTTGATGATCTTCGATAACCACTTGGACACACCGTTGCTCAGTTAGTCTTGAATGGAAAAAAATCAAATAAACAAAATTTTGACCTTACTTTACTGAAAAAAATTGGAACATAACATCCTCATCCACTCACGTCTTCAATTATGACAATCACAAAACAACGAATTATGTTTTGAAACTGAATTCGACTTGGTTTCAAAACTCTATGAATACGTTTTGAATCGTTCTATATATGACGTCATCGTTTCAACGCCAGAATGGATGTATTTGAATCACAGGACGAATACGTTTTGAATACATGGGCGCCAAAAAACGGCTATTCTGTGAGTACGACCTAAAAAGAACGGGTTTGTTTTGTGCCTCGGTTTCGCACCGGTGCTACCATAGAGAAACAAAAAAAAATTTTTTTAATTTGTCTATGGGTGCTACTAACACGACAAAAAATGAGGCTGTTAATAGGTTCTTTTGATTGCAAAAAAGTGGGATCTAGTGTAGGGTAAACGAAGGTTGAACCATTGTTTATATATATATATATATATATATATATATATATGTATTATGAAAGAGTAGAGAGGAAAAGAGAAATCACTTACTCTATTCATGAATGACATAGTAAAATTGTGTTGAAATCATTGAAATGCTGTCATTCACATTTCATTCGTAAAAGTGTAAAATTCGAGATCTGGTTATATTCTGGTTTAGTCAATCACGAGCCAGAATAGCTCATCATGTGACAGACTGTACTCATCTGAAATCAGGAAACGCTTCGGAAATTTTCGTATTTGTAAGATCAAATAAAATAATTATGTTTTTGGGTAAAATTGAATATATGATAGAACTATGTTATGACAATAATTCAAAAAATATATTCCGAAAATCACTTGTTTGAATTCTTTATATTTAAATATATATAATTTGATGGTGATCTGCATTTATAATGCATTCGATGAGCCATTTTCGAATATATTGATTGTTGATTATGAATATACAATACACGGGAAAATCTATTCAACTGATGCTATCAGAATATAGATGAACATGTGAGTGCGGGAGATGTTTCAACAAGAAAAATATTTTGAGGAATTCGAGATGAGGACGTTTGCTAATCATAAAAATCTTATGGTGGAGCGAATCATTCGGATAATTTGGCTTTCAAACCAATAAAAGTACGGGAGATGTAATCTCTCACTTTCTGAAACAATACAATATTGTTGATTATTCAGTATAAACGTGTGTGAAAATTAATTTTAGCCAAACGTTTTGGTTTTGAGAAGAAATCGCTTTGGGAAAATCGCCAGTTAGACAGATATAAACATTGTAGTAAATTTCAAGGATTTCGATCCAACTGTTCTGGACGGGATCTTGTATCTTTGGTATTATGTTGAAAAAAAGGGCAACATTCTATTGTAGATTTGTGCTACCAGTCGCTGCAAACGGAAGTACTTATTTTATATGACAGGCAATAATACAATAACACGATTCTCTGTTGCGATCAAATTAATTCCTCCTAGTTGGCACATGGAGTTAGTAACAAGTAACAGAACACTCTGAGAATGTTACATTTTATGTTGTGATTGTCCTGCCGTCATAGACGTGCCTGCAAACTAATTTGGTACGCACTGTACGCAGTATTGCTTAGAGCAAGACTATCTGCATCTCCTCGATACACCCCCTCACAGATTATACACACAGATAAGAAGCTCCGCTCATTTCTTTTTATGTTTGCCGCTTCATTAAACTCGCACCTTTAACTTGAGGTAGGCACAGTTGCCGTCTAGCCTTCTCCTCGTGTATTTCTACTTTGTGCCCTCCTTGTCTATGCCGGTTGAAGGCTGGATGGAAACGGATTTCCCACAAGGGGGAACGTCTTAACTGCGCCATCAGGAGGCAAAAGGACAAGAATAGAAAGAGAGAGAGGAGAGGCACCAAAAACTTCAAGTTCTGTGACAATAACTATAAATGTGTTTTGTGACAATAACCTAATAAAAGCTTGAAAACGAAATAGGTAGTTTGAATTCAATAAGAGAATAAAATATGTCTAAGGCATGGAAGGAATTGGGTGTATCCTTTCACAAAGAGGTGGAAAGTGGAATAAGGTCTACAAATTTTCCAACTGCAACTCCAATTCAGACGTTTACGATACCTCAACTGCTGAATCAAAAAGATGTTGCTGCAGAGGCTGTTACAGGTGCACATTCATTAATTTAATATATTTCATTGCACTGTTTTTTCTCATGTTGATTTCTGTAGGATCTGGAAAGACTTTGGCGTTTCTGATACCGATCCTAGAGATATTGAAGCGTAGAGAAAATGAAGGTACATGGAAAAAACATCAAGTAGGAGGTGTTGTGATATCACCCACAAGGGAATTAGCCCTACAAACAAAATCTGTTTTGGATATACTGTTGAATCATGTTACAGTAAGTATTTTGAAGAATTCAGTTCTCAATGATTTTAGTAACAGATTAAGTGGCGACCTTAGGATATTCTTCTTCATTGGAAACACCAACATTTTTTATTGCGGAAAGTTGAACTTGTGGTGTGGGGAGGGAGGGGTGGTTATAACTATTGTAAATTTCTCCATTATTATTTTTATATTTATCATAATTAGCATTCACCTGAAATGCAGTGGCATGCATAGTTTCAGGGTGCCAACCACTGCACATGGGCAACAGAACATGGCAAATATGAGCTTTATTCTAGAACAGGGCAAATATGAGCTTTATATATAAATGTTTTTGAAATAATTCTTAGCACGGAAAAGGAAGACACATTCTTGTGAAGCTGATTTCAAGGATCTGACATGATTGTTCCATGAAAGAGTATTGCTAATATGCATTTGTTGAAGAAACTGGCCAAATTTATATTATATACAATATTCCTCATGTGAAAGGAGTATATATGAGATATATATGCTTTCACATTTGAAGTGCTCACCAAAACAGAAATACTCAGAACTAAAAATATATTTTATTAATATAACAAGTGCAATGGAAATTATCGATAATTTTTGGGAAATTTGCCCGAATGCATTTTTAGTTGAAAAAGAGCCTTTTTCAGTTAATAATGCATTAGTGAAAATTTGTCAAAAATTATAGATATATTTCCATTGCACAAATTGTATTTTATGAGAGAATTTCATAAATATTTTATTTTTATTTTTTTGTATATCCTCGTAAGTATGAAATGCTAATTTTTTTCTCATAAAAAATATAGGTACCAATTATAATAGTAAGTTGATACTTTTGGGGCACCCTGTACTGTGCAATTATCCTATAATCGTGCACTAATGCATGATTATTACGTAATCACATTTTTGGATCTTCTTTCACACTAATTGTCAAGTGTAGCCTAATAGGCTCTTACTCTTCCAACGGAAATAAGTGGGCACCCGCCTATTCACGATTGGTTTGAATTTTGGAAGACATCAATTTGGTAAATTGACGTCTTGGCAGTTATTCTCCAAAAAAGTGACCGAGATGTGTTTCAAATTTAAAATGAATGTTTTGATGCGAGAGAGTTACAAGCATCAAACTTTGCCTGTAGAAGTAGGTAGCCCATTACTCAAGTGAGTGCCTGGGACGCTTATAAGGGGGGGTGTCATCTATAGCATAATCAGTGGCTTCCCTTATGAGAGGATTCTCATGCGACTCCGCATAATCGAATACCTTCGGTTGTGTTCTTTAATATGCTCCTTGATGGGAAGCAGATTGAGGTCTTCGAATATCTGAACGTTCCGCATGTACCACGGAGCGTTCGTTATCATATGCAGAACTTTCATTTGCCCCCATTCCAGGATGCGAATGTTAGTTCTGCATGATTGGCCCTAAGCTGCTGAGGCATACAAAATGGTAGGTTTGAACACCATTTTGTAAATCATAACTTTGTTTTTGAGCGAAAGCTTGCTATTTCTATTGATTAAAGGATACAATCAGGTAATTTTCTTCCTGACTTTGGAATTGGCCATTTCAATGGGTGGCCTCCAGGTGAGCCGACGATCTATAGTTACACCAAGATACTTGACTTGTATCTCCTTTCCTGAGACAATCACAGTACCCTCCGGGTCACTCTTCTTTCGCCCCAAAGAAATCGCCTGCGTTTTGTCAAAATTTACCTTTATTTTACACTTCAAGTACCACTCCCTAAGGTCATTCATTGCATTCTGCACCATTTGATGGTCCATTGATGTGGCTAGTAAAGCTGTATCATCAGCATACAAGGAGACCTTTACATTTTCGCTCCTTGGTATGTCACAGGTGAAAAGGCTATATAGCATAGGTGACAGCATAGCCCCCTGAGGGACACCGGCTTAAATCTCCCTCGTTTCCGAAAAAGATTGTTCCACCTTTATTTGAAATGTCCTGCCAAAGAGAAAAGACTATCCACTTTATTAGGCTCAGAGGTAGTTGGATATCGATCAGTTTTTGTAATGAGCCTTTGTGCCAGACTCTATCAAAAGCCTTGCTTATGTCTAATAAAGACCATGGATATTGACACCTATACCTCACCCAGAAACCGAAGAAGAAGAAAGATTAAATGAAAGATTCCAGTGTATCAGAAGTGGTATTGAACGCTGCAATGGTGTGATTAAATAGTATATTATGCAATGAGCACAAAATGATGCCCATTTTGCACGAGTATGAAATATGCAGCACGAGCCGAAGGCAAGTGCTGCAATTCATACGAATGCAAAATAGCCATTTTGTTGCGAGTTGCATACTATACTTTTTCTATGACAACATATCGTTCACGTTTAATACATGCATACATTGCAAAAACTTTGAAAGAAATAAACTGATGATATTTCATTACTCCGAATGCACCGCTAATGGGCTTTCTATCAGAATTAATATATAAATTGAAGAAATATGTAAATATTTTCTTCATTGCTATTTCTAATAGGTACACAGAAATAGAAGCCTATAAATGTATGTATGTATCTAATTGGAGTTGAATGTGCAATAATTGAATATCATATTTGGAGAACTTGATTGCTGAATACTTAATTCTTTTCGGAATTGATAATTTGTCGTCGTTGAAGTAGACGGCTCTTCGCGATTTTCCATTTCTAAATTCGTTGGTATGCCTGAAGGTATGTTCTGTATTGCATTTGCAATTTTATTTGCTGTCAAGCTTACTTTTCTTCGATTCATCAATATATCCCCCAGCGACTGTGGTAGATTTCCAGCCACCGTGGCGTTTTAACGTGGTTATGGCACCTCCAGCATCAACAAGAATTATTGCGAGGGATCGGCGAAAGCAGTGCCCAGTATATAATTCGTAATTTGGCAATTTTAAATACTTGGCAATGTCTTTTCCCATAGCTCCAAACTTATTCAGACCTATTCTCTGAATGGTACACTTTCCTTTTTGATAATTAATGGAAAACCATAGACCATTAGCATTTGGGGGCAAGATTTGCGTATTTTTTATAAATTTCGTAGAATTTGCCAGTTACAGTAAAATTTCGTACTATTTTAGTTTTACTGTCTGGTATTGTTACTAAAACAGCTGAACCAAGATCATTGAAATGAGTGATTTTCATTTGATGTAATTCATGTCTTCTACATGCACCCATTACTCCCATAACTAATGCAACCTACAATGTAAATTAGTTTTCAAACATATTTTTCATCAAATGGAAATATAAAACTTACTTTTGTTGCCAAATATATTTCATCTGAAGCCTGTTCAATGGAATTATCGATGTCATTTGCTGTAAAGATCTTTGACTTTTTAGGTTTGTAGCCGTTAGACTGCCGCTTGAGGAATGCTTTCAGTTTCAAATATTTGGCAATATCTATATCATTATAGATACTAAGAGTCGTTCTCAGCATTGAGAAGTGTGACCACAAAGTGGAACTTTTAAATTTTTTGGCTAAGTCGCCAAAATAAGCCATTAAAACGTTCTCGGAAAACGATTTTGTCTTTTGATCTACCTTCCATTCCAAAAAATGGTTATAAGCGCGTTGATACATACTCTTCGACGTTTCTGGTGAAGAATTCAGTGTTGTTACCTTCGCTGCTTCTATTATGTTCGGAGGTGTTAAATCTAAGTCAATATAACTATCAGTTTCCATTTTAATTAATAGTTTTTATAGAAAACAACTATGAAATTACTCAATACCTACTAAAACTTTGACAGAAACGATCTGCTGACATTACATCAATTTGTCGCTGGACGTCATAATTTGACAAGCCGTAGTCGTCGTGATTTTAGAGTGAACCTAGACCTAACACGAAATATTCCATTTCGCATTTGTTGCTTAGCAACTTGCCTAGCAACCGATGCAAAAATGAAATTCTGTACAAAATGTGCTTGTTTATGATTGAAGTTACGGTTATAAAATGAACATTTATCGAGGTTGTCGAGAAAATAGTATATTATGCAATGAGCATCAATGATGCCCATTTTGCACGAGTATGAAATTTGCAGCACGAGCCGAAGCCAAGTGATGCAATTCATACGAGTGCAAAATGGCCATTTTGTTGCGAGTTGCATACTATACTTTTTCTTTGACAACATATCGTTCACGTTTAATACATGCATACATTGCAAAAACTTTGAAAGAAATAAACTGATGATATTTCATTACTCCGAATTCGCCGCTAATCGGCTCTCTAGAAGAAATATGTAAATATTTTCTTTATTGCTATTTCTAATAGGTACACAGAAATAGAAGCCTATAAATGTATGTATGTATCTAATTGAAGTTGAATGTGCAATTATTGAATATCATATTTGGAGAACTTGATTGCTGAATACTTAATTCTTTTCGAAATTGATAACTTGTCGACGTTGAAGTAGACGGCTTCTCGCGATTTTACATTTTTAAATTCGTTGGTATGCCTGATGGTATGTTCTGTATTGCATTTGCAATTTTATTTGCTATGTCAAGCTTACTTTTCTTCGATTCATCAATATATCCCTCAGCGACTGTAGTAGATTTCCAGCCACCGTGGCGTTTTAACATGGTTATGTCACCTCTAGCATCAACAAGAATTGTTGCGGAGGATCGGCGAAAGCAGTGCACAGTATATAATTCGTAATTTGGCAATTTTAAATACTTGGCAATGTCTTTTCCCATAGCTCCAAACTTATTGAGACCTATTCTCTGAATGGTACACTTTCCTTTTTGATAATTAATGAAAAACCATAGACCATTAGCATTTTGAGGGCGAAGATTTGTGTATTTTTTATAAATTTCGTAGAATTTGCCAGTTACAGTAAATTTTCGTACTATTTTGGTTTTACTGTCTGGTATTGTTACTAAAACAGCTGAACCAAGATCATTGAAATGAGTAATTTTCATTTGATGTAATTCATGTCTTCTACATGCACCCATTAGGTACTCCCATAACTAATGCAACCTACAATGTAAATTAGTTTACTTAAACATATTTTTCATCAAATGGAAATATAAAACTTACTTTTGTTGCCAAATATATTTCATCTGGAGCCTGTTCAATGAAATTATCGATGTCATTTGCTGTAAAGATCTTTGACTTTTTGGGTTTGTAGCCGTTAGACTGCCGCTTGAGGAATGCTTTCAGTTTCAAATATTTGGCAATATCTATATCATTATAGATACTAAGAGTCGTTCTCAGCATTGGGAAGGTGACCACAAAGTGGAACTTTTAAATTTTTCGGCTAAGTCGCCAAAATAAGCCATTAATACGTTCTCGGAAAACGATTTTGTCTTTTGATCTACCTTCCATTCCAAAAAAAGGTTATAAGCGCGTTGATACATACTCTTCGACGTTTCCGGTAATAAATTCAGTGTTGTTACCTTCGCTGCTTTTATTATGTTCGGAGGTGTCAAATCTAAGTCAATATCAGTTTCCATTTTATTTAAGTTTTTATAGAAAACAACTATGAAATTACTCGTTACCTACTAAAACTTTGACAGAAACGATCTGCTGACATTTGTCGCTGGACGTCATAATTTGACAAGCCGTAGTCGCGTGATTTTAGAGTGAACCTAGACCTAACACGAAATATTCCATTTCGTATTTGTTGCTTAGCAACTTGCCTAGCAACCGATGCAAAAATGAAATTCGGTACAAAATGTGCTTGTTTATGATTGAAGTTACGGTTAAAAAATGAACATTTATCGAGGTTGTCGTAGAAAAAATCGTTTTCGGTGCCTATTGAAACACCGTGTCTTGCACTACTCTCCAACTGTTGCAGCTACTATCATAAATGCATGTGTGGTGTTACACAACATGTGTATAGAGGCCGGTGTACCTGAGCCACAAGAAGAGGATGGAGATATAGTCATAAATGACTATGGCATATATGCACCAATGCCATTGGCTGGGGAGCAGATAAATAATGCAAGGGTCAATCAAGATTTGCTTGCAGCAAGAGAGTTGAGAATGAATATTATTAATAACCACTTTCTTGTTTAAATAATATAAATATATGTATTGTGTACATAGATGTGTATTTTTTATTAAATATAATATGTAAACTCTGTGAAAACAATAAACCAAACTAGAAAACTCTGTAATAACAATAAACCAAACTAGAAACTCTAATAACAATAAACTAAACTAGAAAACTCTGTAATAACAATAAACCAAACTAGAAACTATAATAACAATAAACTAAACTAGAAAACTCTGTAATAATAATAATAATAAACCAAACTAGAAACTCTAATAACAATAAACTAAACTAGAAAACTCTGTAATAATAATAAACCAAACTCTTTGGAAGAACAATAAATATTCAAAATAGTAACGGAAAATATAAATAATACACTTGTGTTATATTGAAATGAAGACTTCTCATTTGATAGCTGTTCTTGATTTAGATATTCTTGAATAATATGTATGAATACCGAGTGCTATCATGAATAATGCTTGGAACCACAGGAAAGGAATGTCCTGACATCTAGTAGTAGGTCATTTTCTGATGTTTTAAAAACAGCTAGTACCGTCAGAACACAGATCAGAGCAAAAAAGACTCTCCAACAAAAAACCAAACTATATTGTCTTTGAGAGAACGCAAAACACCATCTAGGCAAGTGAATCATACGAATAAAAATAGTCGCAAACAAAATATTATTGTTGGCAGAAATAAAATGAATGACATTAAGACCATCCCAAGACTGGGATATCTTCACGTCTTCACGTACCCCAAATCAACTTCACCTGTGAAAAATTGAAAAGGAAAGACAACATGTCTGCTTCATTTAAAGTAAGCTTTCCACTAACAAACGTGAATAACTCCGATATTTGGCCCAAGGAATGCGCCGTTCAACGTTATACTTTCCTGAAAAATTTACCAAAATCTGCCTCGCCGAACCAAGATCTCTGAACAACGCTGCCAGAGTAAGTGTTTGTGAAATGATCAGTGCCTTGAATATAAAAATACAATTTTTGCCCAACAAAATTAATTTAGTTGAACATTTCATAGCAAATTATAATTTTTCATTTTTAATGATTTGCAAGCATTGGTACAAAAACACTGACCTGGAAAATATATAATAATAATATAGTATAAATATTTGGAAAACATTGCTGTTAATTTTTTGTGTGAAAGGGCTAGGACCTCAAGATGAAATAACGAAAATTGAGGATTGACCAGTAATGGAAACTCTATGGGACTTATTAAGGTGATCACTGAATTTGATTCTTTTTTTTACAATAGATTTGCCACACACTGTTTCCTTTACTATAATTTTGAGGTATTATTTTGAGGGAAAACTCTGAGAGATTCCCTTCCATTCCAAT
This sequence comes from Gonioctena quinquepunctata, assembly GCA_018342105.1. Lineage (NCBI taxonomy): Eukaryota > Metazoa > Arthropoda > Insecta > Coleoptera > Chrysomelidae > Gonioctena > Gonioctena quinquepunctata. The sequence continues at coordinate 224,254 of JAFIRS010000123.1, forward strand.
TGAGATCGTTGAGTAACACTACAAGGTCTCTTCGCTACATTAAGAACAAGTCAAATATTATATCGATTGGAGAAAAAATGAAGCTGATTGTAGAAGAAACACCCATAACCTATATAAAAATTAATTAAACTACATTTTGTATTGTTTATAGTGATATGGGAAAATAGTATCAGGAATTTTAGGGTAGAGAATATCAAAGTACAGGCTTCTTATTTAGATATTGAAGAATGATATAGCTTGATTACATTGATAAAATCTGCCTTACAAAAATAAATAGAAAAATGTATGTATTTGAAAAACAAAAGAATTGAATTAATGGTCAGTCAATACTTATTACGAAGTAAAGACAAGATTCATATTTATTTATTTTCGTTCTATTTGAGATTACTATTTTAGTTTGTTTTATTTTGAGGATATTTATATTCTGTCATCTCTTACTACTAGTTTATACATCTTGTGTATTATTTTTTATTTTCATCATATTAAGCAAAAAGGGGACCCTTCCGAATTTCAGCTTTGGACCCGAAGAGTCCAGATCCGGCACTGTTGTGATTTCATCAATAATCTGTAAACAAATCTGACGGACCATTATTCAACATTTCTCCAAATCGTATTCGATGAATGTACTGCTTCTAGAGAAAACTCTAATAAGATAAAAAAAATAATTATAACAAACTATTAAAAAATTTGAAAAATATCCCGTGGGAGACTGTTTATAATATAGAAGATGCTGAATCTGCAGCTAATAAATTCATTCATATCATCGACCAACAAATAGGGAACTGCTCTTACACTATTAGAAATAAATTTAAAAAAAGAAAAGAATGGATGACTGCAGAGCTCAGTCTCATCATTGAAGATCGCGACAAACTACATCAGCAACTGCTGAAATATCCTACCAATCAAGAAATAAAATCGCTATATAAATCCACCAGAAATAGAGTATCTTCCATGATACAAAAGACAAAGATTAATTACTACAAAAATAAAGTAACTCAGGCAGGTAGGGATTCAAAAAAGTTGTGGAACTCTATAAACGAAATATGTTCGAAATCAATGAGACCTAGAAATGATCTAAATAGAATAAAAGTGGAGGGAAGATATATCGACAATGTAAAAGAAATTGCAAACCTTATGAATGAACATTATGTCACAGTGGGAAAAAAGCTTGTGGAAGAAATTAATACCGATCCTGAATATATTGCCCCGCAACGCAACCCGCTATTGAATTCTCTTTTTTTACGAGCAGTTACCCAAAATGAAATAAAAACAATAATTACTCAACTAAAACCTATGAAGGCACCAGGAATTGATCTCATAACGTCTGAAACTGTTAAACAAATTTCTGATATAATTGCAGCACCACTAGCTGCTGTAATCAATAAATGTATTCAACACGGAATTTTTCCTTTCTTGACTTGTCGAACCGTACTAGGACCAATCCTGTTTAACATTTTTTTAAATGATTTATTTGAGGTCAATACCAAAGGAGAAATAATCACGTATGCAGATGATACAGCAATCTTTTACTCAGCTCAAGAATGGAAAACTTCGAAAGAACTAGTAGAACGAGATCTGTATAAAATTAAATCATGGTTTCAGAGTCGATTGCTGACCATAAACCCTAGCAAAACATTGTTTCTTCCACTATCCAATAATAAATCCACCTTGCCGTCCTTCACTACTCTAAAAATTTCTGATGATTTTTCAATAGAGTCTACTTTTGAATTTAAGTACCTAGGTGTGATTATTGACAGTCACCTCAAGTGGAATAAGCATGTCGCGTATGTGATAAAAAAACTACATTTTTTAATTTACAAACTGAAAAACCTCAGATATATTTTGAACAAAATCCAACTGAAAACAGTATATCACGCACTAGTGGAATCGCACATAGCTTATGGAATAGTAGCTTGGGGGGCAGTCGGAAAAACTATTATTAATAATCTAGTGATAGTTCAGAAGAAAATTATTAAAATTTTATTCCGCAATATATCTCAGAAATGAATAATATCAAACAATTCAAAAGTAAGTTGAAAGGCTATATCAAGTCGACCTCGAGGGTTTATATTCATCTACAAGTCGAAAACCCCTTCATGATATAGTACTTCGGCAACAGTAAAGTCCCTTCTGATTATAAACCCATACCATGAGATATACTTTTCTGAGATATTTTGCATTGTCCACGCATGTGTTAATATGTGAAAATTACTCTCTCAAACACTAGTTGTATTTTTCTTTTTTATTTCAATTATTTGATTTGTCTAAAAAAAGATACACATGCGATATTCTCTTGTATTTTTTGAAATGTTTCTATATATGATTACTAGAGTTTTGGAATAATGCTTACATATTATATATACTATTTATACTTATTACCCTGCATCTTTTCAACCTATACAAGAATTTGATTTCTTACAGGTTTCCCCACTCTATTGTAGAATATTTAGGCTAGCTTTGATATTTCTATGTTATAATAGTTTTTCCTTTTTGTGCTATAAATTTATTATTATTTATTATTATAATCAAGCTATTTAATGAGTTCAAAAATAGATGTAATTAACTCATAAATTATTCAATATCAAACTCTGGTATTCTACTCTGTTTTTAGAAAATTGACAAGGTACTTTATTTTCAGAATTTATCTCAGATTTTGCTGGTGGGTGGTAATAGTGTTGAGGATGACGTGAAAAATTTCAAGATTAATGGTGGAAACATTATAATTTGTACTCCGGGCAGATTTGAGGACTTGCTCACACGTAAACATGACATCAATCTTGCAAATTCTCTGAAAAATATGGTAATTTTGTTAAAACTAACAAGTATTGTTTATTTAGTTTATTTTTAGGAAATACTCATTTTAGATGAAGCAGACAGACTTCTTGATTTGGGTTTTGAAAAATCAATCAACACAATATTGAGTTACTTACCGAGACAAAGACGCACTGGATTATTTTCAGCTACACAGACAAAGGAAGTTGAAAATTTAATAAGGGCTGGTCTGCGAAATCCAGTTTTAGTAAGCGTTTCGGCAAAAGCTACCCAGAGCACACCTGATTTGTTGAATAATTATTATATTGTTACGAAAAATGAAGGTAAATTATTCAGATGCTCAATAATGAAGTATTAATTATTTTTTTGTGCAGGTAAATTGGCTACCATGATATCATTCTTAGAAACTAGAAAGGTGCACAAAGCTATGCTATTTCTACCCACTTGTGCCACAGTTGATTACTGGGCCCATGTCTTTCCTCTCATTCTCCCCAAGAAGATGAATTTACCCATTCTGGCAATCCATGGTAAAATGAAAGGTAAAAGAAAGAAGATACTGGAGGACTACAGAGTTACAGAAAGAGCTCTTCTGTTGTGTACAGATCTAATGGCTAGAGGAATTGATGTTCCTGAAGTAAGATTTTATCTCAATGGAAAAATTATATATATATATATATATATATATATTTATATATATATACATACAATCAAACTCGGCTATAACGAACACTCGTTTATTACGAACCAATTGAAATGTTCCGCCAAAATCGCCTATATACACTATGCAGTTTTGTTTGAGTATAATGAACTTGGCTATTCACCCACAATGAATAGAAGATAGATGAGTTTTTGCCAAAACTACTTGAATATTAAGGAAAAAAAATAATGTTTACTCTTGATGGCCTCTAATATTGGGATAAGACTATTTATCACATATGAGTGTTATAAGGCATACCTAACTTATTCCACAGTGTTAGATAAAATAATATAAAAACAATTCTCTAGGGAGATTTTATTATTTTAACAGTTCGTAATGAAGTACAATAAATACATGGTTAACGTGCGACAGGTGGAGTTCTGTGCATACTCCGTTTTGATCTTGGTTCCCTGGAAAAGGAAAATCGTCTAATGTTCAGAGAACATCGTGAGAACCAAGAGAAAGGAGGTGGGAATTGGTGTTTTTTTTATTTATGGATGCTGCACTCTATAATATGATTTAAAATTCCATTGCTTATTATCAGCCATCTAATGAAATTTCTATTTTAAAAATTTATTCAATGAAATATTTTGGGGAAATTCTTTCAATAACAATTGGAATAAATCAATGATTAGCACCACAAATTTCTGAGCATTGCTCATAGAATAAACCTGAACATTAGTAGAAAATGTGGTTTGATTTAATCGGCCTGGAGAAGCAACCATTTTTTACTCCTAAAGAAGGGATTGTTCAAGAATGCTGCAGTTACTAATATTCAAATTTGAGACTTAAAGGGAATTACTACTCTATTATCGACATCTAAGAGACAAAAATTAAACTTATTTAATTCTGTATTTCAATATTTTTGAAATCTGATTATTCATAACACCAGTATTGTTGTATTAGTTGAAACACTCAGTATTATGTTAAGCCTACCTGAAGATAAAGAAAAATCATGAATGAATTTAAACAATATTGTAGTCCAAGGAAAAATCGAACTTATGAACGATTCATCTTCAATAATAGGAATCAAGGTGTAGATGAACCGTTCGATATTTTTTTGAGAGATCTTAAAAACATTATTCAGTCTTGTGAATATAATCAACAAGAAGATTCCATACTAGTTGACCGAATTATTCTTGGGACAAGTTATTCGAAAGTTCAAGAAAAGCTGCTTAAAATTCAAGATGTGACACTGGAGAAAGCTGCTGAAGTATGCAGAAATTCTGAAGCTACTAAAAAGCATTTGGAAACGGTCCGAAATAAAGACGAAGTCACTACATATGCCATTAGAAAAGATAGTAATTATCAAGTGGCATATTATGGAGGAAAAAAGAGCGAGTAGAAGAGACTTCAAATGTGGAAAATGCAATATGAATCATAAATATGCGGAATAACCAGCTCTTGGAAAAAATTGATATAAAAGGACAACTACTTCAGCACAGCATGTCGCATAAAATATATCAAAGAAATCAACCAGAATATTTCATTTCCTCATAAAGAAGAAGCTTATGAAGAGCTATACATATCAAGTATAATTCTAATAGATTCTGTTCAATAAGAAAATTATTATTCCATGTGGACAGAAGTGTTGGAGATTAATGGAAGAAATGTAACCTTCAAAGTGGATACAGGATCCGAAGTAAACATATGAGGCATATGGAGGAGCGAAACTGAAACCTATAGGAAAAGTTGCACTCAGATGCAAAAGAAGAGATAAATATTTAGATATAGAATTTTTAGTTTTAGATATGAAAGTTGGGCCAATTTTAGGTTTGCCTACTTGTTATGAATTAGACTTCATAAAAAAAAGGGCTTACTGTTGTTGCTGATAATAAGTTGATTTTTTTTAGAAGAATAAAGATATTTTTGAAGGTTTAGGGACATTTGCAGATGTACTGAAAATCAGTCTCAAGAAAGATAGTTTACCTGTTGCCAGACCTCCGAGGCGTTTGCCTTTTACCATAAAAAATAAATTGAATGCTAAATTGGATGATTTAGAAAAGAAAAAAATCATAGTTAAAGTAGAGGGTGCTAATGAATGGGTAAACAATCTTGTTGTGGTAGAAAAACCAGACAAATATTTGCGTTTATGTTTGGATCCTCAGGATTTGAATAAGTGTATTGATCGTGAATTTTAAGAGATACCTAGTATAGATGATATCAGTTCGAAATTATCTGGAAATTGTTATTTTTCAGTTCTTGATTTCAAGGATGGCTATTATCAAGTTAAATTAGATGAAAAGTCTAGTAAACTGTGTACGTTTTCAACACGTTTTGGTAGTTATAGATTCCTCAGACTTCTGTTTGGACTGAATCTAGCTCCAGAATATTTTCAAAATACAAATTTCAAAAATTTTGGTGATATAAAAAACAATGATATATTTGGATGATTTACTTATAGCTGCTCCGACTCTGGAAGAGCATGATGAAACAATGAAATTAGTAATTCAAAGAGCAAGAGATAGGGGAATCAAATTCAGTAAGAATAAATTACAATATAGGCAAAAAGAAGTTAAATACCTACGTCATATATTCGATGAACATGGAATGAGAGGTGAGTGGGAAAAAATCAAAGCAATTAATGATTTGAAGCCACCAACTTCTAAAAAAGAATTACAAAAATTACTTGGTTTGATAAATTATGTTAAGAAGTTTGTTCCAAATTTGGGGAATTATCAAATTCACTCTGTGTTCTCCTAAAAAAAGATGGGATTTTTCAGTGGATGGAAGTTCATAACACAGCATTGCAATCAATCAGAAATGAGATTAGTAGAAATGTCACTTTAAACATTTTTGACTCTGACAAAGATTTAGTTATTCACACAGATGCTTCTCAAAATGGTATAGGGTGTTGTCTAATTCAAGGCGGTAGGCCAGTGGCATATACTTCAAGAGGTTTGAATGAGACTGAAAAAAATTATGCAATTATTGAGAAGGAATTATCAAGTGTTGTCTATGCCACTAACAAATTTCATTATGGATGTCCCATTAAAATCATTACTGATATAAACCCAATGTATCAGTAATGAATAAAGAAATTTGTCGAATTCAGTCATCTACATTGCAGGATGAAATTACTGAAATATGATCTCAAGTTTGAATATTTGTCAGGAAAATATTTATATATTGCCGATTATCTATCAAGGAATTATAGTAGTGAAGTTTGTGAGAAGGATGATGAAATGATTCATTCGGTGGAAAAGCATTTAAGAATGAGTGAAAGTAAAAAATAATTCCGTAAGTATACAAAGAAAAATGAAATATTAAAGGAAATTGCAACATTTTGTGAAGTCGGTTGGAAAAAATGAAGTACGGGGGTGAGATAATTGTTTTTTATAGCTTCGATTTGTCTATATTCAATAATCTTTTATTTTACGGATATAAAGTGGTAGTTCTAAGAGCTTTGCGTGAGAGTATATTGAAAATTCTACATTAAGGTCATTTTGGTGTAACTCGCACAAGAGATAGGGCACGTGAAATTCTGTTTTGGCCTGTTATATTGCAGGATATTGAGAGAATGATTAATAAATGTGGTATATGTGAAAGGTACAGATATGCAAATTGTAAAGAACCCTTGATATCACATGAAGTTCCAAAACTACCATTTCAAAGAATTGTATCAGATATTCTTGAATATGGGCATACAAGTTATCTGGTTGTGGTAGACTATTTAACCAAATGGCTTGAAATAATCCCTCTGTGATGTAATAAATGCATTTAAACAGATTTTTGCCACACATGGTGTTCCCGATGAAATTGTTTCAGACAACATGCCTTATGCTTCTTATGAATGCAAACAATTTGCTGAACATTTTGGATTTGAATTCAAAACAAGCAGTCCAAATTATCTTAAATTTAATGGTTTGGCTGAACGTTTTGTTAAAACAGCTAAAAATATAATTTGCGAAAATCAGATGATTTGCAAGTTTCACTCATGCATTATCGAAATACACCTCTAACAGGTTTGAAAAGATCTCCTGCAGAATTACTCTTTATCTAGAAAATTGAAAACTATGTTACCCGTCATTGACTATCAAAAAATGAAATTAGAGAATTTAGACAGGGGTTGGAAAAAAGGAATGAGAAATATAAATTTTATTATGATAGGCATGTGAAAGATAGAAGTTATATTGAAAAGGGTCAAAATATTGTCCTCCGATAGTATAATCAATGGATGCCTGCAACTATTCAAAAACACGAATCTCCAAGATCATACTTAATTGATACAGGTTCGAGAACTTTGCGCAGGAATAGTAGTCATCTAAGAGATTCAGTTACTAATAGAAGTTTCGAAACTGATATCAATCTATCAAACGGTTTGAATGAGGAACCGTTTTACTGGGTAATAATGATACTATTCGAAATTATGTTCCCACAATTTCGAGCAGTAACTGTGATAATACAGGAGGTTCTGATGTACCTAATAATTCTTCAAATATAAAGGAAAATAGGTTTCCCAGGATTAGACAACCACCAAATAAAATATTTTATTTATATCCATTAGGAGGTGTTGTATTAGTTGAAACACTTAGTATTATGTTAAGTTAGATCAACATGCCTAGAGATGTCAGATTAGGAATATTGTTGAATGTAATTTTGTTTGGAATATACAGCATTGCAATTACCGTTTTAGTTGGTTTAAATATATCCCAAAGTGGTTAATATTACAAGTATCATTGATGTCCAATAATTATAATTATTGGGTTATTAATTTCATCTAAAATGTAAATTAATCGTAAGGAAAGAATAGCAATAAAAATTAATATTAATGTTGGTAAAATAGTTCAAATAATTTCAATTAGTTGACCTTCTAATGAATACCGATGGATAAATGTATTGAAAAATAAAGTTCTTGTTAATTGACCAACTAGAACTGTAATAATAACTAAAATTATTATGGCATGGTCATGAAAATAGGCTAATTGTTCTATTAAAGGAGACGCCCTCTCTTGGAGTATTAAAGTTTTTCATGTATAAATTAAAAAAAAAGTATAAACTTTATATTTGGGGTTAACATCTGGTGCACTAATCTGCCTTATTAGAATTCAATTTTGCAGATAGAAGAGGAAGTTCAGAATATCTATTCGGCAGTCTTTGTAATCATTCAATAGAAGTTATTCTTAATGATCCAAGTGTTTTTCGTTGAACAGTTAATGCCTCTCATGAAATAATTAATAAAAAAGTTACTCTAATTAGGGAAATTAAAGACCCAATTGATGAAATAATATTTCATAGAGTAAAAGCATCGGAATAATCTGAATAACGTTGAGGTATTCCTTTAATCCTGAAAATGTTGTGGGAAAAAGCATCGGGATAATCTGAATAACGTTGAGGTATCCCCCTTAATCCTAGAAAATGTATGGAAAAATGTTATATTTACATAATATAATAAAAAATTTAATTTTTAAATATTTATTATTAAGAGTTAATCCTGTGAATAATAGAAATCATTGAACAATTCCTGCTTAATTGCAGATACAGCTACTAGAAAGTACTTAATGAAAGTGTGCTACAACATAATATGTATCATGAAGAACAATATCAATAGAAAAATTAACTAAAACTACTCTTGTTAATCCGCCAACAGTAAATAATAAAACAAATCAAAGCTCAAAGCGTTTTTGGTCTGTAAGATACTTGTGTTCCATGAGGAGTAGCTAATCATGTAAATATTTTGATTCCTATAGGAACAGCAATAATTATAGTAGAAGTATTTTTTTTAACAAAACGCATTTTCACCTTTCTCATAAGTTACATAATCTTCATGAGTGCCATTTTTGCACAAATCCATATCGAAATGTCAACTTTTTAGTTTATAATTTTTTTAATGAAATACTGTTCACAATAGAGAAAAGCACAGAAGTAGCTATAAGGAGAAATTCATTTCATCTGACAGGTAGGTACTATTCATAAAGCCATTATTCAATTGACTAGACAAATAAATAACCAATTAGACACTAGTGAGGCATATCTTACTCGCATAACTAAAATGACATTTAGCGTATGTACAATCTGTGATTTATTCAAAATATTAAACTGTTTAATATCAGTGGTTCAATGAGCCATGAAAACCCGCCTGGTAGACTAGGTCTTCGTCAGTCAATTGAAACTGTCTTTATGACCTAAGAGAAACCAACTTAAAAAATAAAATGTTGTTTTAATATAGAAAAAATACAGTACGTAACGCGTTTATATACTCCTCTAGAAACTCGTTTGTAAAACGCTCGCCCCGCCACCCTGCGCTCGTGTTTGAAATACTCATTACTAAAAAGACGTTTATAACATTTGTTACATAATATACTAACATGTTATAAAGTCATAATGATTCTGTTTACAAACGTCTCATGATGTCAATAAAACACTGCCTGATTTGTCAGTAATGAAAGAGAAACAAGAATTCTAGTCACTCTTTTTCAATATCGTAACCTTCTCGGCAACTGTCATAAACATCAAATGAGCACTCAATTCAGATTTTTTTTTTCGTGTCAATTTATTTTCCAGTGAGTTTATGTTGTAACATGATATGATAATTGATTTAGGGGAATTGCATAGTCGTATGGCAGTTTCTAGTTATGTACATGATAAATGTTAATTAATATTTATAATAAATATTTTTAGAACGAAAAATCGAAAAAATGTGCCAGATTGTGAAAAAACGTATTTGCACAATTTGCAGGTTAAATAATGAGATCGTTTTTTTTTTTGAAAAGTTTGTACAATTAACAAACTTTTATTATTAGGATTTTTTATTCTACATTGATTAGTTTTTTAACAATCAATAATTGAAAATTGTTGGCTTTCTTCAAATTTGAATTTCAGAAAAATTATAATTCTGAAAAAATATAATGGTATAAAAAATACGTTTAGATTATTTTGCTCTAGATAACGATAGGAAAAAATTTCTTTGGTGTTGAAAATTTAGTTATGAATCTGATATGGAATGACCCGTATACAAGGCCAGGAATCTCAATCTTTTATTCAAAAATGATAGTATTTTTAATCATTTTTTTTTTAATTTTTACTCTATAATGAAAAATTATTCGATCTGTTGCTGCACGTATTCATAAAACACTGTATAACTGTGTTGATAAATAATATAGACAAAACACATACTCTGAAATTTTCTTTAGTAATTATGAACATTATTTTTCTATAATTTTTTCAACCTGTTCAATCATATCAAGTTTTTTTGCCCAACCATATATGGACGCAATAACTTATGCAAATTTACAATGTATGGACGCAATTGCGTATGTAGGTTGTATATATATAATTATATTTATTTTTATAAAATGGAATACGTTTTGCTTTTTGTGAAATTTCAGTGGTGGGTATTCAAAGCAGCATCACGATATCCAAAATTTCCCACCTCTATCCTGAAAACCATAAAAACTTTCATAGAATAGAATAGAATATCCTTTATTCACCATAAGAAATACAATAGTATTATAAGGTTTTGTCAAGAGTATATAAATAAAAACACTAAATAAATAACTAAATAAACAAATGAGAGGTGAACAATTACAATATAAATATCACTGTTTCACTAGAATATACATAACTATAATTTATTTTTTTGTGTCTACGTAGATTGTAACTTCGAAATATATTAGTTGGTGTTGAAGTCAAATGATAAGAATTCGTCGATACTATAAAAAGCGTTTTCCAAGCAGATATTCCTCATGTAATTTGAAAACGAAGCTGTATTTAAGTTTTTTATATCTTCTGGTAGTTTATTAAATAAAATAGGACCATAATAATTTTTCGAAAAACGGCAGTGATTTAGTCTTGTGAATTCAATTTTAATTTGTTGTGATTGTCTGGTGTTATGTGAATGAAAATCGTTTTGATTTAGATATAAGTGAGGATTTTTTTTTACATAATTTATGCACGAATAGACGTAAAGAGAAGGTAGTGTAAACATTTTATTATTAATAAATGTTGTTTTAACGTCTTCTTGATAACCCAGTTTGAAGATAACTCAAAAACTTTTCTTTGCAGTCCAAACACTCTTTTGCATGAGGTGAGTGCCCCCAAAGTACTAGACCATAAGAGATATGGGACATAAAAAGTGAATGATAAGCAGTGATAATGGTTTCAATAGATGAAATGTCCATTAAACTTCTTATAACATAAATGCTCTTTGCCAATTTTTTGCAAATAAAATCTACATGTTTTTCCCAAGAGAGCTTTGGATCCATTTGGAACCCAAGAAATTTGATCGATTCATTTTGATCTACAGGCAGTTGTTTGTGTGTAAACAAGTAATGTTGCGTTTTATTTGTATTCAGTTTTAATTTATTATTTGTCAACCATTTATCAGCATTCGATTCTGCTACTTTCATTTCATTAACTATAGCCTCGTAGTTTGTATTTTGGAGCGTTAAGGATGTGTCGTCAGCAAATTGCGTAATCTCAGAGTCATCATCAGTTTTGAAATCAATCACATAAATTAAGTATAGAATTGGTCCCAAAACCGAACCTTGGTAAACTCTGTTTTTTATTTCTTTGGTATCAGATGCCTTATTATTCAAAAAAACGTACTGTCTGTGTTCCGATAGATATGATCTAACTAGGTTAATTGAGTTTTCCTCAAATTTAATTGAGTTTTCCTCAAATTTAATTTAATAGGTATACTATAACCACTTTTCAGGTTGATTGGGTGTTACAATGGGATCCGCCTGCAAGTGCTAGTGCCTTTGTTCATAGAGTTGGTAGAACTGCTCGTCAGGGCCACCAAGGTTCTGCACTTATTCTTTTACTTGAAAATGAAGAAGCTTATGTACCATTTATTGAAACAAATCAGCGAGTTAAACTTACTCCACTTGAAGATCCTGTATCAGATGAAAAGGTAAATATCTATTTGAATAGTATCAAGTTGTTATTATATATATATTTTTTTTAGATTGAAGAATTGATAGAAAGTATTCGAAATATACAAAGAACAGATAGGGCTATAATGGAAAAAGGAACACAAGCTTTTGTATCACATATTCAAGCTTATTCAAAACACGAATGCTCCTTACTATTGAAAGTGAAGGTACATAAAGAAAAAACAGTAATATCATTAGCCATACTGAACATTTTAAAAGATGTTATTTAGGATGTCATGTTGGGATGTGCTATACTTTTTATTGATTAAAAGTTAAAAAAAACAAATTGGGATGTGTTAAACAGATAAATAGTAAAGTGGATGATTTTAAAATTGGGTTTTGAAGTGTATAGGTGTGAAAATTGATAAAAATGAAGCTTTGGTGAAATAAGAAAAACAAAAATTGTATCATGTTGGCAATGAGTTGCGTTGCAGATGTAGATGTCTAGCATCAGTGACCAGGTCCTTTTTACAAGTTTCAACTTCTTAGCATACACCCTATCTATTTGGCCTAACCTCTTCCCGCTTTAACCTCTTGGACCTTCTCATCAAGGAGATACTACCCATTGCAAAGAATTCAAGTCTTCCTCCTAAACCACTATGATTCCAAATACATTTCTAGGCTACTTTTCCAATTATATCCCTAACTTTTTCTTTTAGTCCAGGCAATGACATGGGTTTTCAGTTTTATGTTTATTATTTCAAAGTCTTTCTGGATCTTTGGATTTTTCTGTTTTGCTCGTTATACAAACAATACAATTTAGTCCCAGATGACAGCTGGACAAAAAACAATATTGCCAATTGTGTATGCCGTTTTAAGTGTTTTATCAGTCCACAACCTTATTATTTATTTATTTATTTAGCATATAAAGCTAATTTCACATTGTCAAAGTAAAAATACAGTCACAATTAAGTATAACAAATATATCACACTAAAGATGTAAGAAATAAATTATACAATAGAAAAACAATAGTAGAAACATTGTAATTCAAACACATTAAAACTTCTGAACTGGGTAGGTAGGCTAGAGTAATAGTGACAATCATGTGTGACACTCGCGTAACAGACATATTTTCAATTCTTTTTTGAAAATTGTAATAGTGCCGCAGGTTTTCTAGAAATCCTCTAATTCATTGTAACGCACTATGCCTTTATGGAAAATAGTTTTCTGAGCTTTTTTTGTTTTTTGTTGAGACTCGTATATCAGCTCTTCTTCGTGTGTTGTAGTTGTGCAAACTGTTGTTTTATACTAATTTAGATGACAGATACGATGGGGTTAATGACATTTTCATTTTATGGATTAAAATCAGAGTATGGTACTCCAAGTAATGTTGTATCGAGAGCCAATTCAATGTACGTAACATAGACTTGATGGACGAGTCTCTTGGAACATTCAATATAGTTCTCATGGCTTTATTTTACAATTTCTGCATCCGTCCCATCTCATTTTTATTTGCTTTGCCAGGTACAGTATAGAGGAAGCAAAGGTGAAATGGGGCAATATTATCGTATTATATACTGTTTTTCTAGACCAAGGTGTTAAAGATGGTGCCACTCTAAACAAGAAGTTTATGTTTTTTGATATTTTATTGGTAATGTATGAAATGTGTTCTTTGAAAGTTAAATTTCTATCGATAATAATGCCCAAGTATTTAATCTTATCCACCATTTCCACCTCCTCCTTACCAATTTTAATCCTATGATTATTATCTTTGAACTCCGCATATTTTTTGTGGTTGCTAATTAACATGAATTTAGTTTTTTTTGCATTAAGTTTCAACAAACTACCATTACACCATTGTAAAATATTTTCCAGCTCCGCGTTGAGTGTATTTGTTAGGGTTTGTATATCTTCAGAACAGTAATACAATAACGTGTCATCGGCAAACAAATGGATTCGACAGTTTTCAACCGAGTGAACAATATCGTTGATATACAGCAGAAACAGCAATGGTCCCAATATACTTCCTTGAGGTAGCCGTTTTATTTAGGACTTCATTTGATAAAGTGTCGTTAATTTTAGTTACCTGTTTTCTGTTCTGTAAGTAATCAGTGAGCCAGTCGAGTGCTTTTCCAGTTATACCATACTTCTCTAGTTTGATAATTAATTTGGCCCTGTCAATTGTTTCGAATGCGCGTTGGATGTCCAAGAATACAGCTCCAATCATAATATTTTTGTCGTAGTTTTCCTTCCAGTCATATAGAACATTTTGCACAGCTGTGGCCTGTTCTAAAACCTGACTGGTTTGAATATATAATGTTATTTTCTGTTATATGTGTTATGAGTTGTTCATAGACTATTCTTTCGATTAATTTTTCTAGTGTTGCTAACATATTAATTGGTGAAAAGGGAAACATTGAGAATGTTTCCCTTTTCAACATGAATACCCCACAAGAGGTTATCTTGACGATGGAAGATAGTGACTAAAGTTTATCTTTCAGTCGCAGATGATTCCACATCTGATTTTATGAACATCCTGTTTATATTTTCAACAAATCAATATTAATTGGTCTTAAATCACTAGCTTTATTGGAGTTGGAGACCTTAGGTATGGGTATAACTGTTGACAGCTTAAGGGCCGATGGAAGCTTGCCCGTTAATAATGAGGTATTAACTAGATTCAAAAGCGGTTTTTTGATGCTATCATATATATTTGTTAGGATTTCGGCTGTTATTTCATCCGGACTACCTTTACTTGGTAAGTTATATACTGCCTTTCTCAACTCTGTGTACTCTATGAGCCTAAAGTTATCGAATTTATTGTTTGTTGTTGCTATTTTATCTGTATAATCCCTTATAAGAGTGGTATCTATATCTGAAATAATCTTATCAATACTCGCGACATAAAAGTCATTTAGGCCATTAGAAATTTCTTTTGGTTCGTTTATTTCTATATCTTCGATTTCAATTTTTTCCAATTTATATTCTTTTTCGTTGATATTATCGATTTCAAAGTTTCCACATTTTTTGGAATTGTTTTTATTACCGTCTATCTTGTTCTCAAGGAATGCTTTCTTTCTTCGTATATATTTTATAACTAGTATCCCTTTGCTTTATAGCATCATTAATTCTATCATTCCACCATTCCTGAAATCATGGTTTTATAACAACAGTTTTCCTTGGCGCAATCTCATCTAATTTACTTATGATGGTAGAGAAAAAATACTCAAAGTTTTTATCAATATTTTGGTGCGTATACTTCCAGTTGACTGACATTAAACTTTAGTTAAGTGCTTGAAAATCGATTTTGCCACGTGTAGAGATATATTTGATGTCTTTTTTTGTTTGTTGTTTGTTGATGTCAATACTAACTATATAATGGTCGGATATTCTTGGTGTTTCATGAACTGTACATCTCAAATTGTTCAAATTGGAGAAGACCAAGTCTATCATGGTACCACCTGCATCAAATGGATGTGTAATTTGTTTTACTAATTGGCTACAACCTATGTCAGTCATGATATTGTTCAATTTTTTTCGATATGTTTCGTTTTCCTTGAGCCAGTCAATATTGAAATCACCCACGATTAGTACAGGGTGGGTGATGTCTTGGATATAGTTATTGCTCCATTCTTCGAAATTATTCAAAAAACCTGCGTTGCTACTACTAGGCGAATGATAAATACATACCATAACAAAATGAGAAAAATTAATATAGGATATCTATACATGCCTGCTCGAGTTAATGAATTGACCTTTTTTTTAAAGAAAAAATATACAATTAATTGGTAACTTGAATTCTAAATTTGTCAACCAAAAAAGATATAGTTGATACTTCTCTGAGCACTGCATTTGGGTGGAAAATGGGAAGGAAATACAGTATTTCTGTGAATTGACAAATTCAAAATAAGATGCTCTTTTAATAATTTATCGATAAACAAATTGTTTGTTATTGGTATAACAGGATTGGATAAACCGTTATCTCAGAGAGCTCATAAGATGCTTGGTTTCATTGCAAGGTTATCAACAGACTTTTCTTCTACTAGCAAAGTTTTATATTGTTCTCTAGTTCGATCTATTGTAGAGTGTCTTTAATTTGAAACATGTACTATCTTATGTATTAGACCAGGAGCAACCGAAAACCTCAGGTGATTTGTTATAAGTATAGCACCCATCCAGAGGTTGAATTACATCATTATTAAAACGAAAATGATAGTTATTCTGCTGGACGTCGGCCATAATCTCAGAATTATTGATTAAACTTTGCGGAAAATTTACGGATTTCAAATCATTTTTTACCCAACGATTCTTGTATTTTTTTATAATCGAATGAAAGAAAACCGTTCGAAGCGAAATACCATTCTGATAGAGTGGGGCTAACATCCCGGGCCATACTCATTAAAATAGGTTAATTTTTGCAAAATTTTTATAGACCCAATTTTTTTCAAGTTATTATGTTTAAGTGGTCATTCTCGAAAATCACCATGCCATATCGCCTTTACAAGGTTCCAAATAGTCGCCATACTGCCACAAAGACATTGATTTTCTGAATAATGCAAAACAATATTTTACATTTTTGTGACTGGTAATATATCGGCCATACTTTTGGTGAATTGCAAAAGTGGTGCCATACTTAAAAACTGTTTTTTAGAAATGTGTTCGAGATTTAAAATTATCACAGTATGGCATTATTTATTCGGTTTATATCATTATGATCTTACAAAAAAAAAAAAAAAAATACCCAGACCATATAGCCGAAGACTGTCACACTCACCATAGGATGAAAAAACAATGAGAAACAAATTTTTACAGAATGGCTTTTAATATTTAAAAAGTTAATACAAAAATTCAAAATACTGATTTTACTAAACGTCTTTAAGGGGATAGAACGGTCTATGATTCTGATGTGAGTGCGAGGGAAGTGTCATAGGCCTGTCCCTAGGAGCAAGAAAGAACACTCAAAAACACCTTTTATAAGAGATATTTGCAAAAACGCGATTTTTAGAGGTATTGTAGGGAGGTCGATATGGCTCTTCAGCCTCTCCGTACCTCAACCTGTAAGGTCTTTTGTACATTACCCTTCATCTATTTAAGACCCGGGATTCCGAGACTCCTTGGGAAACATATCAGTTTCCTGGGAGCTAAGTTCCAGATGTCTGAGGGCGTTAGTGAAACCCCTTCGAGGAACTTAAGCCTTTTGCAAAACAGCGCTTGGCAGTCGCAAACAGGTGTTCTGCAGTTTCAGTGAAGTTCTCGCAGTAACGGCACAGTTCACTGTCTGATCTGTCCATTTTTTTGAGGTGATACCTCAGAGGACAATGTCCAGTGAGCAGTCCCGTTACCAGTGTCAAGTCTTTGTTGTCCAACTCGAGAAGCTGTTCAGCTTTCTTTGGCGATGGGCTCAGAAGCCTTTTCGCTTGTCTTTACCCTGGAACCTTATTCCAGTGGGTTTTAATTTGGTCAGCTTTCCAGCGCCAAAACTCTTCGTTGATGTGGGCTTTGGAAAGACCACAAAAGGGTTCCGGGCCAGAAAATTGAGTGTTTGCGCCTTCCTTGGCAAGGTTGTCCGCTTCTTCATTGCTTTTGGAAAAAGTACATAAAAACCAAAGATACAAAAAGTCTCACAAAACATAAAAATAAAGTGTGTGAACTTATACTCTCCAGTGGCGTGCTGAAATTAAAATTTGAAAATATTGCAAATGGCAAACTTTGAATGTTGCAAAACAAGATCGTTTCCATCTACTTATTATATCTGTATCAAATGCTTCAAAATTTATCACCAAAGTTGTGCTCAACGGAACAAAAAACGTTTCAATTTTATAAAAGACTTCCAAATCACTTGCTGTGAGAATGTTGGCGAGTATCATGATGATGAAAAAAGTATTTTGGAACAGTCTCTGAGTGAACTAGAAAAAAGCCACCAAATGAAAGATGCACATTTAGAAAAGATCATCAAAACACATGAAATTTTTCTAAACGAAGTATCTCAAAGAGAGGTTGAAATGAATGAAACAATCACGCAACAAGAAGAAATAATCAGTTATGCTAAACTTGAAATTTTCAAGCTGAGAAAATTTTTACAGGATATAAAAAACAAGAAAACAAATACAGAGTCCACCCAAACTGAAGTTTATTTGAGAAATGTTGTAACTCGGACAACGAAACCGAAGGAAGACAAATCAGTTCAGACAAATAAAAAAATTGAAACTGAAACAATTTCGCTGTCAGAATTAGGAAAGGTTGACACGCAACTTAGACGACCAATTACAAGAAATACACCTGATATCGTAAATAAGAATCGAATTTTAATGGTATAGGAGCTCATGGAAAAAAATCTCATTACATATATGTCGAGACAAAAAGATGAACATTTCAAGTTACAATCCATGTTAAAGACCGAATGTACTGACGACATTTTGGTAGACACTGCCATTGAAAACTCACAAGGTTTCACTAAAACAGACATAGTTATATTATGGGCAAACAGAAACAATCACCGTATAGTGGATAAACTCTCTTCACAAAAGAACACAAACTTTATAATAATCACTGTACCATACCGATATGACAACGAACAAATGAATGAAGTTAATTATGAAAACAATTTAGCATTGCATTGTGACTTATTCCGAAGAAAATCTAATAATTTAAAAATCTTCGAATGCAACGTTTTAAGGAAGACAAACTATGGAAAAAATGGATATCATCTAAGCAACATAGGTAAATGGTTTTTTTCTAAACTTTATAAAGAACAATTTCAAATTAAACCAAGAAATGACTACCAGTTATCTGAAAGAGGGAATACAGCTTGTCAATAAAAGTGTACCTGATAGTAACCTGAAAAACATGAACCAAGAGGGGATCACGACCAATTCAACAATAGACATTTACTCCAACCATAATTTGGATAATAGTGTTAAAAATGAAAGTTAAGATTTTTTATTGAAAACCAGTTTTCCAAAGATGACATCATGATATCAATTCTTGCTCTCAACATACAATCCGTTCGCAACAAAACCAATGAACTTTACATCCTACTTGAACAGCAAGATTTTCCACAATTTGTCCTTCTGACAGAGCATTGGCTGAAGCCTGATGAACCTCTCCATATTCCGGGGTACCATCTTCTGTCCAACTATTGTAGAACCAATTCCATACATGGTGGCACAGCTATATTTGCTCATAATTCATTACAGGAAATGTCGTTTGTTATAGCAGAGGAATATTGTGATATGCGAGAAGAAAAACAATTTGAAATATCTATAGTACTATCAAAAAAACTAAATTTAGTAATTGCTTGTATTTACAGGTCACCAGTGTCAGATATCCATATATTTCTAGATAAATTAGAACATCTTTTTTTTTTCAGAAATCATAATTTTTGTGATATAATAAAGTTGTGGAATTTTTTTTTTCAAAAATATTGAAATAATCAATTTGTTAATAAAAAATTTATCAACAAATGACGGGAATTTTTTTTTTGCAAATCAATTTCTATCTTGTATTAATAAAAAAACGATAATATGATGATTAAGAAAAAACAAATTTTTTTTAACAACATTACTTGGATTTTTTTGTTTTTGTTCAAGTACAAAAATTATTATAAACAAAGTATTTTTTTAACTTTTATGGCGTGATCTTGTTAAGTATGTATATAAGAAAGGCTCTAGGAAACGAAAAATTTGTACGACAATTATTTAAAAAAAAAATTCATTTACAATTAAGACAGAAGTTCGAGAAAATTTTGTTAGTTAACAATCGTTTAACTTGTTGAAAAATTAACTTCAAGTAAAATTTCCAACGAGAATAAATTATTTATAGTGTTCCGAATACACCATAATTTGTTCTAATTTAAAAAAAAATATTTAATACCTTAAATAAATTAATTAATGTGTCGTACTCGCTTTTGACGCCGCGCGCGCAACCTAAAAATGTCGCTCGGAGACCCATTTTCAGCGTTGAAATAAAATTATAAATAATGGAGACAGAGTTCCGGGAGCTCAGAGTTTTTTATTGGAAATTTCCTCCTCTTTCAGAATTTCTTTTTGTAATTTCTTAAATATTAATAGTTTATGAAATATTGGCAAAAACCGAAATGCCATTTTTTTTTCATCTTCAATTGATTATAACTTTTGCAATTTTTTATGTGCTAATACACGCTTTTGGCACATTTTTCTAGGCGTTATTCCGGATCCAATGAGCTATCACACATAATTTTAAGAGCAGTATCTCTATTTTAGACCATTTTCAACTTGTCGAGTGGACTAATTCACTTATATCAAAAGTTAAGATTGGGAAATATGTATTGTGATGATTAAACTGATTTTTTCTTTCATATTTCACATAACTTCAAAAAAATATCAAATTTTTAGTCAAGCAATATATGTTGTTAACTCGTTAGTCGCCATGTGAACTGGCCTTTTGTTCTCAACTCAAAGAGCCGCCCAGGACCTTTGACCATGACATATGGGCTTCACTACTTGCTTTCACTTTATGCTCTGTGAACCTCCGTAAAGATCACATATTACATTGCAGCTTACGGAATATTGAAATATGGGACCTGGAGGTCCCAATCAACTTTAGAGCCTAGAACTTTTCTTTTCTGTATCAAGGGTAATGCAAAAAGAAAAACATACATTAATTCAAAAATAACTTTACTATTCTCTCAAGCAAGCAAAAATGGGGGCCTAAGAGACAAATTTTTATTGTCTCATTTGGGCGATTGTGTTTTTGCTGAAATATATTTACAGTTCACAGAAAACTGGGACCGGTACTTTTCCTTATATATATATATATATATATATATATATATATATATATAAATTTGGTACAGTTATATAAGCAACCATTTCGGATTTGATCACATTACAATCCAATATGGCGGACTTCCGGTTTTTCTGGAAATGCCAGTAACTTTGTTTTTTCAAATGGAACACCCTGTATATTTTTACATATTCAAGTTCAACAGGTCAAAACAAGTCCAAACCTTATGTCAAATGTCACTTTTTTAAAACAATTGAAATTAAAATGGTTTTTTATTTTACCTCGTGGATAAATGAGATTTGGTCAAGGCTATTCACAATGAGTTGCAAATAAAAGAAAAACAATATTTTCTGAAAAATGATTTTTTGTGTCACTGGTTAATCAATTCAGTCACATCACATTTTTTTTTTCAAATGGAACCCCTTTGGGCCACCTACCTGTCTCTCTAGAACATACATTAAGGAAAAAAATGACATATCATTTTTGTATTTCAAATTGTGTAAATTCAAAAATCTACAACTAGTTCATGAGTTTCCTTGCAGTTTGAATAATTTTTCAACTTAGTAAGCTGTGGAAAACAACATTTTTGAATCTTGTCAACTAATTGTGTAAGTTATACTTATAAACACGATAATAGTGTTTTTTTTTTAATTCTTCTAGCTTTTTCTTGACTGACATTGCATTGGTATTCCAATTCCCGAGTAGAGGCGGTTGGATCAAACTCAACATAAGCAAAACATTCATTTCTGCCTCCTCACTTACAATCATCTTCTTCATTGTTGGGTTCTTTTCGGAATCTTCTCTCCACATTTTTTAAAAAGGTTATTTGTGGGTGTCTTCTGTGTGGGTATCGTTCAGCGGCGGCGGCGACACTGTTTTTAAGAAATTCTCCGTAAATTAATAACATATCAACCTGTTCACTTCTTGTAAAACTATAATTTTGATTTTACATTTCTACTGAACTAATTCTCGGAAGTTAACTAATTTTCGCGAGTTGAGATGAAAGATGACAGAGAAACACAATTAGTTGACAAGATTCAGAAATGTTGTTTTCCACAGCTTACTAAGTTGAAAAATTATTCGAACTGCAAGGAAACTCATGAACTAGTTGTAGATTTTTGAATGTATACAATTTGTTACTGCACCGAAATACAAAAATGATATGTCATTTTTTTCCTTAATGAATGTTCTAGAGA
This sequence comes from Gonioctena quinquepunctata, assembly GCA_018342105.1. NCBI lineage: Eukaryota > Metazoa > Arthropoda > Insecta > Coleoptera > Chrysomelidae > Gonioctena > Gonioctena quinquepunctata. The sequence continues at coordinate 246,499 of JAFIRS010000123.1, forward strand.
GACAGGTAGATGGCCCATAGGGGTTTCATAGGGGATCAAAATGTGATGTGACTGAATTGATTCATCAATAAATGACACAAAAAATAATTTTTCAGAAAACATTGTTTCTCTGTTATGTGCGACTCATTGTGAATAGCCTTGACCAAATCTCATTTATCCACGAGGTAAAATAAAAAAACAATTTTAATTTCAATTGTTTCAAAAAAATTACATTTGACATGAGGTTTGGACTTGTTTTGACCTGTTGAACTTGAATATGTAAAAATATACAGGGTGTTCTATTTGAAAAAACAAAGTTACTGGCATTTCCAGAAGAAAAAACCGGAAGTCCGCCATATTGGATTGTAATGTGATCAAATCCGAAATGGTTGCTTATATAACTGTACCGAATTTCAGAAAAATCCGTTCACGAATGCAGAAGTTACAGGGGTGGCCCAATATCCTGTGTCACCCGGTATATAGATGAGAATTTATCGTTGTCCAAACATATTATTGATATATTAAGAAAACGAATTTCCCCTATTATTGGATTTTTTTTCAAAATAAGATATTTTTTACTTATTGAATATCTTAAAACCATTTGTTTTACCTTGATTTACTCCAAATTCCAATATTTAATTTCTGTTTGGGGTTCAGCTAGTCATTCTTTACTCAAGCCATTGAAAACACTTCAAAACAAAATCAAGTGTATATTCAAACTTGTCTATCGAGAACCAACAGTTAATTTATATAAACCAAGAAAACTTTTAGATATTAATTCATTATACAAAATAAGACTGTACCTTTATTCATTTTGTTAAAAATAATATAAAGCATTCTAATTTGGTATTCAAAACTAACAGCGAACAACACAATTACCCAACCAGATATTCCAATAATCAAGCAATTACTAAAATAAAGACAAATTTTGGACAGAAATCTATTTATTACAATGGAATAAAGTTTTATAATGATCTACCAGACCATTTGAAAACATATGGCAAATTACGATTCAAAATTCATTTGAAGAAATTCCTTTTTCATTATTAATAATTTTTTTCTTCTGATTCTATCATTTATATTATTCTTCTATACTCTCTGGAGTATACCGGGTGACACAGGATATCGGGCCACCCCTGCAACTTCTGCATTCGTGAACGGATTTATCTGAAATTCGGTACAGTTATATAAGCAACCATTTCGAATTTGATCACATTACAATCCAATATGGCGGACTTCCGGTTTTTCTGCAAATGCCAGCAACTTTGTTTTTTCAAATAGAACACCCTGTATATTTTTACATATTCAAGTTCAACAGGTCAAAACAAGTCCAAACCATATGTCAAATGTAATTTTTTTGAAACAATTGAAATTAAAATTGTTTTTTTATTTTACCTCGTGGATAAATGAATTTGGTCAAGGCTATTCACAATGAATCACACATAACAAAGAAACATAATTTTTTCTGAAAAATTAATTTTTTGTCATTTATTGATGAATCAATTCAGTCACATCACATTTTGACCACAAATTCATTTTTTTCAAATGAAACCCCTATGGGCCACCTACCTGTTTCTCTAGAACATTCATTAACCCTTTCACTGCTACATTTTGCAGGAAGACATGCCCAGTAGCGGCTATTTGTTTTTAAGTAAAAAATAAAATTCTTTATAAAACAAAAATCCGAAACGAACTAACTTTTTAGAAGTCCCAATAAGTATGCTACACGCTCGTCAACGTACGTCCACATTCAACTATCGCTCATTTCCTACTGGCAATTAAAGTGAGAATGTTCATGCGTCACGGATCCGTGCCATGCGCACTGTTTGAAAACTCAGTCTGGCACGGATCCGTGCCATGCGCACTGTTTGAAAACTCAGTCTGGCACGGATCCGTGCCATGAGCAGTGAACGTGTTAAGGAAAAAAATAACATATCATTTTTGTATTTCGGTGCAGTGACAAATTGTATACATTCAAAAATCTACAACTAGTTCATGAGTTTTCTTGCAGTTCGAATAATTTTTCAACTTAGTGGAAAACAACATTTCTGAATCTTGTCGACTAATTGTGTTTCATCTCAACTCTTGAAAATTAGTTAACTTCCGAGAATTAATTTAGTAGAAATGTTAAATCAAAATTATAGGTTTACAAGAAGTGAACAGGTTGATACGTTATTAATTTACGGAGAATGTCTTAAAAACAGTGTCGCCGCTTGTCAGTTATACGCTGAATGATACCCACACAGAAGACACCCACAGAGGACCTTTTTCAAAAATGTGGAGAGAAGATTCCGAAAAGAACCCAACAATGGAGAAGATGATCGTAAGTGAGGAGGCCGAAATGAACGTTTTGCTTATGTTGATTTTGATCCAACCGCTTCGACGCGGGAATTAGAATACCAATGCAATGTAAGTCGAGAAAACGCTAGAAATTAAAAAAAAAAACACTATTATCGTGCTGATAAGTATAACTTACACAATTAGTTGACAAGATTCAGAAATGTTGTTTTCCACAGCTTACTAAGTTGAACAATTATTCGAACTGCAAGGAAACTCATGAACTAGTTGTAGATTTTTGAATTTATACAATTTGTTACTGCACCGAAATACAAAAATGATATGTAATTTTTTTCCTTAATGTATGTTCTAGAGAGACAGGTAGGTGGCCCATAGGGGTTCCATTTAAAAAAAATGTGATGTGACTGAATTGATTAACCAGTGACACAAAAAATAATTTTTCAGAAAAAATTAAGTTTTTCTGTTATTTGCGACTCATTGTGAATAGCTTCGACCAAATCTCATTTATCCACGAGGTAAAATAAAAAAACAATTTTAATTTCAATTGTTTTAAGAAAATGACATTTGACATAAGGTTTGGACTTTTTTTGACCTGTTGAACTTGAATATGTAAAAATATGTTCCCATTTGAAAAAACAAAGTTACTGGCATTTCCAGAAATACTGGAAGTGCGACATATTGGATTGTAATGTGATCAAATCCGAAATGGTTGCTTTTATAACTGTACCAAATTTCAGAAAAATCCGTTAACCAATGCAGAAGTTACAGGGGTGGCCCGATATCCTGTGTCACCCGGTATAGTGTTTAACTTTCTTGTTTAGTATTTATATTTTCCCTTCCATAAACTTTCTTCCTTGGGAAATAAAATTGTTATTATTATTTATAAATCACTAAATATGTATTTTTTTCAAACGTTATTGGGGATTAACATTGATTAATAAATAAACAAATGTTTTTCACAAACAAAAATAATTTGGTGAACGCATATTAATAGTTTTCTCCTATAGATTTTCTACATTAATTTTTCTTGTATTCTCTTTAGATTGTGGAATAAACAAAAAAAAACTTGGAAAAATCGAATTAAACGGTTTTCTTCACATAAAAGATTCAATATAAATTGAACCAGAAAATGGTAGATCTCAGGTGAAAAACAACTACTTTCCTGGCAAATACCACGCAGAACATTGAATGATATTCACCTGAAAATCCATGCATACCTCCATATAAATGGACATTGAATGCAAATGTTTCTTTCTGATAAGCTCGATTATGTTTAATCCATATAAATGGACATTGAATGCAAATGTTTCTTTCTGATAAGCTCGATTATGTTTAATCGAGCTTATCAGAAAGAAACATTTGCATTCAATGTCATTCAATAACCACTTATACAGCAAAATTTTTTAATTTTTATTTATGAATTTTTTAGTTACCGGGTAAAAAATATTGAATTATTTTTCATAACTTTTGTTACCTGTCTTTGTAAATGCTCTAGCTTATTTACCCTTTCACTGCGGCACCCATTCAGCCTCTATGTGCCGTCAGTAGGACTGCGGTGACTACTTTTCTATCATAAATGTAGAGTTTATGATCAAATTCAAGATTAAGACAGATGTATTCTGTGATTTAGGGTCAGAATCTATTTGAAATTTGGCTTTTTGAAGTTAGAGATTAAGAGTTTCAATGTCAAAATTCATCCATTTAAGATGGTGGATGAGTTCAAAACTTAACTCCAAATTCATATTATATCTGGGAATAACAAGATAAACTCGGTTGATAGACCTTTGGATCATATCTGTACGACAGTTATGAAATTTATCATCATCTCATCTGTCATTCTGCTCATATACACAATTACAAGTTTCATCATTCAAGTCGGATTTGATATATTTATTTATTATGAGAAAAATTCGGAAAGATTCGTTTCTTCTTTTTTCTTTTTGTAGTTTTTTTGGATTTCTGACTCCTTTTGGTATCACTTTCTCCAGATTAGGTATTGTATAACTTCACAAACATTAAATACTAATCATCAGATATATAAATATTTAACATCATATACAATGATAGACAAAAAACTTGGAATCTCTTCCAGATGAGGTATTCTCTCTATCCGACAAATCCGTTGTCATCTGGCCTGGTTACCAGCGTAGAGAAAGAGATACTAGTAGAACTTCACATACATTTAAATTGCTTTACGAATATGAAAATATTTTATCTCATAACTATGGCTGAACACGCACATGAACATAAACCTGACTCCCAACCACGAGGATGCCAACAGTCCTCACCCACGGTCAGGTGGCGAATCGAAATATTCGTTTCATTCATATTTTATACTGAGTTTTATTGGAAAGTGGTACCAGGTTAGCAAAACCGAACATTATATTATATACATTATATTATATACATTATATTATAAAGTAGGAAAATACATTTGTTTATCTTAATCCTTTCACCGCTGATTAATTTGGTATATGTTACCTGCTGGCCAACTTATATTTTCATGACACTTTTATTTGGTTAATCATATTATTAGTAAAAATGGTAAACACTGTGATAAACACAATTTACAACACTATACTGAGGTGCGGTTGTAGTCAGTGCTGAACAACAACTATTCAGATTTAACAATGTTCTACGAATGACGTCATGCGCACTGAACTGTAGCTGTATGACGCCTTCAGACGTCATCAGCAGTGAAACGGTTAATTAACTCTTGGTGGTCAGATATGCTAGGGATCTATTAACACTTATATTCAAATTCATTTACAAAAAGTTTTGCAAATATGATTTCAAGTTTAACTCTGTGATCCACTATTCTCGATGTTATATATACATTTTTGCTGATAATACTATCCGAAATGTTTTCAAGTCAAATGCTAATTCAATACGTCTATTCTAGGAGTTACCTTTAGGCGCAGTGGCAGCTACATATGGCCTGTTACAATTACCTAAAATGCCCGAGATGAAAAATAGGGATATCAGTGATTTTCCAGAGATTCCAAATCTGAATTTGAATAGTGTGCCTTATAAAGATAAAATTCGGGAAAAAATTAGACTCCAAAAGCTAGAGCAGTACAAGACAACAGGTAATGTAAGTTACGAATCAGTGAAATGAAAGTAATCTGTTTATATTTGATTAAAGGATTGTGGCCTGGACATAAACACAAGTTTGTCAAGAAACCTACTGAGCCATGGTCAATAACAAAGCATAAAAAAGATGGACGGAAAGAAAAAAGGTTGAAGAGGAAACAAATGAAACAAGCAAAATCAATAAATAATGAACCTGCCAAAAAGAAAAAACGGAAAGGTGAAGATGAGAAAGCAGTATATAACGTGATTAATTTTTTTCTTTCCAGGGATAAGTGATGAAGATATGGAGGAACTGAAACGAGATGTAGCTTTGTTGAAAAAATTGAAGAAAAATAAAATTTCCCATGAAGATTATGATAAAGAAATCGGTTTAGCATAAACATATGAATATATTACTTGATAAACACCATATAAATGTTAAGTATTTTAATATAAAACTATTAAAATATGTAAAATCAGTTAATTAATCCTAGCACAAACATATAAATATATTACTTGATAAACAGGATATAAATGTTAACTATTTTAATATAAAACTATTAAAATATATAAAATCGGTTAGTTATAATCACAACTAAAATATGGAATATTCTTTCATTATTACTGCGAGCCGCCCCACATCCTTAGAGCTGTTAAGGCTGCATTGAACTTTTCACACCATTGGATTCTGTCATCTTTGGTGTCCGCCGATAACAAATGCCTGAAATATATTTTTAATTATGAATTCATATGAACAAAACCTTTTTTTTACTAAAATTATCTTTAATAAATACTAATGTCCTCAACTAGCTGAAATGCAAACTTGTTACACGAATTTATTTCCTTTATAGTTGGTCATTTGAAAGGACTAGTTATAAAAATTCCCAAACTTTTGTTTTTATAAATATTTCAGCATTTCTGTAAGTTTACCCATAATTTACAAGAAAACTATGGTTTTCGAGAATTCTAATAATCTATCTGGATCTCCTATCACTGTTAATAAGCCGAGTGTAGCCCTAAGGCTCTTACTCTTTAGACATCAAATAAGTGGGCCACAGCCGTTCGCGAATTTAGAATTTGGTTGGTCAAGAATTAGAGACCGGTCTCTAGTCCTTGCCATGGTGGTGTATCTCGAACAATGACCTAGAGGGAATTCCGATCGTAAAAATTTGAAAAAATAGTAATTTCTAATGAGGATGCAGTTTCGCTACCCTGTATGGATCAGTAGGTAACCCATCACTCCAGAGAGTGCCTGGGACGCTTTAAAACGCGAGGGGTCGTCTATATTGTAATCGGTGGCTTCCTCGAGCGGATTCTCGTGAGCTATTGCACAATCAAATACTTTCTGATTGCTCTCTAATGATACTTCTGATAGAAGGCAGATTTAGGTCTTCGAGGATTGATCGTTCCGACGCATCTCACGAGCGCTCGCTATTATCCGCAGGACTCTCATTTGCCTCGCTCCAGGATGCCAATGCTAGACCTGCAGATTTATTCCAGGCTGTGAGGCATACAAAATGACAGGCCTGAACATCATTTTGTAAATCGTGACTTTGTTTTTAAGGGACAGTTTGCTCTTCCTGTTAATCAGGGATATAGTGCACAGATCTTTCTGACGATTTTGTCTCTGACAATATTGACGTGTGGTCTCTAGAGTAACTCCCAGGTACTTGACCTGCTCTGACCATTCTATCTCCCTTCCAGAGGTAGTCACTTCCCTCTCCGGGTTGCTCCTCTTGCGACCCATCGAAATCGCTTGTGTTTTTTCAGGATTTAGCTTTATCTTCCACTCCAGATACCACTGCTGGAGGTCATCTAATGCATTCTGCAAGTAAACGACACCCATCAGGTGGTCAGCTGCAGAGGAAAGCAAAGCCGTATCATTGGCAACAGAGAGACCTTCACATGTTCGCTTCTTGGAATATCTGACGGTAGAGGGCGTATAAGATAGGAGACAGTACAGCCCCTGAGGAACGCGCCTCAATTTCTCTCGAACCCGAGAGAATTGTCGACCCTGACTTGAAATGTCCTACCAAAGAGGAACGACTTGATCCACTTGATCAAACTCAGAGGCAGGTGGAAATCTATTAGCTTAGCAAGAAGGCCTTCATGCCAAACCCTGTCAAGGCTTTGCTAAATCAAGTAAAACAATGTGAGCTTGTTATTTGAGTTTGAGGATGAAATAGTGTCCTCCACTAGCCTCATCACCTGTAGCTCAGTGGAGTGAGCACGTCTAAAACCAAATTGTTCGTTGGGTAGGACATTTCTATCCTCCACTTCTTCGCAAGCCTTTCTAGAACGATTTTTCAGCCAGCTTAGCCGAACTGCAAAGCAGACTGATTGGTCGATAATTTTGTGGAAAGGTCGGTTTTGTCCCTGTTTCGAATCATAACCACAACGGCATGCTTCCACCTCCGAGGGAATCTCTTAAGGCGCAGTGAATTATTAATAATATTCATTATCGACTGCACCTGGTTATCCGGGAAATACTTAATCATTCGATTAGTAATTCCAGCGAATCCAGGCGCCTTTTGGGATTGAGTCCCTTTATATGGGCCTTAAGTTCATCCAACGAGCTGGACGAATGTCGCAGATTGGGTTCCTGAGAGTACGTGAACCCGATTTTCCAACAAAATTTCACGATCTAGATCATCGCAGGATACTCATTCAGTCTAAACTGCCTTTCCATCGAGTCTGCAAAAGCTTGAGCTTTGGACACTGGGTCATAGCACATTCCGCCTCACCATGAATAGGGGAGATCGGTCTTTTGGTTTTAAATTTTGATTAATTTTCCAAAGTTGGTCACAGTTTTCTAAATTTTGAAGGGTTATGCCAAATCTTCGTCGAAATTCGATATATTTTCTCTAACCTCCTATTTAATTCATTGGCTCGATTCTGTCCACAGAGAACAGACTCCTTTGATACGCTTCTTCTAGCGATTTCTCGAATAAGATTTTTAATCCTCAAAGGGAATTCGCATGGAATCTAGGAGCCGGTTCCTTGTGGGAGGAATCCTCTAAAGCATTTTTTCTAAAGCATTTTTGATGGTGAGTTCAGTAGCGCGCTACGGCCTCATCCAACTCGAGTGGAGAATCTATTCTCTCAGGAGTGCAGTAACCTGTCTCCAGAAGCGAACGGAATCTCTCCCAGTTCACCTTGGTACACATGCGATCCGCTCTAGCGGTGGATCACCTCCCAGTGATAAAATCACCGGATTGTGATCAGAGCCCAACTCGGCGAGGACGGTATATCCCAGTTCCAGGTGATATTCCTGGCCAGGGCAATGTCAAGTACATCGGCCTGTATGAACCAAAGTGTCGGCTCATCTGGAGCCAACACTTGGTATTCATACCTGTCACTGTGTTGCCTCAAACGCCTGCCATTGACGTTGGTTACACGACTCCATTGCACGCTTAGCGCTCAGATCACCCATGACCAAAACAGGTTGGTCTGTTTCCATCAGGAGCACATCAAGTGCCTCAGGAAGTATTTGATTCCGCGAGGGTTGTAAGCACTGATTAAACGCAAAGGACCACTCTCGTGTTGAAAATTTTACCCACAGCTTCAATACCATGGGTATCATCATTGGAAATGCCAAACTGAACATGCGAGTGACAACGCTTGACCAAAATGGCAACACCGCCACCCGGACGTCCAATCCGGTCATTTCTGAGCACTTTGTAGTTAGGAAATCTAACAGGTTCTCCATTAAGATGAGTCTCCTGCAGAAAAGCAACATCGATGTTATTCTCTACAAGAAACTCTTGAAACTCAAGTCTATTCTGGAGAAGTCCATTACAATTCCAACTCACCGCTTTGATGAAATTCGGAAGCTGTTGTTCACCCATTAATTGGGATTAAAACCGGTTGAGAACTTTGCAGCAGCTTCAGCGAACTGCGCAAACAACATTCTTATTTGGTCTAAAGTGCTAAGGATGTCTTTAGGCGTTGAAATTTAAGCTGGCTGAGGAGGGGAAGCGTCCCGGGCTGCCGCCGCATGCGACACCCCCCCCCCCCGTGTCCTGTTTTCGGGAAAATATCGTCGATTTTGCGAGCCTGAAGCAGGGTCCACCCTGAGCCTTATGCGTGGACATTTGGGACATCCACGATAGTTCGCAGTATGTTCCCCACTGCAGTTCGCACACCTAGCTTTTTCTTCCCTAGGCTTTGGACATTCACGAGTGATATGGGCATCCCCGCACTTGATGCAGGCGGGGGTGGCGCAGCAATTCAGCTGGCAGTGGCCAAACCGCTGACATCTGTGATCTAATAATCTATTCAACGGACATCTAGCAAAGAGTAGCCAGAATGAAGGTGCTGCACAAGAATATACTTGGTTTAGCAATTCTTTGCTCTATTGTTGTGACAAATGTAAACGAGAGGATTGTGTTTCAAAGATGTACGGGTATTGCTGTGGTCATAAGAACAAACATGTAAAGAATACGCTCCTTTTCCACAGTTGATAAAATAAATGATGGTTCGGAACCCTTAGTGCGCATTCACACTTTGAATCGATACACTTAAAAATCACCAGTATCACACGATACCATCAACAAAACTTACCTTGTGATGGTTTTATTGCCTTTACATATTTTTACTAAACTCTCCTTATCCTGAGGATGAGCTTCCCTTTCTCTTTCAAAGAGGAAAGTATGTAGTCTAGCGCATATTTCTCTGCTAACAGGACCAACTTTTTCAGTTATACAATTTTTCAAATCAATTGTGTCTATGGGAGGCTGCAAATGAATTGAGATGGTTATATTGTTCGTAACTTTTTATTTAGAGAATCCTACCGTTTTCTTTTCATCATCTGGGTACTTCCAATAACTCAAAGTGTGTCCTTTGAGTAAACACCATCTCCGGTGCCAGGCTCCAAAACCTGATACATCCTCAAACATGGTCAAGAACCCATGATGTTCCACAGAAACTGCCAAATCGCAACAAATACGCATTTCCACGGTACCATCCAGAGGACTCATGGAGGGGGTCTTGAAAAAGAAATATGTTACATCTACAACTAACGGAAAATTGAAAAATATTTACATTATTTAAACTCCAAACTCGTTTGTTAACAGCTTGAACGGAAAATACAACATAGCCCATAAGAGCAAATGAAGACGTCCTAACCGCTTGTGGGCCAGCAGGAGATTCTTTTATGGGCATGAACATTCTGGATTCTTGTTTTGATTTTTTAGGAGTAACCAACTTGTTACCAGACTGAAATGATGAAATATATATTTTAAAAATTATTCACATCAAGAAGAACCATTAAACAAACTTAAAGGAGGCTATATTTCAGAAAATTAACCATCTTCTACAGGTAACACGTAAATTATTATGAAACACTAATTAATTGTTAATACGTTTTACCCGCATTGGAGTGGAAAACTTTTCTGAAATTATCATGCACAGTCATGTTCTATAGAGTAAAGTAATACAATCGAACTAACACACTCATTATAAATAGTAATCCCATAACCTTATAATGGCCTATTGTTCGAGGTGTGAAATTTAATAGAAAAAGGTTGTTAACATGTTACCAGATTTGGGGATTCCAAGTACAGATTTAAAAATACATAAATTATCTCATATTATATTACACTTTTATGGGTAAATTAAAATTTGTCAACTTAATTTGATAATTACGACTAATTGAAAGTTGATCTGTTTACCGTTTTAATATCAGGTTTGGATTAAGTTGTAAAATAATGGACTGCCTAAGTCTAATGTCACAAAACGGAGGAGCTTACGAAACTTTCCATCGAAAATGCAAATGCATGATAAATACCCATAAGGAATTTTTATTTTTCAGTTAATTGGTGATTGTGTTATAAATAAAGGTGGACATACTAATATTTTGTTATAATAAGGCCAAATTTAGGAATTCCCATTATATTTTGTTGAGAGGTAAGGATTATAACATATTTATGACTTATTTAAGAGTGGAGGTTATGTCATTGTTTTGATTGTTATTCTGTATGTTTTGCTTAAATATTTCGTTTTTATTTTCAGAATACTAGCTTAGAATGACTTCAAAATACGTTTTAGAACTTTCTAGCATTAACGAGTTCCTGGACAATGACAATAAAATAATTAAAAAAGGAGAAAATGCATTGGAATCCAACCATTCTAAAACAATGCAATTTGTTCTCTCTATAAAATATGATGGTAAATCCCAAATTTGGCCTCACTATAACAAAATATTAATATTTCCACCTTTATTTATCACACAATTACCAATAAACTATAAAATAAAAATTCCTTATGGGCATTCAACACGCATTTGCAATTTCGATGCAAAGGTTCGTAAGCTCTGCCCATCGTGTCTGACATCACGAATTAGGAATTTCTTAGGACAGGCTCAAGTTTTCATGCTGATTTGTGGTTTTGAAATTCAGTTAACAGTTTGTATTTGGTTAAAAAAGAAGTTATTTGTTGTCAATTACGTGTTGTTTAAAAATGTGTCATCCGTGGAAAGAACCCAGTACGTCACATGGAGGTACAGGTGATGACTTCACAAGAAGAGTAATAAGTGAAACAATTAAAGAGCGATGTTTGATCAGTTGATAGAAAAAAAGTTACATTTGACGTTTATACCACCCTTCATGAATGTGGATTATCAAAAGTGAAGGAAGTGGCAGCCTTAACATGCAGGCCAGTAAAGTCAGTGTGGTGTGTAGTAAATAAGCCTATAATAAAGAGAAGATAAAATTCCGGTAGTTCTAATAAACTAGATGTGTGTGATGTGGATATAATTCGTCAACAAGTATATGCCATGTATGGACTTGGAGCATGGGGAAGGAGTTCAATGTGCAGCACCACAGTGGCGGAATCGGACAAACTGGTCCAGACAGTATCACTTATCCCCATTTACCACTACTACCGTCTACAAAGTGCAATATTTCAAATTTTTCGGTCGCAAACGTCAAAACGGCATTTGGCGGGTAAAAGCTTTGTATCAAAGAGAGGCCCAGTGTTGAAAGTGCACATATAACAAATGAATGACAATGAACAAGTCGGCCGCAAATAACCTCGAATCACATGTATATGACGTGAAGGACATAAAAAAAGATATTTTTGGTTGACCACTGCAGTGTTGTAGGGTGCACAAACACGTGTTTGTAATTGCAACACAGAATAAGAAATTTTATTGTTTTTCTACCGTGAACTACAAACGTGACCAAAGGGAAAAATGTATACTGGCAGTACGAAGAGTAAAGTGAGTGGAAAGTTTGTTATTATAAGACGGCATTCGCGTGTGAACAGTGGTCGAGGAAACACATAGATTCCTGAGCTCTCTGTATAGTACGTGAACTAGTGCAAAAGTGGAAATGGCTTCTGAAAGTGATGGGGAATATTCAGAAATGGAAATTACTGACGATGGGACATGGAAAAACGTCAGACATAAAAGAAAAGCCAACTCTAAGGCCAAAAATAAATCAAAAAAGAACAAAACCCTCTCTAGAAGTGAAATCAACGAAATTTTAGGCATCAGCTCCAGTACTACTACCAGTCAATTAGCCACAAAAACCACTTATACTAATACCTTACAAAAACAATCATCTAACAAAACCAAACAACAAAAAACTACTCTCCAAAGATGTTTGAAATACAACACAAAAAATTCAAACACCTGTTCCATTTGTATAGTGATACAGGGTGTACAAGGATAAGTTTTTGCAACCTCTGGGAAAACTATTTCCTGATGTTGATGATGAGATTATGCAAACCAAAACTGGAATACTCCTGAAGACCAATCAAAAAAAAAATTCAATTACTGAAACTCTAAAAAAATTGGTGGCCCTGAAGAGGATTACCAATTTTAAGGAAACTACCACAAATAACAAACCTCCAATCTCCTCCCATACTACAAGCTTCTCAGTTGTCATAGCCTCAGTTGAATTGGAAATTACAGACGATATGGTCAGTCAACATCTGACCAAAATAAATATAGAACACCGTTTCTGCAGAAGAATCACATCACAAGCAACTTAACAACCTACAACCCTTATCCGAATTATAACTGGCTCTCAGAACACATCTGAAACTCTCTTGAAAGATGGATTCTACTTCAAATACCGCCACTACCCAGTATACCCCAGCAAACCTCCAACTCCTATGCCATGAGGCAAATGCCTACTTTATTCCCATCCTACTGAATCATGCAACACTCCCCTGAAATGCTCCAAATGCCTTGGAGCACATCATCTTAATAAATGTACATCAAACCTACCACCAAAATGTGCAGGATGTGGTTCCGAGGAACACCAAGCTGGTCATTCAAATGCCCAAAGAGACCCACGGCCAATTGAGGGAATACCGAATGTCAGAATAAAGTCTCTTAACAAAAAATCCCATGAAATTGAGCCAGACAAGAAGAAATCAAGAATACACAACCCAGTCACAATACATGACATGATAATAAACACATATATTGAAGAATTGAACAATCCAACAAACATTAACAGAATTGAACTCCTTCATAAACTGAGACGAAAGTTTGTGGATAACTTTAACGTGGACTCACAAGCAGTTTTTTCTGGGAGTCGTGTGTACATTTTGATTTTTGAACTTGACTCAGATGAACCATCCCCTACCGAACCAATCAACAGCGAAAATAATGTCCAGTAGAAACGGCTCCTACCTTCATAATGCCTAATAATCAGGACTCAACACCAGATGTTATCGTTCACACAGAGAATCTCACACCAAACATTATCCAAGTTAAAGAAACTCCAGATTTAGGTTCAGACCATTTGGGACTGGTGATCACAATTGATCTCAACCAATCAGGTGAGGAAGAAAACGAAACTATGAAATACAACTTCCGGAAAACTAATACACAGAAGATTAATGAGGATATGCTGAACTACCTGGAAGCAACAGAGAGACAAGAACTGACAGAGCTACTGATAAACAACTTCAATGAAAAACTTGCTGAACTTGTGTTGGAAAACACACCAAAAACAAAACAGATATACTATACCCATGAATTACCACCCTTTATCATTAGCCTCATTAAGAGAAAGAGAAAAATGTATCGAGAATATAAACTTACTGGTAATGAAAACCTCAAAGCAGAATTAAACAAATTTAATAAGAATACTCAAAAATAAATAGAAGAATTCAATAAGCAAATGGATGGACACTTGTGAAGCCATAAACAGGAAAAAGGACAAACATATTTGCATGAAATTAAAAGCTGTCAAAATACAAAAACAAATCAATGTGCAACAGTAAGCCAATTGAAATTAACAATGAAATATATGAAACCTCCAGAGAAAAGCAAATGTTTTGGTGATCACTTTGAATCCTCATATACAGAAGCTCAAGACCCAAACTTTGACAACACCCACTTTGAAAATGTCAATACATGGTTTGAACAATACTTTGCAGCTGAACCCCCACAAGAAGAACATCCCATTGAAGAAGATGAATATTATGATATCATCAACCAAGGCAAAAGTACAAGCCCGGACATGACCTTTTAACAAAAAAAACGTTGAGAAAATTGGACGAGCAAATACACAAGTACATCATCCGTATATACGAATACTGCTTAAAATATCACTACATCCCAAAACAATGGAAATCAGGAATAATTATAACAATTCCCAAAAGTGGTACAGATTCTACAAAACCTCAAAATTACAGACCAATCACACTGTTGCCAGTGTTAGCCAAAAACCTGGAAAAAAAACCTGGAAAAGATATTAAAAAACCGATTGGAAACATCTATAGGAAGCACAATACCAGGCTATCAGTTTGGATTTAAAACACATCACTCAACAGCACACCCTCTCACTATTTTAACCAACAATATTGAAGCCTCCAAGTTGAACAGAAAAAAGACTGGGGCGTTATTCTTGGACATAAATAAAGCTTTTGATAGTGTCTGGCACAAGGGCTTACTGTACAAGCTTTTCCTGATAAACTGCCCCAAGTATATTATCTTTATCCTTCGAGACCTACTAAGAAACCGGAAACTGAAGGTTAAAGTTTCTAATGCTACCTCAAGAGAATTTACACCACACCAAGGACTTCCTCAAGGATCACCACTCTCCCCTATTTTGTATAACCTATTTTGTTCGGACATTTATAACCACCAACACCAAGAACACTTTGATAGCTCCTCATACCTCCTACAATATGCAGATGACACCGCTCTGATAGTCCATGAAAGAACAACACAGAAAATCACTGATAACCTCCAAGAACTAGTTGACTCCACTTCCTCCTGGTTTAACAAATGGAGACTCAAACCTAATCCTGATAAATCCCACTTCATCCTTTTCAATCATCATCCAACTCCAGCATCCCCCTTTCTCACAATGCAAAATCACAATATTCAACCCAAACAACGATTAATTATCTGGGCATTAAGTTCGATAATAAACTTAATTATTAATGCACATACTCAAATTAAAAGAAAACATCATAGCAAGAGCCAAACACTTTCGAAATCTCAATGACAGAGGAAGTGGTATCAACATAAATACAGCAAGCCGAATCTACAAGATGATATGCCGCCCCATGATTGAATATGGACACATGATTTTCTTAAACTGTAGAAACAGAGCTTTAAACAATCTGAGAGTTGCCGAAACATCTTCATTGCAGAAGATTACCAAGATGCGTCACCCTAATAACCCGCTACACAACCCTTCCAACCCTATGCTATACCAAAAAACCCAAGTCAAGCCAATAGACGAACAAATACAACAGTTAACCCTGAAATTCTTCAACAAAACAGAAAATCTGGACATCCTGGAAAAATATGCTATAAGAAGATTACCAGGCATTATCCCCTTACACAGACATCCTCAGCATACAACTCTGGAACTTATCCACCAAATGCTCCTTAACTAACTCTTGTATATGATTGTGTTTATATGTGTATATATCACTTCTGACTCTACAATTCGATTTTTTTTTTTTTTTCAATCTATTTATAGCTTATATTCAATTATTTAAGGTTTCAATTGTGTTATATAATTACAATAGGCAGAAGGACCTAGGTCAATAGCCTGTTGAATCATGTAATTTACTTGGTTCAATAAATATCATTTATTATTATAAGACGGAAATGATAGTCAGTGACTCATCTTAGCTCGATCGTTCAGTGTTGCAACCTCCGCGCCGCTGTCGATAAATATCAGTACAATTGCTAACCACGAACTTTCGTTGAAATAGAGGCTGTTTCAAATGCTCCGTAAGATCTATAGCATGGGCCGAAATAAATTTGGCACCGGTGCGCTGTGTCCGCATTTAAAACAAGCCGCTTTTAGTATAAAAAAATTGTAGTTTAAGAAAACTCATGTTCTACGAACTTGCTATAAAGTACCTCTTTTCCACACTTGTTAGTAAATATACTATTTGTACCAGCAAAATAATTTGTTAGACTGAGCCGTCAACAAAACGTATCATTATCTTGTATGAAAATTTCATTGTTCTATCAGCAACAACAAGGACGTCCCTGCTTTCATTCAGGAACCTGTTGGGTTTCAATAAATGCTTATCGACAATGAATAACAATGCGTCTGTTAGAATGATGACAACACTTTAATTCAATTCAAAGGTAAGAATTTGAATGAAGGACTTCAGCGACATATGACTTTAAAGCATAGAAAAACTAAAAGCCTCCAATTTTAATTATTTAGAAATGTTCTGTTTTCAATATAGTTTGTGGTATCCTTAGTTTATGGATAAGTGCCAAAAAAGTTTCTATAGGCCATAAATTTAAAGGAGGCATATCTGAATCCTTAGTCCCAAAGTCGTCCACTAGATTGACAATTGAAATATCCTAATGAGATTGTTTTTTGGACTAGAGATAAGAATGAATATAAAATAACCCATTAACCTCCTGAAAAACAATAAATTAAACAAAGAAAACACAAAATTTGTTTCTTTTCATTAATTGAACAGAAATGTCTATTACCAGAGCACAAACCATTTTTTACAGGTTTCAGATGCGCTCCATGATTAACTGTAATAACTTTTTACATGTTTACCTTTTTGTTATTGATGTGGTACTTCACTTCATGAGGAAGGAATTCTTCTTGAGCTTGGAGACAGTATACTTCAAAGGTTACAGTAAAGTCACTGTAAATATTATCCAAAATTAGGCTTCCTGGTATCAACAAATCTGTGTCCGGATTTTTTGTGTTGTGTACCACAGTTGATACTAATTTTGTTGGCACAACTTGTTCGGCACATTTGACCAGGCATACAACATGATGTCCCTTGCCGCCAGCTGAAAGTGTACAATGATTATTGATTGAAGATTATTTTTTGTGGAGAAATACTCATTCTTGACATTTTTCAGGAGTAATTAAAAATAATAATCAGAGAACCTACAAAGATGTAGAAAGGGCAAATACATATATTAGTTTGCATACACCAAATTATTTTTTCATGCATGGAAAAATATTCAATTAGTGACTTGTCATGTTCTAAACTTTGCCTATCAGAAAAAAAATATTTGCAGTATTTTTCGAATGTGTGATTGTTTTACTAATGTCAAAGGTGTTCTGTAAAAAAAAGATTAAAGTTATTAATATAAAAAGAGATCAAGAATATACAATGATAACCCACATCAATAACAATAGTAATTAATAATTTAAATAAACATAGATAACAAATAATCATAGTCAGTATCTGAACTAATTATGGATATACGCAATATAAGAGTTTCTCAACCCATACACAAAGTTGAAAATAATCTCCTAAATTATATACGGTGCTCGTCTAAAGTCCGTTCCCCCCTACTAATTTTTGAACCACCTGGTATATCGCAACGAAATTTGGAGGGATCAAATAGGAGATAAAAACCTACTTTTTCATGAAAAAATCACAGCTAAAAGTTTCAAAATGGCGGCTGAGCGCATCTTCAATAATTTTTTCAAATAGAACACCATTTTCGAAATCTGCTCAATTCTCAACAGTTTTCTCTAATACACTTTACTCCTGAATTCAATTGTTTTCGAAATATAAACGTTTGAAAAGTGACATTCCGGTTTAAAATGAAGTATGGATTTTGGTCACTTCCGGTAAAACATTTTGCTAACTAAACGTTATTAATTTGTAGTTAAATCTCTTAATGAATTCAACTAATAAGAGGTGTAAAGAGAGTTTATTAAGAATAAACAGTACCGCTTACCGGAAAATCTCGAAGCCTACGAATGTGTTCTGTAAATTCACAATCAAAACAAATTAGTTAGCTAAAAAATTATAATTTATTTTTGAATAACACTTTTATTTAACCCCAACAATTATTTCATCAAGTATTCGATGTGGCCCCCTCCTAAATCTTGACAATAAAGTGCGTAGGTATTCAGTGGCGTAGATTTTTGACTTCAGATACCCCCAAAGGAAAAAATCTAGAGGTGTAAGATCCGGAAATCTTGGTGGCCATTCTGTACTTCCCCAGCGACCTATCCATCGCCCAGGAAAGTTTGTATTAAGGAACTCTCTAGCCATGCGATCGAAATGGGGAGGTGCCCCATCCTGCTGAAATATTATTTCACGATTTTCAAACTCTTCCTAATTGTTTAATACAATTTTCCTTATTCGAGGTTCAATTTCTAAAATATTCCTGTAAAGAAGTCCTGTAAGATTGCCACTGATGAAAATCAGTCCAACAACGCGATTGCCCAAAATCCCCGCCCAAACATTCACCTTTTTAGGAAGCTGCGGACTAAAAATATGCGGATTGGTCTGCAAAACATACATGTTTTAGGAAGCCCCGTTCTCCTTCAATTGTTTTTGTTCTCACACTCACAAAATTCAACCCTCCGGTCTGGATCATCCTCCGTGAGGGCAGGATTTTCATTTTTTAGGAATGAAACTTTTCTTTTTTTAGGACTCTTTGGACACTTTTTGAACTTACCCCATAGGATTTAGCAACTGCAGACTTCGACTGAGTCGGATTGATTACCATTTCAGCAACAATTTCTACCTTTTTTTCTTCTGAAAGAGGCGGTCTTCCTGATCTTGGAGCATCTTTCAACGTACCAGTTGCTTGGAGCTTATTTAAAAGTTTGCGCAAATATGATTTCGAAATAGGATTCTCGGGAAATCTATCTTTAAACATATGGACTGCTAGATGATAATTTCGTCCACCTTCCAAATATCAAAACTGCTTCAAATTTATCGTCTAAACTACGAGCCATGATCACACTTTTCATAAAAGGATTTAGGCGCTCAACAGACTATTTGACAGTTAGCAGTTCAGTTTGACAGTAAACAAGATGTTGCCACGACGATTTTTTCCCATGCAAACTTGATTGAAAGCAACATTAGTGTTTTTGGTTGGGTTTGAAATGACCAAAATGTCACTTATCAAACGTTAATATTTCGAAAACAATTGAATTTAGGAGTAAAGTGTATGAGAGAAAACTGTTGAGAATTATGAGCAGATTTCAAAAATGGAATAATATACAGGGTGTTCTATTTAAAAAATTATTGGGAATGGCGCTCAGCCGCCATTTTAAAACTTTTAGATGTGATTTTTTCATGAAAAAGTAGGTTTTTATCTCTTATCTAAGCCCTCCAAATTTCGTTGCGATATACCAGGTGGTTCAAAAATTAGTACCGGGGGAACGGACTTTAGACGAGCACTGTATGTATATATATATATATAAATAAATAAATTATATTAATCAATTACCGGCAGCCAGTGCTTTAACATATTTGTGTTTCAGTGGAAGGACTATGTTGGAAATGGTCAGGGTCCCCTTTTCTAGTGGTAAATTCTTTGCATGCTGATCCTGTGGTCTAATGGTCTGTTCAACTTTTAGTCTCTGAAGTTCATGGAGGGCTGCTTGCCTCCTATGAGCTGAAAAAAGCAAATACATATGAAATCGATATTTGGTTTAGAATTTTCAAATATCCAAGGTGTCCTGTTTTGAAAGTATTTATATGATGAAATATTAGAGGTATATTATCATTTTCAATAGGAGAGATCACAAACTCGCAAATTTGTTCCATTTGTGCTTGAAGTTGAAATATAGTGATAAAATATTATGAATGCATAATTTTTCCTCCATTATGAATGCATAATTTTTCCTCCATTGATTTGGCATTTTCCCAAATAGCCAGTGTCACTATTTTGCGGAACTTCTGAGGAAATGTTATTCTGTTTCATCCTACGAATAAAACAGAACTTGTGTCAGCATGTGTTATATTGAAATGAAGACTTCGTATTTGATAGCCGTTCTTGATTTAGTTATTCTTGAATAATATGTACGTATACCGAGTGCTATGTCATAATTTTTTTGGGCCTGGTCTCATTGAAAAGAAATATTATGAATAACGCTTGGCAACTCTGTAATTATCTTACGCTCTCGGCCATAGATCTGAACTTGTTACGTCACATCCTGGCGCTGTTTCCGCAGTGTTCAAACAGGAACATTTCTTTAGGATTTTTTTTTTTGAAAAACTACTTTGAAAAAATAATCCAACCAATTTTCTCATCGTTTTGGAATTGCATATTTTTCAAAATTTGTTTTAAAAAAAAACTAGTAATTTAATTTCCCAAAAAAAAAAAAACCTATTGACTGGCATTTGAACAGAAATTTGAATAGAAAAAGTAAAGGATATTTAAAAATTTTTTTTAAAAAAATTTCTGATGAAACAAAAGGTGTCCTCACGAATATTTCAGGGTAACCTTTTGTACTTGAAACTCATGAAAATATTGGTGATAAGAAATTAAAGGTTTATGCCTTGAAATATTTTTACTCTGTAAAATTTATAACCATTTGAATTTTACCATATATTTAATTATATCAAAGAAACAAATCTTACTTGCTACTAAGAGAACCCTCTCTGCCTCTACTTGTTCTGTTGAGCCAGAGAATTCAGGAGTACAACTACAAAGATTCAGTGCCTGACTTGTCTGTGAAATTATATTTTGTTGTCTGTTGACTTCTTCCCGGAGTTCTTCCATTTTTTTGTTCACCAGTTCAGTTTCACTCTTGTCAGTTTCTTCTTCTTCCAGAAGTGGTTGCCTGGATACCTGACGCAGAGGGGACTGAACCTACAAAAAATAATAATGAAGTAGATAGTTTAAAATTTGATGTATTAGAGTGAATGGAATTTCATGATTTTTTCATCGAAATTTTAAAAGTCCGTTTTTTGCCAATGGACCTTGTACTAACAAAGAAATAGACTCTAACTAGTTATTGGCCTTAATATAAATATAAATAAAGAGGTCTATATCTTTTGGATCATTGGGTATATAACTGGGTTCCCAGATTATTTTCATTATACTAATATATTTCTTTCAAGATATTAATCAAATTTTGGTATGTTATCCTATAACAAACACTTTTAACATTGGTCCAGAGTATCAGAGGACAGGATAAACCAGCAGATAGTATTATAAATACCATTTAATCAATGGGAACTAAAAAAGTCCTCTTTTTTACAAATGGTGGGGTAGATTTGATATATGTTATTTAGTTCCAGATGCCGATGAATAATCCATGTTTTTTTCGACCTTGGGGGGTGGGTGCGGTCTGCCATCCTGGATTAAAGATCTTTCTTTCGAAATAATAACTCAAGGGTTGATCCCAAAAATGTCACGTACATTTGTATGAAAACTTTTTTGTAAGTCTGATGTGTAACGAGTTATACAGCGGCAGAAATGTGAACATTCTTCTAAAAGATCTGCTGACAGCATTAGGATCATCCAAACACATCTACTTTCGCAAACCGGAAAGAGGCAAAACTGCTAAAATAGTGTGTATTCCGCGAATAATTTAAAAGTGAAAGAAGCAGCCGAAATCATCCTGTTTTTACATGCAGTTAGCAGCTGTGACTCATCATCCATCTGCAACCAAGGAAACACATTTTTTTTTTGCTTGTCCAAAAACAAAGGGCTCAATGCTGTAATTGGCATCTTCAAAGATCAGAATGCCAAACCAAAAGATATCTCAGAAGCTGGAGTCCGCTTTCTCGTTGCTTTGTATGGTGGCAACATGGACAAGGAAACCTTGGAAGAAGTCCGCTACCAACGTTTCGCAAAATCGACAATAAAAAGCAAATTCCACCTACCGTCTTCACCACCAACGAAGGACGCTGCACGGTACCGTGCATTTAGAACCTACAATCAAGTTAAAAAAAAATTGTGGAATCTAAAAAAAAACAATCCGATTGGCTGGGAACTTGGTACCAATGGGCTCACCCCAGTAATAATATCAGAGAAACCTTATTGAATGTCAATTCATGCAATTGCAAAAAGGGCTGCAGTGGAGCATGTGGCTGCAGAAAATGTGGGTGCGGTATGCGGATTCTGCAATGGTTAATCATGCGAGAATGCACCAGAAGTCATAATCGAGAGCGACAATGAAGATGAGGCAATGACATGGATGGAATATGTGTTAGAGATAACACTGAAAACAAAGACTATTATGAAAGCATCAACATCAACCGACCCAGACCATCAAAAAGAAAGTAATAATAGAAATATACTCAGGGACATAAATTACGGAATACAAGCTGTAATCAACTGCAAAAAAAATAATAATAAAAAAACCTTTTTAAAAACAAGCCTTTATTCAAATACCCTAAAAAGTACAAAATATAGTTATAGATTCAAGAGCTTGTCGCGCAAAGTTTTCATTTCGAATACAGATGCGACAAGCTCTTGAATCTATAACTCACGGAATAACCTACGTCACACATCCAAAGCAATTATTTTGTACTTTTTAGGGTATTTGAATAAAAGCTTGTTTTTAATAAGTTTTTTTCTATTAATTATTTTATTTTGTGCTTTTTAGTGAGTACCCCAACACCCACATACCAATTTTGAATCGAATCGGACCATAAACACAAATCTCGTCCGCCATCTTGGTTTTTTCTCTCTAACAAATGCATAATGCATTGTCACGAGAACTATGAACACCTGCCAAATTTCACGTTAATCGAACAACTAGAAGTGGGTCAAATTTAACTTGCAAGATTTGATGACAAACATCGGGACAGGTGAAACTAAATAAAAGCTTGTAAAAAAGAAAATGTGTGGATTAGGCCTACTGAAAAAACCACAATTTAAAAAAACGCGCGTTATGATTATATAACAAATAGCTACAAATTATTTCTTAAAATAAAAAAATGATCAGTTGGACGTTTTTTTTTCGAAGAGTGGTCACATTTCCGCTGGTGTAACTCAGCCTTACAAAAAGAGGGTTTTTATAAAAAAATGTAGGAATTTAGTTTTCTTCAAATTTGTATCAAACATTTTTGTTGTAGGATCAGCCGCTGAGGAATTATTTGATAAAAACAATTTTTTGTACCTTTTATCCTGCGGACCACTCCAAGGTCGAAAACTTTTCATCGGGCCCGGAACTAAATAACATATATCAAAATCATTTCTAATCCACCTTTTGCTAATTATAAAATACATTTATTTTGAGCTTCATGATCAGGTAATAATATTAGTATAAAAATTAAGATTTGTTTGTTTCTTGAGTAAAGCAGAAATACATTAACAAGTGAAAGTTATTCTTACTATTTTTTTATGATTTTGAGATATCAAAAAATAATGAATACAGAATAATTTTTCTTCTGATAAGATTAATATTTCATTGTTGGCGTGAAACACCCAAAACTTATTAAATTCAAAATCGTAGACATACATCAAGTATGTGTGAATATTCATCTTTATAATAGACAAGCGCTTGTTTACCTACCCCCCTTTCCCTTTGGCATGCACTCGTATTACAACCATGTGGATAATTTTTCTAGAGAAGAACTTATGGAGATTTACATAAAGGTAAAATTTCGTTTTTATCGGATTAATGATAATGTAAAGGCAGTTTGGTGGCTTTATTCTTCATTTGGTCCAATTTAAAATTAAATATAATGCGCATTTTGATAATAATGTGTCTATGCAACCTACAGGATCCCTGTAAGTTATTTTCCAGGGATCATAATTCAGGCCACTGTAATTAACATTTGAATAAAATGAAGGTTAACAAACCCCTGTCCACTCTTAGGGCCAATTCCACAGGTCATCCGTAAATTATCTCCCTAGTAAATAAATTTTGCCTTGGACTTAAGGTATCTTAAATCAGTGGCTGCATTCCACGAACACATTTTCAGTTAAGTATCGATTTTAATTTGGGAACTGCTGAGAAACACCTGTTTCTAACTTCATTCTCATCTATGGAAGAAAAATAACCTCACTGTTTGTCAAGCCTTCAGAAAATTTTTTTTTTACATTTTGAAACTATGTAGAAAAATTAAATAATTTATGTCATTCTCTATTGTATGTGCACCATTAATTTGTGCAGATATTCTGAAATGATTAGCATATGACTGTTTGACGAATAGAACATCAGTGTGATTATTAATCGATTCATAGGGGTTAATGAATGATTCTTCTTCTTCGCACAAGGTGGGCTGGTTTCGAAGAACCCCGTGCACATAGGCCTCTCTATTTGGGCCCATTGTGCGCCCACTTGTTCTGAGAAAATCAGCTGGGCATGCCGATTTCTTTGACAAAATTCAGCAACTTCCTCAGCTGAATTTCCTTGATGTCCTCTGGGTTCAGAATTATGCTCACAAGGTTGATCTCCCTCTGGTGCACCAAAGCTGGGCACTCAATGAGGATGTGCGACGATGTCTTGTCATCTTCCAGGCACCATCTACATAGGGGATCATCTGTGATCCCGATGAGCTCCATGTGCCTGTTCAAGTGATTATGTCCCGTTAGGAGCCAGTCATAGTCTTGATGTCCCGTCTATTAAGTGACAGGATCTCTTTAGACATTTTTTTCCATGGCTCCTTTATGTGGAGCTTTGATTGCCTCATGCCTGGTGCCTCTTGCCATGTTTTAAGGAACTGCTTTTGTAGCAGTTCCTCCATATTTGAGATTGCCAGGCTGCTGGGTATTCCCAAGATGGGTTCAGGTCCAACTGGGGGCTTTCCCGATACTATCTTGGCTAATCTGTCCGCATCCTCGTTCCCGGGGACACCTGAGTGTCCCGGGACCCATATGAGGCTGACTTTGCTTTATTTCGATGAACTTTCTATGGCGTTTCTACACTCGGACACCATTTTGGATATAATCCTATTTGCACCTAACGCCATAATAGCAGCTTTGCTGTCTGAGTAGATGGCAGTAGGCCCTCGACTTTTATTGTCAAGATATTTCTGGACACAGGTGAGTATAGCATATACTTCAGCCTGGAACACTGATGCATATTTGCCTAAAGGAACTGAGATTTCTCTCTTTGTTCCTTCTTCGTAGACCCCTGCGCCGGACATTCCCCCAAATCTTGATCCATCTGTGTACCAGGTTGATCCATGGTTTGGGGGTCTGTCAGGCGCATTGTCTTTCCATTCTTCTCTTGTGGGGATGGTTATATTGGGTCCTTTTCTAAAATCCAGAACAGGCGGGGTACTGTTTCTTTCCATTAATAGGACTGGACATCCTTCCTTTGTCCTGTTCCAGATAGCTGCGTGTCCATGGTCTGCCTCAGTACCGATCCATTGGCTTGTGCATGGCTTCATGCTCAATGACAAGGTGCAGAAGTGGTAGTCCAAGTAGAACTTCTAGAGCTCTACCAGGCGTGGTCCTCATGGCACCTGTTATTCCTAGACAAGCCAGTCGTTGTACTTTATCAAGTTCATTTCTGGACTTGCCCTTTGTAGTACCGGTCCACCAAATGATGGATCCATACGTTAGTATCGGGCGAATGATCGCCGTGTATATCCAGTGTAGGGTTTTGGGTGTCAAGCCCCACGTGTTGCCTTCTTGGTTCGATTTTCAATCAATGAATGATTACTGCAAAAAATAATTGGGATAATAAATCTACTTTCATGAATACAACAAATGATTATACCTAAATATCAAATGGTAATTCAAGATGTAGCTCAATTCTTGGAAGTAAATCCAATACTGTCTCCTTCGTCAAACAAAATACATATTATACATATGAAATAAATCAATTCTATTTTGGATTTGTCATGGAAAGCAATATTCTACAATTTCTATAACCTCTATTATCATCTTCATAAGCGTTAACACCCAAATGAAAATCAATGAATCATCAGCCATCATGAAATAAAAATACATATCAAAACAGAAAAGTCCCATCGATATGATACTGATTTTTTCATTCTTGTAAGCTTTACTTATTTCTTTCAAGCCGAACTAATTCTTAGGCTTAAATATAGAGGGATAAGGACAACTTAACGATTGGTGGAATTAAATAATCTCAGACTAAACAATTTAAGCTAACCTTAAGGCTTAAGTATAACCTGTGGAATTGGCTCTTAATGGATAATGTTGCTCAAAACCTTTGGCAAAGGTACTAACCTGGTTCTGCTGTTTTCTATAAAAACTAACTGTATGTGTCAATGGTAAAATATTATCTCCTTCGACAACATATTCTGGCAAATCGGTATTCTGTTGAGGAGAAGTCCTGACTTTAGTTGGTGATTTAAACTTGTTTTTAGGAGTTTCTTTGATACTGGGGGAAAAATTCTTGTAACTGAAAGAATCCGAAGGTTGAGCTGTTGTTTTCTGAAATTAACAATGAAAATTAATAGATACCTCTTTTCCAACAACTAGTACTCACCTTTGGCGATAACTGCTTCACAAGTTTTGGAGGAGTAGGACCTGCACTGGAATTTTCTTCGAGGTAATTGTCCATATCGTTCAAAACACTAGAAATGTCACTGTCGGTACTATCATCTTTGGACTGAAATAACAATGATGTGAAAAGTGAATTGGTTCAATTAATTATATAATAGAAACAATCAAAGACAAAAATGACATACTTACCGAACTCACCCTCTTCTGGGGAGATTGATTCCTACACACTGCTTCTAATATGTCACGACCGAAACTGGTATTAGGATCATCTGATTCAGTATTTTCTTCACAACTGTTCAACAGAGAAAAACTATTAGAAGCACTATCACCAACACCAAAAAAGTATATTTTTGTTTCATTCCAAAACTTGGTTAAAAAAAGTGATGAAAAATAAATTTTACTTGATGACCTAAATATGTTATTGCCTCTCAAAGCTTTTGGTTATGCTATTGTTGTATTATGATATTGCTTAAGATGAGATTGGCGTTGAAGGGGAGGTTTAATTAAGAAATATTTCTCTGTTTTTAATGTGGTAAAATTTGGAAATAGAATAACAATCTATGACCATCACTTTTGTTGTGTAATGGAAAATGACCATAGATCAATTAATGACTTATGCACAGCATGCAGGTCTGATGAAATGAAAAATGAGAACTGTCGATTTAGTTTATTGAGTACGTCATAATAATGTAGAATATAATAAATAGTAACAAAAATAAACTAAAAACATTTAACACTACTACAACTAGATCTATCTCTTACAAAAATAGCTTGCCATGACAAGCTGTTAAATATAAATTCAGTCTTTTATAAAAAAATATGTTTTTTTAAAGCACCATACTTTAACGAGTTAATGTAGTCCCAATCGAAATATATACCAATATATAATTTGATTAGATAAAAGTGTACAAGCTGTTTTAGCCTACAAAATAAAATGGTGATATTTAATTTATTATTGCAATAGGAACTTTATAATGGGTTTAATCTCTTAAATACAGTTAACATCACACTTCAAGGAACTTCAATTTTCTTTTAAATGAATGAAAGTGATGAAAAGATGAATAAATGAGTTAAGCATCTTGCAAGCAAGAATTCTAATTAACTGCATAAGCTGTTCAGGATCCAACATTCTCAACACTTTAACTGCCGTGTGATGTATTTCAACGCACAAGGACCTGTCACCGTGCGCCGTGTGCTTCGATGTGCAACACATGTACACATTATTGAATTGTAAAGCTTTTAGCCGCACACCTAGTATTAATGTCTATATGTAATTTTCAAGCCTTGAATGGCCCCCATGACTTGAATGGCCCCCATAAAACATTAATAAATTGGCAAATAAGCTGTTTTGTGAAGTTTGGCCCAAACGGCAAAATTTCATAAAAACTGGGCAGCAGTTAAAGTGTTGAATTAACCAAAGTAATTGCAACTTCTTCAGAAAATATTTCATTATACAATCATAAACTATAGGGCAAAAGTTGCAATTCATTGGTTAGTATTGAAACTTCCCCAATACCGCATCATGCCAGACAGAAACAAAATAATATCCAATTAGTAATTGTATCGCACCTGGAATTGTCATCATCTGGTGAAGGACTTCTTGTATGAACATCAGTTTCTGTTTCTGTGGTGGCTTCAATGTCAGACAAGTTGGGATATAATCTTGGTGGTTTAGGAGGTGATACTTTTATTCTTTTGTAATCATCCAAGACGGCAGCAACTTTTGGACTATCTCCCTTACCTGAAAAAATATCAATATGAATCAAAGCCAGAGCAGTGGATTCAGGAAAAAGTTTTTCGGTCGATTTGAAGTATCTTGGACATGGCATTAGATGTAATGATAATCGTTCAATCAAGGATGTCATAACTTCCGATATTTATTGTTTATATTTCCAGATAATCATAGAAGTATTCATAATGGATAGAAAGATATATGAAATTTTATTGATAGTGATTACAAGCTTTTATTTAATAAAAAATAAAGATGTTGGAGAAGTTGGTGCATTCAATTAGACTAAATACGGGCATAGCCGTTATTATCAGTGGCATGCGGCTAAGCAGGAATCGGGCGATATTCTAAATTCACTATAGAGTAAAGTGACATTACTATGGAAAATATCGAAAAATGTTATTGAAAAAAGTTGTTTGCAATTGAAAGATATTCCCAGTTATTAGAAAAATATTTGCTGAATAATTAATAACCACAAATTAAATATTTAAATTAAGACTTGGTAGGTAGGTGTACCTACCTAACTGGATAAGTGGGAATATCTTTTAATTGCTAACAACTTTTTTAATAATATTTTTCGATATGTTCACTTCACTCCATAGTGAATTTAGAATATCGGCCGATTCCCGCTTAGCCGCACGCCACTGTATATATTGAATGCACCAACTTTTATAAAGAATGAAATTTTCTGAAAAACTATTAATAAAAAAAATTCCCATATGGTTCCAATATTTTGGCGGACACTGTATATGTATATACAGTAAAAACCGGATATAACGACATTGAAGGGACCGTATACTTCGGACGTTATGTCTGATAGTTGTTATAAGCAATATACACAAGTATGTATGTATATATTATGTCTGTTTGTAGTATGGGGATAGGTTATGCATATGAACTTGTTTTCAAATAACTTTATGTTCAGATGTCCTCGATCGTTCAATTTTCAAAGAGTTGTTCTCAAAAAGAGCTTTTATTTTATCTCTATCCTTCCAAATCGTAGAGTGTGAGACTCCACATTCCTTTGCAATTTCACTATTTGACTCACCATTTTCTAATCTCCATATAATATGTGATTTTTCTTCAATATTAAACACTTTCCATTTCTTTTTTACGACATAGTAATGCGTAAACACACGATCTAAACCAAAAGTTTTAAAATCAACCTGTAATTCACGCGGTCAACTATCGCACTGAATAAGTCGTAAAACATGCAAGGTCAAATGGCAAAGAGCGGGAGAGAGGTTCTATAGCAAAATATTCCTTCGTATTATTAGCATAAAGGTGAAAATTGTTCGTAATGTTTGTTTTGCTGGAATAGGTAAACGGTTGGTCGTTATAGCCGATTAATAGCCGATGAATATCGATAAAGTTTCGTCATTTTAAGCGATATGTCGCTGTATCCGATGTCATTATAGGCAGTATGTGTAGTTATTAGTTTATATAGATTCGGCCGGGACCTTGCCATTCGGTTGTTATAACCGATCTGTCGTTATAAATGATGTCGTTATATTCGGTTTTTACTGTATATATATATATATATATATATAATAATAATAATAATAATAATAACACAGTCTTTATTTCATGGAATATTTCATATTTTTATACATAGTCAAAATACAAAAACAAAAAATGAAATAGGCATCAAAAAAACAAGATCACATTTAACCATGTGAGTAGGATTAGAGCTATGTGAATGTATGTAGGAGATATTCGTTAAGAGAGTAAGGTTCAAGGTCGATAAGTAATTTCTTTACTCCCTTTTTGAATTTACTGATGCTGTTCCGACTTTTTATATTGTTTGGTAGTTTATTGAAGAATTTTTTAGAGGCATATAATGGATGCTTTTCTGATAGTACTAATCTGTGTACTGGAAAATTCACATTTATATTTCGTGTTGGATATTTATGACTGTGCCTATGTTCAGCAACATTTGTGTTCTTGAACAAATACAGAACACATTCATATATATACAAAGCATAAATTGTCATTGTGTCACTTCTTTTGAAAACACCTCTGCATGTTTCCCGAAATTTCATTTTAAACATAGCTCTAATCACTCTTTTTTGAATACAGAAAAGGTCATTAATGTTACTTTGACATCCCCAGAATATTATTCCAAATTTAGCACAGGATTCAAAATTTGCATGGTATATAATTTTTAATGATTTTTCATTAAGGTATTTGCTTATGACTCTAATGCTATAGCATATCTGGTTCAGTTTTGCTCCTAAGCTTAAAATATGGATGTTCCAAAGTAAATGTTCCTCTATGAAGACTCCCAGAAATTTGATATTATTCTGAATTTTGATTTTATTGTTTAGTAAGTTTATATTTTCTGGAGTTTCAATTCTCTGTTGTTTGGTTCTAAATAATATAGCATTGGTTTTCTCGACATTTAGTATCAATAGATTTTTTGTAAACCATTCATAAATGTTTCTTGTGACGTCCTGAGTTTTTCGTATTAGGTCTGGATAGTCCGGACTTGAAACTATCAAATTAGTGTCATCTACATAATTAGTTAGGTGTGCATGAGTGTCATTTAAGATATCCAAAATATCATTCATGAAAATTATGAAAAGTACTGGTCCTGTAATGCTACCTTGAGGGACCCCTATCCTGGTATGTTGTAAGTTAGATTTGGTTGCATGTCCATCAGTTATAATTTTTACTCTTTGTTGACGATGTTTCAAATAGGATTCAAACCAATCTAAAGCATTTCCTCTAATACCATATTTTTCGAGTTTAATCAGTAGGTAGTCATGATTCAAACAGTCATATGCTTTAGAGAGGTCTAGGAAAATACCCAGCACGATTTCATTATTCTCGAATGATTTAAGGATTTTTTCAGTGAACTGTGTGATTACTGTTTCTACGGATCTGCCTTTTATATATCCATGTTGACTTGTATTGAAAAGCTTATGACGGTTCATATGATCCATTAGACGATCACACATAGCCATTTCGGAGAGCTTAGAGAATGATGGTAGGACACTAATTGGTCGATAATTTTCGAATTGTAAAGGTATATATAAAGGATGCAGAAAGGATTATGAATCTGTTACATAATCCAAGTACTTCCTAAATACTTATTGGTAGAATAAGGTTCTAGGGAACATAAGAAAAGCAATATGGGTTTTTTACGTCTTGAAAATTATTTTTCGCTTTCAAATGGGCAGGAAAGTTATTTTACAATTTTATACAAGAATACTGGGCAACTTTCTCTATACAGGCTAACCTGTGATAGGGAATGTTATAATTTGAGATATTTCTTGTACCATGACTATGAGTTATTTGGAATTGTGAGAAAATATGCCTATTTTTTACATTCAAATATGTATATTAATCAACTTGATGTAAGACTTTTTCTAAGAACAGATCTAGCATCATTAAATTCTGAAAAAAAGAGGCTGATAAGTTACCTTAGTTAAAAGAAGACAAACTATTGTCAAACAGCATGTAACATGTAGGGCAACCAAACATGTATGTTATCTACATGTACACTGATAAATTTCATATACTCTGCAGACCTGGGGTTCATTATAAGCATTAAACTAGAATATATAGTTTGTTTGAAAATAAGAACAGGGTGTTCTTAAAATCAGATGTGGAATCATCTGCAACTCAAAGTTAAACTTGAAATCCATGATAAAAATGTATTTATTTTTGTGAATATCAGAAAACAACTACTTCCCCAGCTAAAGCCACGCTAACTGCACCACTAATAGAATTAATTCACAAAAGCTTTGGAGTCTGTTATTCGCTGATATAAGAACAGAATTATTTGTCACATTACAAGAAATTATAATATATATATATATATATATATATAATATATATATATATATACTATATATATAGTCTTTTCAGTAAATGTATATGGAAGCTTGTCTATAAAAATAATAAAAATATTACAATAGAAAAATACATGGGATAATAAAACTCATTAAATCTTGATAAAAATAAATGTGTACAACTAATTTCACAATGCAATGTCAAGTATAACAGAATTTAAAATGCATATTGTAAAAAAAAAATTAGCCAAATTTTAAAAAAAAATTAGATGGTTGAAAAAGTAATTGAATTATCTTTTCAACGATGTGCCACTTGACCTCCTATGCTATTTGTAATTTTTAAGTTGATGTGCCCTCCCCCGCGCCATCTATCGAGTAATCACAATGTCTTCAATTTCAAAAACTAGTATCGGTGATTTCATTCAAAACGGTTATTGTCCCATTGTTCTATGTCGAACCGTTCAAAAGTTAACAGGGGGGGCGGACTATAAAAAGCCGCACTGTAGAATCATGGAGAACCATAGAGGGAATGAATAAGGTTGTACATACAGAAGCACTACCATCAGTTATTTTTTAAACGTCTACTTTATTTTGTGGCAACTGGTGATAATCTTCAATATAAACAAAATAACATGTACTGACTGATTCATCATCGTCGAACCGAACCCGCTGAAGCTATACATATGAAATTTGGTTAGTAGTATTATTCTATAATGTGGAGACTCGGGTCAAAATTACCCCTTCGATATTTGAATAATTTTCAACTATGAAACTGACTATAAAAATTATAGTTACACGCTTTTGTAGCAAAATGAAGTAAAAAGTTAAAAATAATAACAATAAATTAATTGACCAAAAAACTTTTCTGGCAACCTTGTATGTTTAATCTACACGAAATCGATCGTTAATGACTCCTATTAACCTTCAATTTCTCTTTTAATGCATAATAGGAGAGATCACAAACTCGTAAATTTGCTTCATATGTGCTTGAAGTTATAGTAATAAAATATTATGTGTGCATAGTTTTTCCTTGAAGATATTATGTAATATTCGAATAAACGCTCTAAAATCCTTATATTCAGTGAGACATTCAAACACAGCGTTATTGCCGCTTCTTTTGAAGTTGCCAGTGTCACTATTTTGTGGAATTTCTGAGGAAATGTTATTCTGTTTCATCCTATGAATAGAACAGAACTTGTGTCAGCATATGTGATATTGGGCTATTTAATAACTGTTCTTGATTTAGTTATTTTTGAATAATATGTATGTATACCGAGTGCTATGTCATTATTTTTTCGGCCTGGTCACATTGTAAAGAAATATTATGAATAACGCTTGGCAACGCTGTAATTCCTGGCACTCTCAGTGATCGGCGAGTTGCCAGTATCACTATTTTGCGGAACTTCT
Source organism: Gonioctena quinquepunctata (assembly GCA_018342105.1). NCBI lineage: Eukaryota > Metazoa > Arthropoda > Insecta > Coleoptera > Chrysomelidae > Gonioctena > Gonioctena quinquepunctata. The sequence continues at coordinate 280,385 of JAFIRS010000123.1, forward strand.
GAGGAAATGTTATTCTGTTTCATCCTATGAATAAAGCAGAAGTTGTGTCAGCATGTGTTATATTGAAATGAAGACTTCGTTTTTGATAGCTGTTTTTGATTTAGTTATTCTTGAATAATATGTATGCTTACAGAGTACTATGTCATTACTTTTTCAGCCTGCTTACATTGTAAAGAAATATTATGAATCTCGCTTGGCAAACTTCTGGCTTGGTTCTGAACTTGTTACGTCACATCCTGGAGCGATTTCCGCAGTGTTAAAACAGGAACATTTCTTTGGGATTTTTTTTTTGGAAAATCTACTTAAAAAAAAATTGAAAAAAAATCCAACTACTTTTCTCATCGTTCTGGACATTGTGGTATTTTTTTCAAAAATTAGTGATTTTGCTTATTGTGGTATATGCAACCAAACATACACGAATTCGAATATCATTCAAATGTCAAATCATATTACGTTCGCGCTGTCAAATTTATGTATTTTAAAATCCAAATATTGTAAGTTTCCCCCTAGTTGAAGGAAATTGATATCGAAAATTTCACGTTGACCACAGGAACAAGGTCGACGGAATTTTTTTGTAATCAACTCGTATATTAAAATGTGGATTAATACACTAGTTGATTAAATAACTATTAATGTAAAAAAGTGTGGGTGGTTTTGAATTTTTTATCGTTAGCTATTCGTAATGGCTCTTTTTTTACATAAAGTTATTGTAGTTATTTTCAAATTTTTAGTTCATATTAATACAAAAGTGTGTCTGTTTAGTTTTTTAAACAATAATTTTATTTTCAACTCTTTGGTCCATATTGCTAGCAGAGCGAGTTTTTAAACTTTCCAATTACGAGAAAAAACTAATTGATTAATTCATCCATGCGAGAAGTTTTTACTTTACTTCAGGTAAAAGTAGATTGTAGCAGGGTCAATATGGCTCTTCAGCCTCTCCGTACCTCAACCTATAAGGTCTTTTGTACATAACTTTTGATAGATAGTCTTTATTCTATCATGTGTACAATACACAATACCCAAACGGGTGTGGAACATGTCAATAATATAAATAAGAATTATAGATGAAAGAAAAGAAACCTAAAAGAGGAAATATAAAAGCTCATGAACTAGAATTTCACATTAAAAAGGTATTTTATACCTATGGTACATAACATTTTATAAAATGATCACATATATATTGAAAATACTAAAATTATATAGGACTATCTCCAAAATATTTCTCCAGTTTATGTAAGCCTTTTGTATTAATGACTGCTCAAGATGGTGCTTCATTTTATTTATTGTAATATTTTTAAGATTATCGGACAAGTGATTGAAAATTTTTATAACTGAGAATTCCACATTTCTTCGAATATAAGTATATTTTTTCAAATCTGTGATTAGATGTTGTTTGAATCTAGTATTCATGTTCTAGTGTTTTGAAGAGTTCATTATTTTCCTTGACAAAAATTACTGCTTAATAAATATTATGTCCCACAAGAGTAAGTACATTTAATTTCGAAAATATAGTTCTGCAGCTATCGGTTTGTTTCATACTCAGTATATTCCTCAAACATCTTTTTTGGATTACCAAAATTCTGTAGGCATCGTTAGAATTAGCCCAAAATATAATTCCATATCTAATGCAGTCTCTATGTTTACTGACTGAGCCAATACCTTAAGTGCATAGCAATAGCTTGCCATAATTTGTGCTAAAATTTCAAGAAATATATTGATTTCACCTGTTGGAGGTCTATATATACTATGAAAGTACTGAGACCATACAAGTCAATTCACCCAATCTTTGAAATGTAAATTAGTGATTTTTATCAGTTAATTCACGAAATGTTAATTAGACTTTTTCTTGCTAACGAACTTGGTGAGAATACCAGGTCATAGCTATGGAATTATTGTATTGTCATTGGTTCTTAATATGTGTACACAATTTCAAATGATTCGGACGTCTGGAAGTTGGTGAAAATTAATTTCAAAGATTCCGTTGCATACAGTGAAGCTAATTAAGCGTGTGTAAAAAAACGGAAAAACACTTCATTTTTATTTTATCTTTTTGCCAGATGTTTTTTTCCCATGTGAATTTTGCACCCCAGCCAGTAAAAACTACCCCTATAATAAAACAAGTTATATCTCATAGAGTAGTTAGTGATAACAGGAGAATTAAATTTTATATGAGAGTTACATTTCAGGAGTACATAATGAGAAGATATTTACAAAATTCGAATCCCAAGGAGTCAAAAGTTACCCCCTCAATATATAAATATTTTTCTATTTATAAAAATAAAAAAATGGGCAAACAAGTAAATTTTATTTTATTTTTTGCCAAGGAAGGAATTATTGTCATGTTTGAATTTTGTACCCTAGGCAGTAGAAACAACCCCTATTATAAAACAGGATATATCTCAAAAAGTATTGGTAATAGAAATTAGGGTTATATTCTAGGTGCATACTGAGGAAATATTTTCCAAAATTCCAATCCAAAGGTGCTTAATACCCCCTGAATATTTCAATAATTTGAAATCGGTATTTTTTTAATCATGTAGTATTTTAATTCATTGCAAAAGTTTAGCTTGAAACTAGAAAAAGTTGTGTGTCGGAGAAGTGAATGAGAAAACAATGCAGCACTTGAGAAAACTAGAAAAGATCACTGAAGATCCAAGTCTGCCGTGACAGGGTTGCTTGCCACATCGAAAAATTATGGGAAACCACTGACTTGGTTCCTATACGTAGACAGTTCGAAGTTATGACAACGGCCAGTGATAGAAGACGAAGAGAAGGCTGCTGCACTCATAATGGCCTTAGAGGACCTGCCTTAGGAATGTTAACTACACTGTGTAGTTAACCTACTGATGATAACTTAGTTATCGAAATGCGCATATAGGTGTGAAGTGAATAAGTGTGGTGAAGGGGTTACTTGTGCAATTTTGTGATTGTGTGACACCACAGCTTCTAGCCAGTCTTCCTGATATATATATATATATTTATATTTGCGTTTATACAGTCTCGTTTCGATACATACTGCCCACGAACCCAGACCAAATCCTACGAACTCAGACCCGGCTTCGGGCTTGACAAGGTTTTGCTATGTAAAACTGTCTAGGAGGGTTGGGACGCTTACGGACGAAATAATGGCCGGGTTCGGAAAGCGGTGAAATGAAGATTTTATACTGATTTAGTTCCATCACTGAGCTGTGGGGGCTTCCGGTGGGGAAGCATATGGTATATAATGCCATGCATTTTACCGACGAATACCAACCCGAAATTTGGCAGCAGCGCCGGTTATGTGTTGACGAAGTTTCAACAGCAAGTTTGAACCCTGTCGTTGATATATTGTAATTTTTGATTATTTGAGGATACCTTTATTTCACGGAAAATTATATTTGAAAGACTAATTTGTTGACAGCTCTGTTCACTGTATTCCTGAAGATTTTCCTACAAATAAACATTGAGCAACAAACAATTATTTAAAATGGATATTTTTAAAGTTCAGCTTTTGGAAAGTTTTTATTTTACTTGCTTCGTTCATATACCTGTCTATCTTTCCTGTTCAAAACTTGTTAGTGAATTTTGACCCACTTCTAGTCGTTTGATTAACTTGAAATTTGTCAGTTTTTCATAATTCCGGTGACAATGCATCATTAAATTTTTGTTAGCGGAAAAACAGAATGGGGGCTCCAAAATGTTGGGCAAATTATGTGATAATGGTCTGATTCTAATAAAAATTGGAATGTGGAAGTTTTTGGGATCGGAGATAATGATTTTTTTGACAAAGTTCATAAATTCAATATGACGGCTCCAAGATGACGTACGAGTTTTGTTATTATGGTCCGATTCTTTTGATAATTGGTATGTGGGGTTCCTTGGTATTGGAGGTGACGGACGAGTTATGTGATTATGGTCAGATTCTATTCAAAATTGGTGTGGGGGTTTTTGGGGTCAACAATTATAAATTTTTTGCGAACGAGTTTTGTTGTTGAGGTCCGATTCTATTCAAAATTGGTGTGGGGGTTTTTGTGGTCGGTGATTAAGATTTTTTTGTCAAAATTCATAAATTCAAGATGGCGGACGAATTTTTTTATCATGTTCTGATTCTACTCAAAATTGGTGTGTGGGGATTTTTGAGGTCGAGGATTATGAATTTTTTGTCAAAATTTATAAATTCAAGATGGGACGAGTTCTGTGATTTATTGGACGATTTCATCTATAAATGGTATCTAGAAATTGTTAAGGTCGGAAAATATAATTTTTCGTTAAAATTCGATAATTCAAGATGACGGATTCAATGACCAAAAAGAATTGGATAAATATTATTGAAAACATTTTTCAATGACAAGCTGTTATTCTAATGCACTAAAAAGGAAAAATAACAGATTAAAAAGCTCGCCGCGCAATGTTTTCAGATAGATAATGAAAAATTGGTATTCCTGCGCGACAAGCTTTTCAATCTGTGACTCACAGATTAACCCACGTCACACATTTGAAAAACTTATTTTTTCCTTTTTGGTGCATTCGAATAAAAGTGGTTGTCGAAAAGTATTTTTTAATCACTTGATTTTGGTACAAATTTCATTGGACTGAAAGTCTTATTATTATTATTACATGAAGGAAAGACACGAATCCAACCAGAATATATAGTTGCACTCTGTATTTGCTGTCCATCAGGTTCAAATGTGCACTTGGAATTTTTTCCGTTTCAAATCGACTCTGAATTCCCAGGTGCTCTCCATTCGAGTGACCATGTATTATGACATTTTGTATGAAAAATTATCAAGATGGCGCCTTCAAAATGGTGGTGTGATTTATGGTCCAAAGATGTGTGATTCATGGTCCATTTCTTTTCAAAATTGGCACCTAGGGGTTGTTGAAATCAAAGATGTTTTTTTATGTAAAAACTTAAGAATTCAAGATAACGGATTGTATTAATGACTGCAAAGAATCGAATAAAAATGAATAGAAACAAAATTATGTTGAGCCTCCATGCAAATAATTTTCTTCAAAAGTGTCACATATGTTATTCTGTGAATAACAGATTCAAAAGCTTGTACTGCGGCTAGGTCTTCAAAAATGAAAATTATAATTTTTTTATGCATTTGAATGAAAGCTTGTATATTTTGTTACATTTTCATGATCATTTGAATGATGGTGTTTTTTTTTATTTACATTCTTCGTGCATATGGAATCAAAGGAGAGTTAAATCATTTTTCATGTTAAATGACTCATGAGATAAAAAATGGCGGTAAATTCAATGATCGAAAAAAAAAATCGGAAAAAAATTCCGAGGAAAATTTCCAGAAGTGTTTTGGAAAAGTTTCCACTAACATCACTCGGAAAATCTCAAATATTTATAAGGGTACTACACAAGTAATTCACAAATTATTAAAACATGTTTTTATTGAAAACCAAATATTTGCACTCGTATAAAATTGTTGAAAGTAAAAAAGTCCCTTGAATGATTGATGAATTCGAGGCATTCAGTTTTTTTTGGAACCATCTTCTTCCCTATATGTTTTTTGAATTTCTCTAAAACAATTTTTTTCTGACGGAGCTCCAATTTTACCAGCCCACAAACTTTTTTTTTTTATTTTCAGGTTTATTTATTTTTTTGCCTGCTTCTCCCCTTGTCTCTATTTCTTCTTGACTGTCCTCAATTCCATCTTGACTTCACCCTTGCAGGAAATGCATTTATAAAAACAGTGACACATGTATTTATTTATCCCTTACAAAGACCTCAAATACCATTTTTATGCCCAATTCGAAAAAACAGAACCATTATGCTCACTTTCACCTTCCATTCCACCCCTTCAGGGGTTGAATTTCTAAAAACACTGAAATATATATTTCTTCTATTTGTAACAAAGACTTCAAATATATTTTTTTATGGCCCCAACTAGAAATCTAACGGAATTCGCATACAAACTTCCAATACCAATTTAACCTCCCTTTCACACCCAAATAACAAATTTCATGATCCTTACTTCGAAACTAACTGTACAGACTTTGGGGTTGAATTTTCAAAAACCTTGAAACACATATATCTTCATTTGTGAGGAAGGGCCCAGATACTAATTTCCATGACTCTAATTTCGAAAGCTACTTTACTTTCACTTTCACCCCCCTTCCCACCCCTCTAGGGATGAAATATCAAAAAATTATGCTGTCAACATTTCAGCTCTTATGTCCAGCGGTTTGATCCAGGCATTGATCGTATATCAGTTAATCAGTTATTTAGTTAGTCAGGACATGTAATTAATTATATATGTACATATAACCCCAAACACGAGGTAGCTGCTGTGAACCATTGAGGATATCCCTGGAAGGTCTTCCGTCTCCATCATCAGATTAATTCCGGTCCCCCATTTTGTTGTAGTGTCATCAGAACAACATAACATGTGCTGAGTTTCAACATAATCGGTTCACAGGTGTAGAATCAATAAATCATCCCCTATTTTTCTACCCTTGGAAGTGTGATTTCAAATTTATATGGGATCAACTCACAAGCATATCCTATACTATAAAAAATCATCTGAATCGGATATCCCAGTACAAAGTTATGTGTGGTAGAATCGGTTAGGAAGTAAAAATTCAGTGGGTGAACCAACAATCATTCCTCATTTTCCTACCCTAAGGCAAGGATTTTTTATTCAATCAAACTGGAACCAACTTCAAAATATACCCTGTCCATCAAAATAAAAATCATCAAAATCGGACTACTGTGCAAATAGTTATGAGTGGTCATATATAAAAAAAATATATACGCGTCGACTAGAGTACCTCCTCCTTGTTTTTCGTCGGTTGAAAATGAATCCCATAAACTAAAACAGAAAAATCCTGCAACTGAAACTTATACGTGAAAAAAGGAGTAAAGAAAGAAAGAAAGTGTTTTACCATAATACATATCAATAACAATTCCAATAGAAAATTATAAATTGAATGCAGAACAGTTTCGAGATGCTTTTTGAACATATTGGTAGGATAGTAAAAATGTCCAAGTGGGTATCAGTTAAGAAATTAAAATAATTTATCGATCTCATCAAAAGAGAGTTATTGTAGTAATTGCTTTTAGAAGTTTTCATGTGGAAAATTAGTCTATTGCTTGTTATGTAGGGACTGCAATTAATTGAATACTCAGAGATTGGTTAGCGTAAACAAAAAGTATATCGGAAAATTTCCTCCGGATAAATAATCGTCCAAGTTTGTTAAATTTGAGGTTCTCGTCATAACATTCGGAATGCCGATAGCGAAAATGTAGTTTAGATTTTGACAATTTTTTTCTGGACATAGTCGATCGTAAGATATATTTGTCATACATAGGGTATAATTCAATTAAATTCCAATATAGGTATTACCATAGAGTTATAAATTGTTGTAACATAGAGATGACTTTAAAATTATTTGGTATTTCTCAGGCTGAAGCCGACAGCTTTCAATGCCTTCCTAACGATAACCTCAACATGGCTTTCTAACGTTTTTTTTTATCCAGGATCACCCATAGGTCCTTTCCTTCATCTTCGGATTACAGTATCTGTTATTTATATGAAGATTTGTTGTCAAAGGAGTTGAACACTTCGATAAGATAATTTGGGAACATTTCTGTATATTGAGAACGAGCCTATTGGTTGTAATGTATTTTGAAAAACGATTTAGATCATTCTGAAGGTCTAAGTAGTCCACGTTGTCTTTGATTGCTTCATTTATTTTTTAATCATCCACGTATGATGATATTTTAAATGCAAATAAACATTTTTCTATGATACTTAGAGAAATACTGAGTAGTAAGGGACCTAGGTGTGATCCATTCGTTACACTTGAGGTAATTACTGTTTCATGCGATTGAGAGTTATTCAAGGCGATATATTGGTATCTGTTAGAAATATAAGAGTTGAGAAGCCTCAATACATTGCCATATACACCAATATTTCCAAGTTTAGTCACCAGAGTTGGATGATGTACTATCAAATGCCTTGGAAAAAACGGTGTACACCGCACACATTGACACTCCATGTTCCATGGAGTTGAAAATATCTTGCACAAATAAAAAGAGATTAGTAGTGACACATGCCTTCTTGTTGAAGTGTAATGTTATGCAAACCATTTAAATTCACAAATTTTATTCTATTTTAGTGGGAAAAATTGAGATGCAAACAATTAAACTGACATACAGAGGATCTAAGTTGATAATAACTGATGAAAAACCTTTTTGAAGACAAGATTTTATTTAGGTCGTGTACTAAAACGTATAAAATAAGTTTGAGTCATCGCTGACAATTATTTGATTATTTTTTTTTTCGAATTATTTGGTTTTAAAAAGCTTGTCATGAAAATAGGTACCAAATAATTTGATTGGACAGTGATTGGTTGGTAAGTGAAAACTTCTCAAAGTATATCATTTTTACAAATATTCATAGAAGTAGGTGCCAATTAATTTCATTGGTTGGTAAGTAACAATTCGTTGAAGTATTAATTTCATTACAATTCACGCGACAAGCTTTTTGAAACTGAATAATTCAATAAAAAGTGATCGTATTCCATACGTTTTATCACACGGTTTAAACGAAATCTTGTCTATAAGATTTTTCATTGAATATTTAGTTTTTTGCTTTTCAGTTAGTTCGCCTTGATCTGTTCATTTCTAATAGAGCATCGTTATTACAAGGTCTCTTCCCTGTATGTTTCGAGCTGAAAGAAATCATGATCTCTGTAAACCAAAACTCCCACACATAAATTTTGAATAGAATCTGACCATAATCACGAATCTCTTTCACCATTCTGAAGTCGCTATCTTGAATTCATAGATTTCGACAAAAAATTGATAATTTCCGAACCTGAAAACTCCCACATACCAATTTTGATTGAAATATGACCATAATCAGGAAAACTCGTCCTCTATCTTTGGGCCGCTATCTTAAGTTTATGAATTATGACAAAACATTCATAATATCCGACCCCAAGAATTCTTGCATACCAATTTTGAATCGAATCGGACCATAATGAAAAAACTCGTCATTCATCTTGGGGCTGAATTTATGAATTTCGACAAAAATTTCAAAATATCCGACCCCGAGAACCCCCACATACCAATTTTGAATAGAATCGGACCATAATCACAAAACTCGTCCGCCATATGGGAGCCGCCATCTCATGAATTTTGACAAACATTTTATAATCTCCGACCCAATACCTCCACATCCCAATTTTGGAACAAATAGGACCATAATTACAAATCTTCTCCGCTATCTTAAAGTCGCCATTTTGTTTTTTTCTCTAACAAAAATTCCATAATGCATTGCCCCCGGAATTATGAACATCTGGTAGGTCGGTCAAAATTCACCTGCGAGATTTGAACGAAACTAACAAACGAACTAACTTACTAACAAATGGAACTGAATAAAAGCTTGTAAAAATCATTAAATATCCTAAAATGAAATTTATTTATCTGGCGACTGAATAGGACAGAAGTCAAGTGAACAAAATTGTTTGGCTAGTTAATTTTTCTCTCGTGTTTGTGTTGTGAAAATGAAACATTCTCTGCCCAATTTGACCATAATATCTTGCGAAAAGAGCGGCAACTCTGCCGGGTCTGTAAACGTGGATTAAATGTCAGAAATTGTATGTAATGGCTTGACAACGCGGTAAAATATAATGGGCTTGTGAACGTGACATAAATTATACAATTATATTTTTTTCCACTTTTTTTACCCCTCTCAGTTCCAGTTCTTTTTGGAGATTGTAATAAATGTAGAACACCAAAATGTTTGTTGAAATCATGAGTATTTCTAGTGGGTCTGTGGTGGTCTGATAATTGTAATGGTCTGACAACGTGGGTTGAATCTGTATATATATATATATATATATATATATATATATATATATATACAGTAAAAACCGAATATAACCACATCGTTTATAACGACAGATCGGTTATAACAACCGAATGGCAAGGTCCCGGCCGAATCTATATAAACTAATAAGTACACATACCGCCTATAACGACATCGGGTACAGCGACATATCGCTAAAACGACGAAACTTTATCGATATTCATCGGCTATAACGACCAACCGTTTACCTATTCCAGCAAAACAAAACATTACGAACAATTTTCACCTTTATACTAATAATATGAAGGAATATTTTGCTATAGAACCTCTTTCCCGCACTTTGCATTTGACCTTGCATGTTTTACGACTTATTCAGTGCGATAGTTGACCGCGTGAATTACAGGTTGATTTTAAAACTTTTGGTTTGGATCGTGTGTTTACGCGTTACTATGTCGCAAAAGAAAAAGGAAAGTGTTTAATATTGAAGAAAAATCACATATTATATGGAGATTAGAAAATGGCGAGTCAAATAGTGAAATTGCAAAGGAATGTGGAGTCTCACACTCTACGATATTAACGATTTGGAAGGATAGAGATAAAATAAAGACTCTTTTCGAGAACAACTCTTTGAAAATTAAACGATCGAGGACATCTGAACATAAAGTTATTTGAAAACAAGTTAATATGCATAACCTATCCCCATACTACAAACAGACATAATATATACATACATACTTGTGTATATTGCTTATAACAACTATCGGACATAACGTCCGAAGTATACGGTCCCTTCAATGTCGTTATATCCGGTTTTTACTGTATATATATATTTATATATATATATATATATATTTCACAAAACACAAATATTTTTAATTACTTACTGTAAGGTTTTCCAGTGCTTTTCCTTTTATCACCTGACCGTCTGCCATTATTATAATTCACCACAACAGCAGGCTTTTCAGTAATCATAGAAGATTTTTCTGATACTTCCATTTCTTCTTCGCTATCTGATTCTTCTTCAATGACTTTGTTAGTTACCTAAAACCAAATGAATTAATAGAAGAAAGATCACATTTCTAAAAATATTTACATCTTTTTGCCAGTTGAAACGATTCAGGAGCATATCCATTTCCTTTTGTCGTTCAGACTTGACTCTTTTCTCAATCTGTTCTTGTGAAATAGTAGATTTATTTTCCAACAAAGCTGCCATCTTACTAGCTATTCCCCCTGCTTGTTGAACAACTGCAATGGTGGGGGAACTTGTTTCAATTGGTGGTTTCGGAGCTGATTTTTTCACAGGCCTTGGTGAGTTATGCACTGCAGGTTTCACGGTTTCAATATTTATATTCTGTATATAACTTGAGGTAGGTGAAACATTTCTATCAGTAATAATTTTTGTGCTACTTGCTTTTGTAGTAGTTTCAACTTTCACAGGATGGGACATGCCAAATGGTGCCTTTGGAATCAATGCTTCCCCCCTATTTCTTTCAAATAATGCTTTACGTTCTGATACAGAAAGGAGTGCTGGATCTTTTGTGTTTTTGTTTGGGCTGGATTCAAAAGCTGCAGCACGATCTGCAATATTACCACATCTCAGATTGGCTTTCGATTTAACAGGCGAACATTGTTTGTCTCCTGCGCCATTTTCTTTATTGATTTTGTCGATTCTAGGAGGACATAACTTATCAACAATTTTCACTTTGTTTTCAGCAGTTGTTCTCTCTATTGCATTTTTTAGAGATTCCACGTTGCTTTCTTCCGAATTCTCGTCTTCTTCATTAATAAAATTTTGCCGTTCTTTAACAACAGTCTTTTTTTGTGCTGTTTTAACTTCTACATTTTTGTCCTGTGGATTATAGGAATATACTAAGCGTGAGTTCGATGTAGTTCTAGTGAAACCCTGTGATTCCTGTGGTGGTGAATGAAAAATGTATGTCAAAAACTAATGAAATAATGTGAAAATGGTAAAAGCACTTAAAATTCACCAAAGAATTCCAATTATATGGTGAAATGATAAACCTCTATTGCAAATCATCCTATTTGATCTATCAAAAACTTTAATTTGATTCTTTTGTGACTGGAAAAATAAGCAGATATGCTAGCCATGTACATTGACAAATATACAAATATTTCCAGAAATTGTTAAAATTTGAATTATTACATTGTATTTATACTTGTGAATACGAAAATTAATTAAGTAAAAAATCTTGTTCCTTGGGAATGAAAATGTGTTGTTTTCTATTTTCCATTTTAGCTAGTGGAAGGTTTTAACCCAGAAAATCTAACAAAAAAAGTTATCATTTTTATTTACTGAAGAACATTCGTAACAGTTGTTTGTCGGACTTTTTCAAAGTCGCTAGATATATCCTGATTATTCCAGAGTTTTCTTGAAAGTTTGATGTCACACTAGGTAAATATGCAGTGGCCTATGGTATTTGGCAGTGGCGTACGATATTCATTTCGTAACAATATAATATTGGAAACAAATATATTAATTAGAAGAGCCATAAAGTCAGTTTTATATAAATTATAAAGTTATATTAAATGAATTTAATTGTAATGGGTATTCAGAACTGACCTATATGTAGGTGGTTTTGGGTGTTTCAAAGCTATATTTTTTCAAAATTATATGTGAATTCTGCATATCTTGAGAGGATTGTGGTGGCTCCAGCCTCCTTTCCTCTCTGGATATGCCATTGCTTGATCATCTGAGACTGAAAGATAAACTAGCTTTCATTGTTCAATATAACTAACCTCTTGGGAAGTATTTATGTTTTCAATTGTAAACTGAAGATTTTTGAAAATTGAAAAATCCATATAAAAAAAGCTTTTTTGTAATATGCAATAGTAAACTAGTACTTCCCTTCTAAACATTTTTTTTTTCAATATTCAATTGAGAATATTTTTATATTTAATTATCAAACGCATTCTACTTGTTTTCTACAATTTGGTAAAGGTGTAGATCAAGTAATTTATTAATAGGCTTTCAAAAAGGACAGGAACCACAGGTTTGTTGTCCTATGTCACATACATTTTAACATTTCAGGAAACACTTTGCAATTACCAAAAAAATAGTATATCAATTTTGAATGTTTGATGTGACTCGGACTGGATTAAATAGTGCCTGTTTCATGAACCTTCTCAGTAACACTATGTAACTGGAATACCTTGTATTACTACTATAATAACAGAGAGGCTTTCCTGGGGAGTGGGAAAGGAAAAAATGCGCTATTACTGGGATTTCTTTACCTTTTAGTCTATAAAAGAAATTATTTTGCCGATATGTTACTGCAAGTTACTATGTACACCAAATTGTTTTTTCATTATAAAGAAAAAATATTCAATTAGTAACTTCTTGGTTCTAATTTCTTGACCCTTCTACAACTTATAGATTATTTCATATTGTGCAAGAATCAGAAAAAAATAAGCTCCAAACAAGACTATCTGAAGTTGATTGATGTTATTTTAATTCTGGAGGTTAACACAATATTTTTTTTAATCTGAAGGTGTAAAATTACAAAGTCTGCTAGTAGAGAGCTTATTGAAACGTTAATTTCAATGTTTAGTGTACAATGAAGAAAAAGGTTTTCACCATAAGGGATGGTGATATTCAGGGAATACTAGTTAATTACCAACTAAATATTTCTATCCAAAAGGAAAGTGAAGCAAAATTTGCTGAAGGGAATTCTTAATGACAAAAAATAATTCAGTACATATTATTTTTCAATACAGAATATCAGGTATCTGCTGGTTATTCATTGTTACAGTTTTGAGAAAGGGTTTCATGAAACAAGCCCAGGTCTCCTGAACACTGAAAAAGGAAACACATACCAGTGTATCCAGCACTTTTGGGTCCCACTTCAATTTTTTGGGAATAGCTCCAACCACCTGAGTAGTATTATTCCCATGAACATGTTGTCTTGTGTGATTTTCTTCTGTGGTGTCAGTTTCCTTTGATCTACTCTTAATTGGACTACATTTTCTATCAACGGGAGGTTCGGGAGCTTTAGGTTTCTGAGAAACTTTAACTGGACTAGATTTCGTAGAACTTGTACTTGGTGGTTGGGGAGCAGGAGGCTTCCATCCTTTCTTCAGAGATTTATTTTCGGTTTTATTAACCTGTAAAAATATTATTAATAGGTTGATATATAAAAAAACAAATCATAACCTACCGAATGAAGCTCATCCTCCCACTGATTAATAGTTTCTGCCAAATTGGCTAATCTGCTCAATCCTTTTCTAGATTTGGGGTTGTCCTTTCTTTCTCTAGGCACTCCACTTAAATCGTCATCAACACCAAACTTAGCTTCAGTTCTGTGAATGGGCGAAGAAATATCTACTTCATCTCCACCTTAAAAAAGATTCAATACTAAGATGATATTCAAATTGTTATTATATACTTTCCCACCAGGGAAAAATAAAAATCAGGCGTTATTAAACAAATATTTAAAAAAGGAAATACTGAGCTAATGGACAATTATTATAGGCCATTGAGTTTGTTGCCTAGATTCTCAAAACTCTCTGAGTTAGCAATGAGTATACGCTTGATAAACTTCATGAATACATACCAAATATTCAATAAAAATCAGCATGGTTACTTAAAAAACAGATCTACCCAAACAGCTATATATAGAAAGTGGAGAATGTTCTTAGATCTGTCAAAAGCCTATGATTGTCTGGACAAGGGGTTACTTATCACAAAGTTGGAGAATTATGGTATCAGACGTAATAGTTTGAAATGGTTTCACTCATATCTATATGATAGAATAGAAAATTTAATAACCACGTTATATACAGGTATTTGTAGCAAGTCAAAATGGTAGATCACAGTAAATATGTTATGGTAAACTAAAATTACAGTTTAAAATATAAGTCACATGCTAGGACAAAATGAAATTTGTTTAGTAGCAGATGGAACATTCACAAACAGAAAGCAGTAAAATATTGATTATGATTCTTAATGCTAGTAGTTAAAAGTTTAATTGGTGAGAAGATACATGGTGAGGCATCGGGGTAGCCAAGTACTCTTTGACTGAGTAAAAACCCTTGGTTTAAAAGATAATTTTTAATGGTGGATTTGAATGTGTGTGAATTGAGAATTTTCCAGTTAACAGGAAGGATATTGTAGAGTCTTATTTCCAACGAGTTCTTTACAGACTTAGTCAGACGAAGCCCAGGTGTTCTTATAAGGTTGGCCGATCTAGTCAAGTGATTGTGTAGATCAGACTGTGGCGTACAGTTCTTGGTATTTCCATTAATTTCTAATGAGGTGCTGAATATATATAGGCAAGGCAGGGACATAATGCGGTATTTTATGAACAGAGGACGGCAGTGTTCGAGATAACTGGCGTTTGCTAGAATCCTGAGTACTTTTTTTTGTTTTCTGAAAATGCTGTCTGACATAGTGGAGTTTCCCCATAATATTACTCCGTAGTTAATTTGTGAGTGGAAAAGTGAAAAATATGCAGTCTTTAGAGTGGAGATACTGGTTATGGGTTTCAGTTGGCGGATGAGAAAGATTGCACTAGATTGTCAATCACAGTATTTTGCTTCAGAAACTCACAAGATATGGTTTTAGGGACAACAGTCATATTTGGATTAGATCATACCTTTCTGATAGAAAACAATTCGTAAGAATGTCTTCTAACTCGGATGTTGGAGAGATAAATTGTGGAGTACCTCAAGGCTCTGTATTAGGTCCTATTCTGTTTCTATTATATATTAATGACTTGACCAACATATCGATTACAGGAAGCTTTTCCTTATTTGCTGACGACACCACATTATTGTGGCATGACAAGGACAAAAACAGATTGCATAACAGAATGTGCCAAGACATAAAAAAATTGAAGAACTGGTGTGACTCAAATCTTTTATCATTGAATACCAGCAAAACAAATATATTAGCATTCAAGTGTAATATACCTGATATCCCCCTCGACAATAACATAATAAAAAATAACTCCACTTTGAAATTCTTGGGAGTCTATTTAGACGAAAATTTAAAATTCTCTCAGCATATTGCACACATCAACAAAAAATTGGCATCAGGCTGTTACGCAATGAGAAACGTCTCTAAGGAACTGGGGTTTGCTGCAGCGAAGGTGGTGTACTATGCCTTAATAGACTCTCATCTAAGGTATGGTATACCCTTTTGGGGTGTTTGCAGTAAACAACTTATGCAGTCGGTTTTTGTCTTGCAGAAATGGGCTATTAGGTACTTATGTAAAGCGAAATGGCGAGATTCATGTAAACCCCTTTTTTCGAGAACATAGAATCCTTACGGTTATTTCAATATTCATATTGGAAACCGTATCGATTATACATAAAAATAGGGAGAACTATGAATCCACAGCCACGTACACACAAGGCGGTCAAATGAACTTTTTAACATATTCAGAAATAAATGTAAAATAATGGCAAATAATTGAAACTACCAATTCCAAAAACATGTTTTGTTCAAAACTCGTTGATATATAATGGAATCAGGATGTACAATAAACTTCCCAATGAAATCAAAGAGACTTCTTTTATCATATTCAGAAATAAATGTAAAAAACTATTAAGTGATAAAGCCTATTATGACCTACAAGAATATTTTGACGATGCCCTGTAATTTATAATGTGTAGTATTAGCGATTGTACTGTGTGAAAAACAAAATTCTAATCTTATTTTTTTCCTTACCTTTGTATATGTATATGTGTATATATATTTTATATTTTAATTCAATTATTGTCACATTTTATATTTCATGTTTATATTATTAATATTTTTTATGACATTGTGTTTGTAACAAGAATTCTATTCTTAAACAATAAACATATTATTATCATCATCATCTAATAATACCTAATAATGTCACAGTATGGTTCTCTTGTTGTTTAGGATTCAAAGTAAAGGTTATTCTCTGCGATTTATTTTTATTGAGTTTGAGTTTATTTGAGGAGAACCAATTTTCAGTGGCTTTTTCTGTGGCACGGGACAAATTAGTTAGAGTGTCATAGTTAGCATCTGAACTGAATAGTGAAGTGGTATCAGCAAATAATATACATTTATTTGGATGAAGGAATGAGCTCAGGTCGTTTACATAGATAATAAAAAGTAACGGCCCCAGTATAGAGCCCTGAGGCACACCTTGCCTTATAGGTAAGAAATCTGAGTTTGAGTTGTTGATTGTTACACATTGAGATTTGTCATCAAGGTATGATTGAAGGAGAGGATTCCATAATATTCAAGTTTTTCTATTAGGATATTGAGTGATACGCAGTTGAAGGCCCTAGTAAGGTCACAGTTGTGTGTTTGCCTTGTTCAAGGCCCTCGACTATGTCCCCCACAGCCTTAAGCAGTGCTTTAATTGTGGAGCATTTTTTTCGAAAACCAAATTGGGAATCGTTCAGAATGATTTTGATGCCTGTAGTGAAAATTAAGTTGATCAAAGAAGTGAATGGTTCCAGAATAATCCTTTATTAGAATGAACTGGCCGAAGTGGTCAGAGAAACAGGGTTCTAGTACACCTGAACTAGACGTTTCCACGTCAAGGTTAGTAATTAAATTGTCCTGCCACCCTGGTTTTTTCTCTGATAGTAGGAGTTAGATCATATGAGTCAAGGATGCAGAGGAGATCGGTTACGTTCCTAGATTGCCGCAAGAATTCAATATTGAAATATCCTAGGAGAACAACTTTTCCAACATGATTTGCAAACTTATTCAATAAATTATCCAGATTATTCAGGAAAACATAGATATCTCCCAGTCAGGATCTTGAGGGTAATTATGAGAAGTTTATTTGAGGAAAGTTTCAAGCCACAGAATTCGGAGTGGCTTGAAAATTCAAAATTAGGGTCTCGTATTTAATCGAAATTTTAGTATAAATCGCTACGCCACCGTAGGTGAAAAAACTGTTGAACGTAGGCTCCTGTTGGACACTTCTTTGGATCCATTGGATCGTTGAAGTGGTTATTATATACACTGACTTTAAAAGAGGAGCAGATTTCACGAAACTTTGACTTCAGTGATACACACTTTATTTACCTCGGGAAAATGGGATTTCACATAGTCGGTCATGTTTTCTGGAGTCATTGATGGGTCAACTCGGTAGACATGGATATCCTTGAACATGGGAATTCCTTTGAACCGTATTCCATTAATTTCGATAACTTCGTTGTTACCAATGACAAGCTGTCTTTTAGGCCTGCGTCTGGAAACTTTTCGCCATTCTTCCCTAGATTCTTTAGCATCTTCATTTGTCAGATTGATGATTTCTTGACATTTTCCAGCAATTCCAACCTCCTTAACTGCTCTGGACATTTGTTGTAATGAGATGCCAGGTTGTTTTGGAGATTCGGCAACAGTGCAAGTTTCAAGATTGTGGATCAGCCCATTATCTCGAGGTTGGTCGGCAAATGTTTCTGTCTCTGCTTGTTTATTTTTGTTATCAGCTTTTTTAGGATCGTCGTGGGAGTGTCCTACGTTTTGAATGTAGTGATGCACCTGTTTAGGATTTCTGTCCTCTTTCGGCCCCCCGAACCCCTGACCAATGTTTGCCTTTGGGCTAGACAATTTTTCAAGAACTCCACTTAAATCGTTCCTCAATCCCTCTTGAGACTCCATAAGTTGCAGGATGATTTTATTGAGAGTTTCTATGGTTTTCCACAGGTGACTTACATCAGTTTTCGTTTCGTCAATATAGAGGTTAGGAACACAGGAAGGGCAGCAAAGTTCATTGAAACCAATGACTTTCATGTTTTTTATATATAATCTTCAAGACCGAAATAAAGAGAATGCTCACGCCGCACTCCTCAATTTATAGTGCGATCAGATATGATAGACAAGTGCACCCTAGTGTGACCTACCATTATAAATAAAGGAGTACGGCGTGAGGGGATCAGTTTAATGCTTTATATAACCCCTTGGAGAATTGTGGCCTAATATTGGCAAGGGTATATGTATAACATCTCTACATCACATGTTATGATTGTGTGTATTACAAATTTGGAAGAACTCTTGTTCATAACCCTTCGCATACATTATCAAATGAAAAATGTACAGGCTTGGCTAGGACTTTTGTGAAGAGTGGTCTACAATTTGTCATTGAATGTGCATTGTATTTACATCTTTTTTTTTTGTGATCTGAACACTATATCAAAATATGGTGATGACCTCCCAAATTATTAGACTGTATCTCAAAGTAGATTCAATTATTCCTATTTGGTTTGGATTTGTAGGCACTTTCTAACAAAACTGCAATTCATACAATCTTGAATAACATTATTTACCTATTTCAAAAATATACTCATAAGAAGTACATCCGTATAAAAATCAGTCTTCTGAAATACTAAATATTGTAACGAACCTAGGCCGGACCTGTCGCCTCACGCGTTGCCATCGACAACGATGATGTCATCCCCGGAGATATTCGAGAACAATCCAGTACGCGCTGCCGCGGAAAACAACGGTCAATATTGGAAGCAACTGGAATATGCTGGTTTCCAACCGCCAGAATTGGAAAGGTCGAGAATTCTGTAACGGAGATAAATAGGCAGCACTCCAAAGGGAGTCTCAGTCTGAACGAGCCCATACGATCGAGCTATACAGTGGCGTAATATAAATTAAGTTGTAGATTTAAGTGTGAAATAAATTAGTAAAACCAAGTTAAGTTAATTTACGTTACAATTGGTGTCGGAAGCGAGATTTTGAAAATAAACAAGTGATCGTGGAGTGGATAGTCAGAAAAATAAATTGATAGACCTTTTTGTACGCCCAAAATAGACAGTGGCCAGGTTTTCGCGAAGTGGACAATTGTGCGTGGGAATATAAACTGATACACTGTTCACGTGAAACAGACAATAGACTGGTGGCCCGTGGAAAGAATTCGCGAAGTGAATTTTAACAAACTGATAAACTTTTCGTAAAACAGACTGATACCCGTCAAAGACAAAATGTGTTCAAGAAAAGTGCGCCTTGGATTTGAAGGTAGCGGAATTGAAACAGGAATTGGAGGAAAGGGAACTGGAAACAACAGGTAAAAAGCAAGTACTCCAGGAAAGACTTGCAGAAGGACTTATACAAGAAGGTGAGGACCCCCAAAACATTTTTATTCGAAGTTCCCGGAGGTGATTTAAGTTTGGTAATGAATAAACTCGAAGAAACTACTAAATCCGTGAAAGAAGAACTGCAACAAAATTCGAGGACTTTGGAAGAAAATGCTAGAAATCTGGAGGAGAAGCTTGAAGAAAATTCTAGAAATCTGGAAGAGAAGCTTCAAGAAAATTCTAGAAATCTGGAAGAGAAGCTTCTAGAAAATTCAAGAAGCCTGGAAGAAAATGCAAGAAGCCTGGAAGAGAAGTTCCTGGAAAACACAGAAGGCCTAAAAAAAGAATTGTGTGCTTTTTAATTCGAGGCAGCAAAACAATCCTGCAAAAACCAAAGTAAAGTTCGAAGTATTGAAGAAGACTCACAGGAGCATGCTGACTTGGAAGCTGCCATAAGAAAAGTGATGAAGGAAGTTTTGCCTGAGAAAAGACAGTTAAGATGCTGGAATTGTGGCAAAATTGGACATGTGCGTAGCAAATGTCCAACATCCATCGACTCCGATGCAGGAAAACTAAAGAAGGTCGACGAGAAGGGGCAATCGTCGGCATGTGTCCGGCAAGCCCCGGTTAACAACGCATATGTCGCTATCCTTCAACGACAGAACAAAGGTGTCTTCGTAGACGGTCTCATCAATAACGAGCCTTGCACCATGCTGCTAGATACAGGTGCGACTAGGACAATTCTCGGGCCTTCCTTTGCCAGAACACCGAACGGATTGAACCGACAACTTGAAGCTACGCACAGCAACAGGGGAGCCAGCTACTGTATATGGCGAGCTACCGATTGAAATAATTTTGGGCAGCACTAAAGTGAAACATCAGGCACTTGTAGCGACATCGAAGACGATGCAATCATCGGAATGGACATCATGAATTCCAGAGGGTTTGAATTGGATTTCAAAGACGGCGTCCCCACGGTCAACGGAGAAGAGCTGGTGCTTCATGGGAGAAGTGAGGAGTTGATCCGTGCTGTTGGCTGAAGATGTAAGCGCATCCTGAGAGGGCTGAAACCATTCTGAGGCTCGCCTGGACGGGAGTGCGAGCAGTGGAGACGTAGTGATGTTCGAGCCCAAACTTCATGATGAGAAAATTGACGAGGATTGCACTAGGGAAGACCTTGTTGCGTGCTGACAAATTTGTGCCGGTAAGGGTCATGAATGTCAATTATTTCCCAGTGACCTTGAAGAAAGGAACAATTTTGGGGCACTGCTCGTCAGTTTCATCTGTGATTCGGGCGCAAGGTACGATTAGCCAACCCAACAACTTGCCCACAGAACTAGAGAAATTAGTTGCCATCTCTTCCAAAGACATAAAACCAGCTCAACAGCCCAAACTAAGAGATTTAGTCAAAAGTACCAAGACATCTTCGATACGGACAAGGAAAAGGGGTCGAACTAATGTGGTCCAGCACAAGATTGATACTGGGGTCCCCGACCGATCCGGCAATCAGCAAGAAGACTTCCTCTTGCCAAGAAGGAAGAGGCTGACAAAATAGTCAGCGATATGGGAAAAGAAGGAGTTATCGAACCATCTGACAGTCCCTGGTCCTTCCAGTCGTACTGGTGAAGAAAAAGGATGGATCGACACGCCTTTGTGTAGACTATCGCCAACTTAGTAATGTCACGAAGAAGGACAGTTACCCTCTCCCGAGAATAGATGACACCCTAGACACGTTGGCTGGTTCCACGATTTTCTCGACCCTTGATCTGAAGAGTGGATATTGGCAAGTGGAACTGGCTCAGGAAGATCGAGAAAAGACTGCTTTTACCATCGGCTCAGGATTATGGCAGTTCACCGTATGCCATTGCGGCTCTGTAATGCTCCCGCCACATTCGAAAGATTGATGGAGACAGTGCTGAATGGACTCTCATGGAACACGTGTCTAGTGTATCTCGACGACATAATTGTGGTCGGCAGATCGCTCGAGGACCACGTGAAAACTTGGAGGAAGTATTCCTGCACTGAGGAACTCCGGATTGAAGCTGAGCCCTAAGAAATGCCATCTGTTCCAAAAAGAAGTACGATACCTCGGCCACGTTGTCTCTGGGGAAGGAGTAGCAGTGGATGACCAGAAGATCAAAGCTGTTAAGGATTGGCCCAACCCAAAAGACATTCACCAACTTCGAAGTTTCCTTGGTTTATGCACATACTATCGCCGATATGTGCTGGGATTCGCCAACATCGCTAAGCCGGAACTAGCCATAAGAATGCAGATGCCTTGTCGCGAAGACCATGTCCAGATGATTGCTCACATTGCCGACGAGCAGAAGAGAAAGAAGCAACACTTTGTAGAACCGCGGCAATGGATGACAACTGGAATGACAGCAAGATCCAGAAAGACCAAGAGAAAGACCCCGACCTTGGCTTAGTTGTCAGCTGGAAGAAGGGCAATCGAAGACCATCATGGCAGGAAGTCGCAGGTTACCGCCGCTGTTAAGTCCTATTGGGCACAATGGAACTCTCTTATTCTGGACAATGGGATCCTGAAACGTGTGCTGGAGGCCGATATTGGTGGGGAAGACAGACGCCAAATAATTGTTCCCAGGAACAGAAGAGAGGAAGTGCTGCGGGAAATCCATGATGGAGTCGATGGAGGACATCTGGGAGTGACGAAGACCCTGCAGAAAGTGAGGCAACGGTTTTACTGGACCAATTGTCAAGCTGACGTCCAGGACTGGTGCAGAAAGTGCGCTGTATGCGCTGCTAGCAATGGACATCGAATACGACCCAAGGCCCCGATGCGTCAGTACAACGTAGGCAGCCCGTTCGAGAGAATCGCCATTGACTTCGCCGGCCCATTTCCCGTATCCGACCACGGGAATAAATACATCCTTGTGGCAATGGACTACTTCAGTAAGTGGGCGGAAGCCTATGCCCTGCCCAACCAGGAAGCCATCACCGTCGCCGACGTCTTGGTGAAAGAGTGGATATGTCGATTCGGTATTCCAATGGAGCTGCCCTCGGATCAAGGCAGAAATTTCGAATCCAACCTTTTCCAAGAAATATGTCTACTGCTGAACATCCGCAAGACAAGAACCACGGCCCTACATCCGCAGTCCGATGGAATGGTGGAACGGATGAACAGGACGATCAACCGCCACTTGTCCAAGGTTGTCTCTGACCATCAAAGAGACTGGGACCAGTATCTTCATTTGTTCCTGATGGCCTATCGATCCGCAGTACACGAGTCAACCGGTCAAACTCCTGCTAGTATTATAATGGGCCGAGAACTGCGACTGCCTTGTGACCTGAAGTTTGGGATACCGCCAGGACAAGACACTGCGGGAGAGGACTACGTCAGAAAACTTCGGCAGAGAATGGACGACATCCACGAACGAGTCCGGTTGAACATCCAGAGTGCCAGCGATAAAATGAAGAAGACCTATGACATCAAGGCCGACACTGAAGGATTTAAGGTTGATGACCTGGTTTGGCTGTACAACCCCAAACGTCGTCGTGGACTATCACCAAAGTAGCGGAACTCGTGGGAAGGCCCGTATAAAATCGTGAAAAGGATAAACGACCTTGTGTACCGAATCCATAAGCCCCCGAGGAAACCAAGGGTCGTCCATTTCAACAGGTTGGCCCCTTACGCTGGAAACCATGACCAAGTTCGCACCCTCAAGCCACCGGAGGATGATATGACGTTCGAGAAGTTTATGTCCTTGTATTCAAGCGGGCAGAAAGTTCTACATGGGGTTACTAGAGAGGAGTCACGAGACCTTTTCGAGGTGCCTGCTGACTACGCACTAGCGCACTGTGTGGCAGAAGATCTTCGAATGTCCAGGGGCATCGCCGTAGTGTTCTCCAAGAAATTTGGTCAACTCCAAACACTGCGGGAGCAGAATCCAGAAGTTGGTGGGGTGCTACAGTTGAAGAAAGGCCAGAGAAACATCTACTACCTAGTTACCAAGAGGCATTCCCAAGATAAACCGTCCTATGAAGATGTCTGGAAGAGTCTCACCAAACTAAGAGATACTATGGTGGACCAGAATCTGGTGGATCTAGCAATTCCAAAATTGTCCTGTGGTATTGATGGGTTGGACTGGAGAGTCATAAGAAGTATGCTGGAGGCGATATTCAGATCCAGCGGCGTCAAGATTTTGGTTTGCTGTAACCCTCTCCACGACCGATCATGAAGACCGTGGAGTGTTACTTCCATCGAACTTCACGGTGCAGATATGGGGAGTCATGCAGATATCGTCACACTCCAAGGATGAAATTTCGGGACGAAATGTCTTTAAGAAGGAGGCAATGTAACGAACCTAGGCCGGACCTGTCGCCTCGCGCGTTGCCGTCGACAGCGATGAGGTCATCCCCGGAGATGTTCGAGAACAGTCCAGTCGCTCTGCCGCGGAGAGCAACGGTCGATATTGGAAACGATTGGAACATGCTGGTCGCCAACTGCCGGAATTCGAAAGATCGGGAATTCTGTGACGGAGATAAATAGGTAGCCCTCAAGATGGCACAGACAGTCTGAACGAGCCCATACGATCGAGCTATACAGTGGCGTAATATAAATTAAGTTGTAGATTTAGGTGTGAAATAAATTATTAAAACCAAGTTAAGTTTATTTACGTTACAATACCTTAGACTGGGAGAGTCACATAAAGACTATAATCAAGGTAGTAAATACCAAAATATTTCAAATACGGTGCATGTATAGAGTACTGACAATCGAAGTACTGAAAAATTTTTATTATGCAAAAATCCAATCAAGATTGACTTATGGTATAATACTATGGGGACAGTCTACAGCAGCAAAAGCACTCTTTATTGTCCAGAAAAAATGCATTAGAGCTCTGTTATGCAAAACTCAATCCGAACCAAGTAAACCTTTATTCAAAGAGCTTCAGATATTACCACTCACGTGTCTTTACATATTGGAAGTGGCATGCTACATCTATAAAAGAAAAAACAATCTGCTTCGTCGCAAAGACATTCATAACTATTTCACTCGAAATCAAAATCTTCTAAATACCCCACAAAGTAGATTGAGTTTAACCCAGAACTGTCCTCTCAACATTGGAATCCGAATATATAATAAAATTCCTAAGGAAATAAAAGATCAAGAGAACCACTTCAAATTCAAAAAATCTCTTTCAAACCTTTTAAGGTGTGGCTTATTCTATACTTTGGAAGAATATTTTAACATGTAGCATACAAACTAAATGTGAATTTTATGATTATATACTGTGTATTTTGATATTTATATGTGCTGTATTGTGCTATGCATTCAAATTTTTGACGTGTTTTTATACCAATGTGGTCTTTTTAATGAATAAATTTGATTTGATTTGATATTTGTTCACTTTACTTCGGAGTAAGTGTTCCAACAGCAGAACATCCATCAGTTGTGTAATGAAGCACCATCAATTAATTTTTCATTAACTTGAACTGGGTTAATAACCCGTGTTGTCCAGCCATATTTACTAAAAGTGCCCTAAATTTTCATATAACCGCGTTTTTAATATGGCAGATGCGCTTCCGTGTAACAAGTTGTGAAAAGGCCTATAATTATTTTAATTAATAATCAGAATTTTACAAAAATTTGAATTTAACAGCAAACATACAGTACATGTGTATGTATTTTTTGTGTGATCTGTATGTATATACATCACATCACACAAAAATCAAATCAAATCAAATCAAAGTATGCTTTATTGTCGGAAGAACAAAAATTCTTATAGACAAAGCTATAATATCATTCTCATACAAAGTTGCTAGATTTCACAGATAATTATAAAAATATATATATATAAAACATTGAATAGATATAAAACATTGAATAGAGTTGTGTTATAATTGTATAATTACATGTACAAACACACTAAAATTAAGCTAGAACTATATAAATGGAATAGGATCACAAATTAGAAAAAAAAAAGTAAAAATAGAGTACAGTAGGTGAAAGTAGTTAGAAGTTGAAAACAGTTTATGTAGTAAACTAAATATTTAAGTAAGTGTATACATATATTAATAAATAAACAATGTAAAATGCAGACCAGCTCTTTTAATTTTTATCTATTAACTGACCACCCCTGTTTACCAATCAACATTTGAATCCCCGAGAGTGGTAGCTATTGAAAGATTTATAGAGAACACTCTCCAAAATTCTATATACAGAGTGGGCCATTGAAAACGAAACAGCGGCTCTGTAGGTCGGCAGAACCGAATCATATAAAAACGCTCGGACACGTCAACTACATTTTCGAGGGGGACATCATTCGTTATAAAATTCACCCGAAATACATTCCATCCCTCGGAGCTGTGACCGCCACCTCTAAATTTTTAAATGGCAACATATGGCAAGTGATACCTCATTTCAAAGGTATTTTCCTTCTTAATATCAAACAACAAAAATAAATTAATTCTATCGATTCGTTTTCGAGATATAGGAACTTGAAGTTGGGAAATCACTTTTTATTCACTCAATCAATAAAAACAATATCTGATAAAGCAAATGTCGCAATAATTATTACTGTCAATGATCTGAATGTTCAAACTGTCTACCAACCATTTCCATACAATAGTACAAGTTCTGTTCAAAACAAGACCTCACATTTCATAGCATTTCCGGCGTTATTCGACGGCATTCTTCAATAATTCTCCTTCGTAAATCTTCCAGAGATTCTGGTTCGATTGCAAAGACTTTGTTTTTCAAGTGACCCCACAGGAAAAAGTCGAGTGGGGTTAAATCTGGAGATCTGGCTGGCCACTCTATAGAATAGAATAGTACTTTATTGATCCATAAAAAACCAGGTACATGGTATTGGATAAGTCAAGAATTATGATAAATTTAATATGTAGATGTATAAAACAATAGGATACGATACAGTTAATAGAGCCTCTTCTTCCAATCCAACTTCCAGGAAACATTCTATCCAAAAACGCCCTAACGGCTGTGCATAATGTGGAGGTGCCCCGTCTTGTTGAAATATCAAGTGGTCTTCATGGTAACGATCGTCATTTTCAATGATGTCTACTAATTGTGGAAAAACAAATTCAATAATTCCAAATAAGTTTCTCCTGTCAGGTTACCGTCGAGAAATACTGGTCCAATCAAACGGTCCCCAAAAATACCGACCCAGACATGGAGTTTTTGGGGAGTTTGAATATGGACTTCGTTGAAAACATATGGATTGGCATCTGACCAATAACGATAATTATGAGGATTCACAGTCGAATTCAAAATGAATGTAGACTCATCGGAAAAGCAGATATTGAAAAGGAAATTCTCATCAGCATCTATTCTCGTAGTCATAATTTCACAAAATTCCTGTCGCCTATCAAAATCATCTTCATTCAATTGGTGTACCAAATGTATTTTGTAGGGGTGGAAATTATGATGTTTCAGGATTCGGCGGATACTGGTTCTACTGATATTGGTAACACTAGCCAATTTTCTTGTGCTCAATGTTGGGTCTGCATGAACTTGTCCTAAAAGTGCAACTTCAACAGCTTCATTTCTCAACGAAAATTCACGTTTTGGGTCTCGTTTCTTGTTGGCTACTGATCCAGTTTGACGAAATGTTTGCACTAATTCTAGAACGTATTTTCTAGCAACAAGTTTATCTGGATGCGTTTCATTGAACAAATTAGCTGTACGGTTAGGGCACTCATCATTCTTAAAAAAAAAAAATTATTTCCACTCTTTCCGCGATCGTATACACCATTATTGCGGAAAGATATTCAGCAGCTTTAGTCAAGTAATTCACTCTAATGTCGTTCAATCAAAGATCAGTTTGACACTGATAGACGTCCACAATTGCGATTTGGCGAAAAAATTCATCTCATACATGTTTTTGTTGTACTCGCATTTGAGTCAAATTCGAGAAAACGTCTTTTTATCGATTCTTAAGAACCTTAAATTTTTTTTGATCAAGTAAATGAGGATGAATTAAAAATTTGAAGCGGAATTGCATGTTATTTATTGGTAAACAGTTAGATCATTTAATTCCTTGACAATGATAATTATCTTTAAACAGTTGCCTTGTTAGATTTTATTTTTATTGATCGAGTGAATAAAAAGTTATTTCTCAACTTCAAGTTCCTATATCTCGAAAACGAATCGATAGAATTAATTTATTTTTGTTGTTTGATATTAAGAAGAAAAATACCTTTCAAATGAGGTATCACTTGCCATATGTTGCCATTTAAAAATTTAGGGGTGGCGGTCACAGCTCCGAGGGATGGAATGTATTTCGGGTGAATTTCAGCGCAAACGATGTCCCCCTCGAAAATGTAGTTGACGTGTCCGAGCGTTTTTATATAATTCGGTTCTGCCGACCTACAGAGCCGCTGTTTCGTTTTCAACGGCCCACTCTGTATACACTGAAAAACACTATTATAGTCTTAAAAATTACTGTTGTTTAGCGTCTATGTATTTATTTTGTTAATATAAGATAAATTTATTATTCTGAAACAATTACATACATTGTATAGAACTCGGTCTTATGTATATAAAATAATAAATAGAAATACAATCTATCACTACGTATCAAAAAGTTCACCAACACTATAGAAACACTTGCCAAGTAAAAACAATTTTAACTATTTTAAATGACTATATCGTTGAAGAATTTCTCGGACTGATTGGATATAATTTTTGTGACATATATTGAAATTATAAATTCTTTGGTTGAGCCTGAATTTAGTTGGTTTGAATAAATATATACACATATAGAAGCCACAGTTAGGATATTAAATTTTCTGAAATACACTTTACAGGACTCACTTCTAGATATTTTTGCAATATCAGAATATCAGATGACTCGTTTTGGTGCAATGAATACTACAGCCGATAAAATGGACATACCCCAAAGATATATACCATATCTGATCTTGGAACCAACTTGTGCATCATGATAAAGACTGATCAGCTGAGCCTCGAATAAAATAGAATGTAAATTTCTAAACAAGTAGCATGATGAATGTAATTTTGATATTGTTTTTACAATGTTGTTTCCACATTAGACATATGTCTATTGTAATTTCCAGAAATTGTACTACTTTTTTATTGATGAGTCCAACTTCATTATCTTTTATTAAAATTCAGGCAGTTTTTTTTTAAATATATATATATTATTGTGTTACATTTTGACTCTAATGATTCATCATTTTCAGTCAGAGACAGTTAAAGATCTGCCATCAGCCTACATCACAAAGTTGGCATCATCAATAAGAGTTTCAATGTCATTCGTGAATAATATGAAAAACAAGAGCCCTAGGGCGGATCCTTGTTGGACACCGATGTCTATACTGGCAATAACTGACTGCATTCTACAAAATGTATTGACGCTTCTATTGGTAATGGATACAAATTAACTGAGCTTTCTAAGAAAACACTGAAGCAATACCCCCCCCAATTACCATAGATAGATAATTTTGGTAGGAGTAGTTCAGAATCAGAATCATTTATTAATCACAAAAAAATACACACAGTGTGGCGAGGACTACAGAATGTGTAACTTATCGGACTAGTCAAAAAGATATATACAGTGCTTCTCAAAAGTCCCCTCCTCCCCTCTTATTTTTGGAACGATTATACATAAACAAGTGAACTTTGGAAACTGAATATTAAAGGTTGTAAACTTCCCTACTAGTGATGATAGATGATGAAATCGTCAAAGATGACGTCACAAGGCCATTGTGACCAATAATTTTAAATGGAACCCTACGGCAAGCGACACCTTTTTTAAAAGGTATCGAAAAAACCTATTCAATGATACTAATTTTGTTTGTGTTTATGGCAGTTTTGGCAACTCGCTTTTAAAAAACGCAAAGCTGTGATGAATTAAATCAGTTAATACTAAAATTCCAAATTCAAGCTCCGCCTCTGGATAGTTGTCAAATAAGCTGATGTTTTTGTTAGTCTCCCTAATTCGACGTTTTTGTAATTGTCCAAGTTTTTGTACAGTTAATAATTTGTGTATTGTTGATCGAACGTTTAACTGTTTTAGCAGCTTTTGGTACTTTTAATATTTTTGTACATTTTAATAATTTGTTAAACTGTCATTCTAGTAGAGGCAGTCTTACTGATGAGACGTGTTTCAGCTAAAATTAGTGAAATTAGTACAGGGTATCAATCGACTTTTGTGCTAAATTGTCCAGTGACAGTGATGGAGGTGACAGCTATTCTGAAATGGGTGTCGTCGATGAAGAAGGCAACTGGAATACGGTCAGGAAAAAAAGAAATTCAAAAAGCCAACTGAAGAACACTGCAAAAAAAATAACATCACTCCAGACGAAATCAACAGAATTATTTTAGGGAAAAGCTCCCAGACTAACACAATACAATCAACCAGCCAGACCAAAAATCCTTCAACAAATAAAAACTTCCAATCCTACAAAAACGCTCAGATAATGCAGATAATTTCCCAAAAGAAATATAAACATCTGTTCTCTATTGAAACTGATACAGGGGGGTCAAGATTAGCATTTTGCAATGTCTGGGAAAAATTATACCCCACATCGGATGATGAAATCATCAAAACAAAAATAGATATACTTCTCAAAACCAACCAAGATAAAAATAACATCTCTGATACTCTCGACAAAATGGTTGAATTGGGAAGAATCAGTAGTTTTCGAGAAACCTCTTCAAATGATAGAGCAACTATCACAAGCAACCCATCAACATCATACTTAGTGGTGATCGGCTCAGTGGAGCATGAACTTGAAGATATTCACATAAGTCAACACTTAAACCACCTCAAACTTGAACACCGATTCTGTAGAAGAAGTTGGCTGTAGTAATACCCCTATACAAAAAAGGCGAACATAATGACATGACTAACTACAGACCAATTAGCTTGTTATCAGCTTTTTAAAAGCTATTTGAAGTGATCATATCAATGAGAATTGTTAGTTTCTTTAACGCACACCGTTTGCTCAATGATTTCCAGCATGGATTTATCAAAGGTAAAAGTACAGAAACGGCTTTGTTCAAGTTTATAAACGAAATTCAACACTTAATTGAACAAGACTCGTGTGCATGTGGTATTTTCCTCGACCTTAGTAAGGCGTTTGACTGTGTTGACCACTCCATTTTACTTCGAAAGCTTTTCAATTATGGAATCAGAGGAAATGCCTTGGATCTCTTAAAATCTTACCTAACTAACAGGAAACAAAAAGTATGTATTAGGAAACAAAATACTGAGTTCTTCTCTTCTCTTACTGAAATAGAAAAAGGCGTACCTCAGGGAAGTGTGCTTGGTCCTTTACTTTTCATTATATATATAAATGATTTCCCAGATATTTTCAAACAATCAAGTACTACAGTTGTGAGTTATGCAGACGATTCCAATGTCATTCTACCCATTAACAGACACCTTACTCTGGAGAACTCAATTTTAAACAATTTTTCTAAAGTTTCAACATATTTGAGTACTAACATGTTATTATTAAACACCGCTAAAACAGACTGTATAATTTTTAAAACTGTCCACAATAATATCACCTTGCCGGAGAATATTCAGCTCGAAAACGTTAGTATATATTTTTCAACCAGTACAAAACTGTTAGGAATCTATATAGATGACAAATTAAACTATGGAATACATATTGAAATCTCGCAAAAAAACTGGCAAGTAAATGTTATGCAATTAGAATTTTGAAAAGTCACTTGAAATTAGATGCACTGAAAACGGCATATTATGGGATTGTTTATCCCTTTCTAAAATATGGAATATTAGTATGGGGAGGGAGTACACAACTAGAACGAATTTTTATCATGCAAAAACGGATATTGAAGACTATGTTGAATATGAAATATACAGATTCTTAGAAAAAATCGAATTAAACGGTTTTCTTCACATAAAAGATTCAATATAAATCGAACCAGAAAATGGTAGATCTCTGGTGAAAAACAACTACTTTCCTTGCAAATACCACGCAGAACGTTGAATGATATTCACCTGAAAATCCATGCATACCTCCATATAAATGGACATTGAATGCAAATGTTTCTTTCTGATAAGCTCGATTATGTTTAATTTATGTCATGTTCACCTAACAATCCGCATACCGGTTTCAGGCTTCTTTGGCCCTCATCAGGTGAATATCATTCAACGTTCTGCGTGGTATTTGCCAGGAAAGTAGTTGTTTTTCACCTGAGATCTACCATTTTCTGGTTCAATTTATATTGAATCTTTTATGTGAAGAAAACCGTTTAATTCGATTTTTTCTATTTATTCCACTTCACATGGCGTTTATCTTTCACTATATGCTAGTCGGGCTTGCCACTCCTACTGAGAAGGAATCTTTTATTTAGAAACCTATCGAGGTGGGAGATTTTCGGAGTGTTTCTTTCTGTCACTAGGTACCGCCAGTTAAAAGTTTTCTTTTCCGGCGTACCTATAGGTGTTATAGACTCGATGATGGTTTTGGTTATGTTGTGTCTCGCTTCAGCCAGAGCTCTTCGGACCTTTGGCTGGTTGACTACTATGTACTGATGAGGGCCAAAGAAGCCTGAAACCGGTATGCGGATTGTTAGGTGAACACGACATAAATTAAACATAATCGAGCTTATCAGAAAGAAACATTTGCATTCAATGTCCATTTATATGGAGGTATGCATGGATTTTCAGGTGAATATCATTCAACGTTCTGCGTGGTATTTGCCAGGAAAGTAGTTGTTTTTCACCTGAGATCTACCATTTTCTGGTTCAATTTATATTGAATCTTTTATGTGAAGAAAACCGTTTAATTCGATTTTTTCTATTTATTCCACTTCACATGGCGTTTATCTTTCATACAGACTCTTGTCGTAATACTTTCAGATGTATCAAAATGCTTACCGTTTATGCCATTTACATATATGTTTGTGTACTTTTTGTGTACAATAATAAAGCAAATTTTGAAGAAGACAGATTCAGACATGAGTATTCTACCAGGCAGAAATCCAATTTTATTGTTCCCAAGCATAGACTGACAAATACAGAGAAAGGGCCACATTATACATCCATCAAATTCTATAACAATTTACCGTTAATCATTAAAGAAGCTCGCTCAAGACAAATTTTTAAAAAACATGTTTTTGATCTGTTGTGTGACATCGAGCCATATTCATTACAAGAGTTCATGGAGAAATAATTTTACTACAGCTGAATAAAATTTTCAATCTATCTTACACCTATGACTGTGATATATTTATATATTAATTTTTTTTTTCAATACATGTTGTAATTACTTTTACTAGGAAGGATTTCTAGTTATAAGTGACTTGTGTATTTTTTATATTGTATATTATTGTCCAACTTGAGTTTTCAACTGTTTAAATTGAAAGCTTCAAATAAATCTATCTATCTATCCCAGGCAACCAGAGGACCTACCACTCTTATTAGGATCATTAGTGGATCCCCGGATACCTCAGAATATCTCCTGAAAAATGGATTCTTCTATAAGTTCAGACACTATCCAGTCTATCCCAGCAAACCACCAGCACCTACTCCCAAACCCTGCAACAAGTGCTCATCCTTCTCACACCCCACTGAATCCTGCAATACACCACCTAAGTGCCCTAAATGTTTTGGCCAACACTCTGTAAACAGGTGTACATCAACACTTCCTCCAAAATGTTCAGGTTGTGGAGCAGAAGATCATTTAGCCTGGTCGTTCAAATGCCCAAAGAGACCAACAGCACCCATTGCAGGAATCCCAAATGTCCAAGTCAAATCCATCAATAAGAAATCTCATCAAGTCGCTGTTGAAAAGAAGGAATCACGGATCCACAATCCCATTATCATACACGACTTTGTTATATGTACATATGTCAACGAACTGAATGAACCCCAAAATACTAATAGCGCTGAACTCCTACAGAAGCTCAGGAAAAGATTTATTGACAATTTCAATTTAGACTCCAGCAGTATTTTCAGGTAGCCGGGTATATATTCTAATCTTCGACCGGGAAGTAGAAGATGCAATTTCTCCAACCGAACCAATAGACAGCACAAATAACATTCAGTATGTCAAGTAGAGCCATTAGTAAATTTATATGGTGTAACATAAACAGCTATCCACATAAGAAATACAACATTAACAACCATATAGAAAATAATGACATCGATTGCACCTTATTTGTTGAATCTAAAACAAAGGCTGACTCTGACACCGCATATAGAGACTGATCCATCATACAGCATAACGGTAACCTAATCCACAACAAAGCTAGAGGAGGAGCATTGGTTCAAGCCCATCCCAGATTGAAAACTGGCAAAGCAATCAAAAAAAATATACTTTATTGTCTGAAGATTAGGATCTTATTGACAAAGTCTTGTACAAAAAAATATATGGTATATGAATATATATAAATACACATGTCACACAATAATTAATAAATAGTTATGAATAAGTAAAATAAATA
Organism: Gonioctena quinquepunctata; assembly: GCA_018342105.1. Lineage (NCBI taxonomy): Eukaryota > Metazoa > Arthropoda > Insecta > Coleoptera > Chrysomelidae > Gonioctena > Gonioctena quinquepunctata. Next base: position 314,663 of record JAFIRS010000123.1, read on the forward strand.
AAAATACATTCACATGCGCAAAAAGCAGTTAAAATATAAAGTTTTAGCAACTTATGGTTTTATTGAGGTATTCTTGAACATCATAAAATACCTCTTCTGTGAGAATATGTTTTACAGATTTCCTGAATGAATGGGTGGATTCAATGATTTTAACACTGGCCGGGAGATGGTTGTATAGTTTAGCGGCATTATAAACAATTGAGTTCTTTATCAAATTTGTGGATGGAATGGGTAGCCTTAAGTGGTTATTTTGGCGGGTGGCTCCTAGAACGATGTCATATGATGTTTTGTTTTTATGTACCAGACATACCGTTTCGAGGATAAAAAGAGACGGAATTGTAAGAATTTTCTGTTCTTTGAATAATTCTTTACAAGAAACCCTAGGCCCAACTTTACAAAGGTAGCGAATAGCACGCTTTTGAAGAATGAAAATCATGTTGAGGCGTTGTCTATTGCAGGTTCCCCAGAAAGGAATGCCATACCTGGCATGTGACTGGAATATGGCGTGGTACACTATTTTAGCAGTTGCCATCCCCAGTTCATTTGAAATCACACGCAAGGCATAGCACCCTGAAGATAGCTTTTTACTCAACTTATCAACGTGATTTTCAAAACTGAGATCACAGTCTAGATGAATTCCTAGAAATTTATTGTTTAAGTTCTGAGTGATAATGTCGGTTCCTAAGGGGATATCTGGTATGTTACAGTGGAATGAAAGTAAATTTGTTTTGTTTGTGTTAAATGAAAGTAAATTTGAGTTGCACCATTCTCTCACAACAGAAATATCACGAACCATTTTTCTGTGCAGGTTATCTAAATTTGTATCATGCCATAGGATAGTTGTGTCATCTGCGAAAATGGTGAAGATACCTTCTATCTTAGTATTTACAAAGTCATTGAAATACAACAGGAACAATAATGGTCCAAGGACAGCCCTGTGGTACCCCATGCCTAATAAAACCAATATCTGATAAGGTGTCCGTTTTTACAATTTGTGTACGTTGACTCAAATATGACTTGAACCAGTTGAAACTTTGCTCTCTGATGCCATAGTGCCGGAGCTTACGCAGCAGTATTTCATGATCAACGCAGTCAAAGGCTTTTGACAAGTCACAAAATACTGCAGCGCTTGCTTCTTTCAGGTTCAACTTTGAATAAAGATTTTTTAGGAAGTGAAAAATAGCATCCCCTGTACTTTTGTTGGGAGTTTAAAATGCTGTGAAGAGCCATGAAGTTAATTAATCTATTCTTTACCAGTTTTTCTATTATTTTCCCAAGAGTCGGAATAAGTGAAATAGGACGAAAGTTGGACGGATCAGAGGGTTCACCACCCTTATATAGAGGAATCACAACACTGGTTTTTAAGAAATCTGGGAAGAATCCTCTAGCAAATGAATCGTTGATTAGGTCAACTAGTGAGTCAAGAACGAAGATTGGCAAATTTTCATTTTTTTTTATAGATATATTATCAATACCGCTAGTTGTTTTGTTTTTGACTTGCTTTATTGTATCCATTAACTCCTTTAAATTCGTATCGTGCAGAACAAATGTATCTGCAATGGACGTTCCACTCAGATACTGTAATGGATCTGGAGCAGCTTCGATGTGTTCAGATAGTCTCTCAGATATGGAGCAATAAAATTCATTGAGAGTATTGGGATCCGGTGCTGTGCTAGATTTGGTGTTACTTTTTCCCCTAAGCTCGTTTACCACATGTCAAGTTTCTTTGATAGCGTTATTGCTCTCAGATATTCTCTTGTGGAAGTAATTCTTTTTGGCATTCTCTACAACACTTCTATATTTTAAGTAATGGTTATGTATAGCCATATCATTAGAATATTTTCTGATGTAATGGAGGCTTCTCAGTTTCCTTGCCGAAATTCTAATTCCTTTAGTTAACCAGACTTTTTTGTTCTTTTTTTTTATCTTTATTTTCTTTTTTCTTTAAAGCAAATCCACCCGCTCTAAATTGTCCACTTAACAAATGTATCCACTTTACAATTCCTTTTAAGAATGAAAAGCTTCACGTTTTCCTAGTTTATATACACCCAACTTCTAGGATTGAAGAGAATATCTTCACAAAAGCCAGCCTCTGCAAATATTCCCTTATAGTAGGCGACTTCAACATCAATAATAAAGTAAAAAGGAGACAACTGAATAATTTCATACAAAATACCAATTTCATGAAAAAAGACACAGCACCAACATTCCTCATGCCAAACAATGTTGATAGTACACCAGATATTATTCTACATACATCCAATATTGCGCCCAACCTGCTTAATTTAGAAGAAATTCCAGATTTGGGATCGGACCACTTGGGATTACAGCTAACAATAGATTTTCAAGAACCAATAGTAGATACTGTAGTTGAACGATATAATTTCCACAAAACCAACGCAGACGAAGTTAACAAAGACTTACTAGAGTACCTCGCACTTGTTGACGGTCAAGAGATCTCCCCTGAACTTTTTTCCAGCTTCAATGTGAATATAACTAGGTCAATTTTGAAACATACACCTAAATGTACATAGCAGTTCTTCACACACCAGCACACCATCTTGTGCCTCATAAAAAAAAACGGAGGAAGTACAGGGAGTATCTCATAACCAGAAATCCACATGCGAAAACATAATTGAACCAGTACAATAAACACATTCAAACCTTCATCCAACAGTACCGAACACACAAATGGCTCAAAACATGTGAAGAAATCAATGAAAAAAAAGGGAAAAACATACTGGCATGGCATCAAAAAACTTTCAAAATTTCGTAATAAAAACAAAAAGAGTCAAACAATTGAAGAAAATGGGAAAACATATGAATCACCCAAAGAAAAAGCAGATATATTTGCAAGACATTTCCAAGATAGTTTTGGTGAGTCCACTGATGAAAAATTTGACGAAGAGAACTATAACCTTGTATCAGAATGGTATGATACAAATATGAGTGAAACACCTCCACCAGAAAACCAGACCATCGAAGAGGATGAATATTATGAGATAGTGATAAAAGGCAAAAACACCACAGCTGGTCACGACTACTTGTCTAAAAAAATGCTGAGAAACCTGGACGAACAGGTTCATAAATACATCATCGAGATTTATGAATTTTGCTTGACAAGACACTTCTTTTCCTTTCCATAACGATACCCAAGCAAGGACTAGACCACTCAAAAACCAGCAATTATAGACCCCAGTTCTTGGCAAAAACTTGGAAAAAATTATCAAAAATAGACTACAAACAGTTCTAGGGAATAGGATACCTGATTATCAGTTTGGATTCAAAAATGAGTGTTCAACATTACTTCCTCACCAACAATATCGAAACATCAAAACTCAACCGACAAAAATCTGCGTCTATTTTCCTGGACATCAATAAAGCCTTTGACAGTGTCTGGCTCAAAGGACTTATTTACAAACTCCACTCAATGGGGTGCCCAAGGCAGTTACTTTTTATAGTCAATTCCTTGCTATCCAAAAGAAGTCTGAAAGTTAAAGTGCTAAACGCAGGTTTGTTCATATTCTCCCCACAGCAGGGCTTACCCCAAGGATCGCCTCTTTCCCCCCTCCTTTATAACCTCTACTGCGCAGACATTTACAGCCATCATTTTCACAACCCCGAACATTTCTCGCACCTGGGTTATATCCTCCAGTTTGCGGATGACACAGTCTTGATTTCCCATGATAAATCCACGGAAGGGGCTATAGACAAACTACAAAGTCTCACTGACTCTACATGCCATTGGTTTAATAAATGGAGATTGAAAGCAAACCCTACGAAATCTCACCTGATGATATTCAATCAAAAACTCACTCCAACATCGCTTACGATTACCATGCAACAACAACTACTCAGCCCAACGAGAGCCACAAAATACTTGGGAATCATAATAGACAGCAAACTCAATTTCAACCAGCACCTCCAAGAAAAGCATGATATCCAGAGCCAAGCACTTTAGAGGACTCACATACCAAAACAAGGGGATCAATGTGAACACAGCCAGTAGCATTTACAAACTAATCTGTAGACCCATGATCGAGTATGGGCACAGTATCTTCCTCAATTGCAAGGCAACAGCCAAAATACAAGTTGCTGAAACTTCAACACTCAGGACGATCACAAGAATTCGCCACCCAAATAATCCCCTACAAAATCCTCCAAATAACCTCCTATACGAAATAACGAATGTTATGCCTTATGCAACCCTTACATCGATACCCGCACACTACCACCCTTGAGAACATTAATAGAAACAGTTTGTTTTTTTTTTTTTTTTTTTTTTTTAAAAAAGTAGATCTGGATAACAGTTTATAATGTCACATAATAACATCAATTTATATCAATTGTAACAATAGGCTGAAGGACTTCGGTCAATAGCCTGTTGAATTGAATTTGTTTCAGTTCAATAAAGTTTAAGTGCTTCAAGAAGCGAAATGGTACGTGCTTTAGGTGATAAAGTAGCAGCGATCCAAATTCTTGGTGAAACTGGACAAAATATTCATGCAGCAGAACGCATTTTTAATGAGAGGTTTCCCGATCGCCCCGTTTGGAGGACTTATTTAAGGGAGCTTCTTCGTAAGTTTGAAACAACGGGTAGTATTAATGATGCGAAACGATCTGGCAGACCACAAATTTCTGATGAGAAAAAAATTGATATACTGGCAGAAGTAATAGTTAATCCTACCTTTTCAACAACTCACGTTGCATCTACTTGTCAAGTCAGTCGAAGTACAGTACACAGGGTGTTGAAAAAAAACAAATTTCATCCATACAAATTAAAAATGGTTCATCAACTCTCAGACGACGACCCAGACCGAAGACTAGAATTTTGTGAAAATATGGAAACTAAAATTAACCAACAGCCAGACTATGTCAAAACAATTTGTTTTAGTGACGAAAGTACTTTCTATCTAAATGGAAATGTAAATACACAGAATGTGAGGTATTGGAGTGACGCAAATCCTCACCTGTTTCGTGAAACACATACCCAATTTCCCCAGAAGGTGAATGTTTGGGCAGGTATCCTGGGAAACCACATCATTGGGCCTCTTTTTTTAAATACTAATTTAACTGGTGAGGTTTATCTGGAGCTGTTGCAAAACGCAATAGAACCGTTAATCCTTGAAATTTTGGAAAATAATCCAGATAAATTCGGCAATTTGGAAATAACATTCCAACAGGATGGTGCTCCTCCACACTATTACGGTGCAGTAAGACGGTATTTGGATGAGGAGTATCGTGGTAGATGGATTGGACGACGAGGTTCAACGGAATGGCCAGCTCGATCACCGGACCTCACACCTTTGGATTTTTTTCTGTGGGGGGGTACCTTAAATCGAAGGTTTACACCACTGAACCTGACAATATTGACGTTTTAAAACAACGTATTGTTGCAGAATGTGAGGCTGTTTCCGCAGACACATTTGCAAAAGTACGAGAAGAGTTTAAAAATAGGATATTTCACTGTCAGGAAGAAAATGGAGGTCACTTCGAGCAATTTCTTGAAGTAGATACTGATTCTAAAATCTGTAATTAATATCATACTGAATGGAATTTAAATTTTAATGTTTACTAGTGAGCCATTAAAACTGCCATAAACACAAACAAAATTAGTATCATTGAATAGGTTTTTTCAATACCTTTCAAAAGAGGTGTCGCTTGCCGTAGGGTTCCATTTAAAATTATTGGTCACAATATCCATGTGACGTCATCTTTGTCGATTTCGTCATCTATCATCACTAGTAGGGAAGTTTAAAACCATTAATATTCAGTTTCCAAATTTCACTTGTTTATATATAATCGTTCCAAAAATAAAAGGGGGGGGAGAGGACTTTTGAGAAGCACTGTATGTATATAAAAAAGATTGAATAAAAGTGGTAAAATGGTATTTGCTAATTAAAAGAAATAAATACAATATTTAGTGATCTATATATAAAATAGGATTAAATCAAAAGTGGTAAAAATATTACAAATATTACAAAGGTATGAATTCCATTCAAGGTTTGTATAACTATGATTTTAAAATATATTCAGGAGCCCAGAAACTCTTCTATGCTTTATCACTCAGAAATGTTGATATTCTATTCCTAATTACAACAAGAATCAATTCAAACAAGGAATTATATTAGCAGAAACTTAAACCTTGCTGATCTAAAAATAGTAGTCAAAAGTGTGAAATCTGCAAAAAATGGAACAGTTATTCTAAAGTGTAAGACAAAACAGGAGTTTGAAATACTGGAGAAAGCGGCAAAGGACACCCTGAAAGACAACTACAACATCAAAAAATCTACTATGAGGAAACCAAGAATAAAAATAATAAACTTCAATCAAGAAATGGAAACAGAAGAAATAGAAAGGAGCATCATCCAACAAAACGGACTGACAGAGAGCTTCAAAGTGACTTTTCTAAAGAAAGGTAAGAAGGAAAACATTATATTCGCTGAAAGCTTGGCCGATAATTTCAATAAACTAACACAAGCCAAAAGAGTTTATATTGGTTGGGAATCCTACCCAGTGTACGAAGATCTGAGTGTGCCAAGATGTTACAAGTGTCAAGGTTTTTACCATAAACAGCAAGAATGTAGAAGAAAGATCACATGTCCCCAATGTGCTGAAGAACATGAGGAAAGAGACTGTCCAAAACAATGAAAGTGCTGTGCAAACTGTTTGAATGCAAATCAAAACTATAGAACCAACCATAAATTAGATCATCAGACAACTGACTGTGAATGCCCCACCTTGAAATACCAAACGGAGTTATTGAAAAATAAAACGGATTACCTTTCGCAATGGTTGTAATAGATGAAGATATAATATTAGATAACCTCCATAAGGAAAATGAAAAAGCCAAGGGAAAATATATAAACCCAGAGGAATACATCACATTTGTCGATACTTCAAGTAAGTTATTGAATCTAATTCATCTCAACATAAGAAGTGCACGGAAAAATTTCTATGAGCTCTTAGCACTAATTGAAACCTATGATATCGGCAGGTGTGACATATTCGTCCTCAGTGAATGCTTTCAAATCGAATCCATAGACAATTTCACAATCCCAGGGTTCAATACTCTATATAATAACGGTGACTTCAACAGAAATGATGGGGTTCTAATCCTCATCAAATCCCATCTAAATTATAGCCTTACCAACACTAAGCTTATAATATGTGGAGTAACCTTGTGTACTCTCAAATTGATTACTGATGGTTCATCTTTCAAAATAATTGCCTTATACAGACCGAATCCCAGTAGCGTAAACTCTTTAATTGAAGAAATAGATGCATACCTTGAGGAACAGAGAGGAAGAAATGATTATGAAATATTCGTTGGGGATATCAACATTGATATTCTAAACGACAATGATGTGAATGCAAATAAATATCTTGGTGTTCTTGCCAAACATGGATTCGAGCCACATGTAGGTCAAGCCACCCGAGTAACACGAGAAAGTGCAACTTGTTTAGATCGTCTCTCAAAAACACCGAAAAAGTCATCAATCTCAATGACAGAATTACAGATGCAAAAGATAACATCCCCATAAGCCCATTGAAAGAAAAAAATAGAAACGATATTACCTTAGAGCGGGAGCTCCAACACATATCCAACAATTCTATGCAAAACAGCTCGATTATAATCAGAGATGCGCACCCCATCCACACACCGCAAAGGAACATATTGGAATCTGGTAAAAGAAAAATTCTAGTCTATGGAGATCAATATGGCCTAGGATTCACAAAAGTGTTGAAAACTATAAATAATCTCCAAAATTATGTTATCTCGGGGGTCATCAAACCTAACATTCAACTCGCGGAACTCACAAAAAATGTATTTTATGATGCAATAAATTACAGCAAGGATGATGTAGTGATTGTACTCTTTAACACTAGCAATGTAAGTAACTCCAAAATGTTAAGTCTAGCCCTAAAGAATATTATGGGTCTAAGCAGATCTACCAATCTTTTGTTACTGCCCGAAATAAATTCACCTGAGGACAACACTGATGAGAATTATATCTCACAGGATTATTTTATTCAAAAAGAACATTAGGAACACTTCATTGACGACTTACCCAGGTATAAAATATGCACCTTCCAAATTTGATGTATACAATAGCCTAGTTGGCTACTTTTCTGTAAATTCTCCCAGCAATGTTGTTCTCAAAACGATGCCAATAAACAGCTCAGTTAATTTCACAGTTGATTTGGAAAACACTGTTGACTTGAGTAATGATGACAGGGCTAACCAAAATGAACAAAATGAGCTTAATGTTTCATTGCCAAGAAATGGTCAGAACCAACTCAACTCTGTTATTAATATTGAAAGTAATTTTTTAGAGTCCTCAACTCCAAGCAACGGTAATATAGTGTCAGGTTTAACGGTCAATGTGCAATCTCTTCAAAACGAAGTTGTTCCAAACAAAGTTGTTCAAAACAAAACTCAAAAAAGTAAATTTTCAAAAGAGAGACGAATCAGAGGAGAACTTGTAAAAACTGATGAAAATTATTTGACTAAATCTCTATCAAGATTTTTTTTAAATGATTATGAATGTGGAAGTTCGGTGAGTATGTTCCATGTAAATATGCAGAGTATTGGAAATGAACTGGAACAAATCGAACTTTTTCTGAATGATTTTCCATTCGATTTCTTTTTCATATCTGAACATTGGCAAAGCGAAGAAAATCTAAAACAAGTAAACATTCCTGGATATAAACTGGAATCTTTTTATTGTCGTAGTTTCAATATTGAGCATGGTGGAGTAGCCATGCTTTCTAGAAATAAGTATGAAACAAAAATTTTGAACCTTGAAAAGTTCAATGAGAAAGGACAATCTGAATTTTGTGGAATCAGCCTAACTCAATACAAACTTACAATTATAACAGTTTATAGATCCTGTAAAGGTAATGAAAAAATTTTTCTTGAGAATCTTGAAAATCTATTAAGTGAAATTGCATCTGTCTCGGATAAAATTATATTTTTCGGCGATTTCAATATTGATTTTTTAGTAAAATCGTATTTATTGGATGAACTTAAAATCACTCTTGTATCCTTTGGACTAACTACACTTATTGAGGAAGCTACTCGAATCACTGCTTCCAAATCTAGTTGTTTGGACAATATTTTCACCAATTTGAATCCTATTTTGTGCCGAGCAGGTGTATTTGATCCATTGTTTTCTGACCATGCAGGTCAATATTTTTTCCCTCACAGTTTAAGACATCAATCATCACGCCGATTCATAAGAGTGGTGACAAAACAAAGATAAAAAATTATAGGCCAATCAGCTTGATAAATAATTTCGGAAAAATCTTCGAAAAATGTCTGAAAGAACAACTAGTGAACTTTTTAACGACAAACAATATATTGAGCAAACAACAGTTTGGATTCCAGAAGGGAAAAGCAACAACTGATGCCATGTATGCCGTTATAAATGAAGTAACTAGAAATATGGACATTGATAGGAAATGTATAGCAGTATTCCTAGACCTGGCGAAGGCATTCGACACAGTGAATCATGGTAAACTCATTGATATTCTCTACCGTCATGGAATACGAGGCACTGTGTTAGATGTCTTCACCAGCTACCTCTCAGATAGACAACAAGTAAAAATCAATAACACCATAAGTAAGTAAGTAAGTAAGTAAGTAAGTAAGTAAGTAAGTAAGTAAGTAAGTAAGTAAGTAAGTTTTAATATAGGTATCCTAATATACAATATATAAATATAAATGTTACAATATAAATATAAATGTTACATCTTAACAATAATAACATTGTAAGCTAAGCAAGAATATGAAATTATATTGAAAAAAAAGAAAATAAATGAAAATTATATTATTTTACATATTTTATAGTCATAAACAAATGAAATGGTGTAAATATGGTAAATAAACCTTAAACTGATTTAAATATATTTTGATTTCAGGTAATCTATAAGTAATTTTTTGAAATGTATTATAGAACTGCTACTTATAATATCTTTGGGAAGCTTGTTATATTCAATGAGACCTCAGTGGAATAGTGAATTCATTGATCTCGTGTAATTTGTTCTAGTCGCATAAAAATTCATTTTACCTCTTGTAGGGTAATCATGAATTTCATTTTGATAAATGATGACTTGATTGAAGTAAATTGGTAGTTTTCCTGATATTATTTTGAAAATAAAAATCATAGAATAATAAAACACTCTGTCCTTAACTGATAGCCAATCAAGAACCTGCAGCATATATATTATGGGAGTGTATCTGTTACATTTCAACAATATTCTCATTCCTCTATTTTGCAGTTTCTGCAATGAAGAGATACAGTTTGAATTGAGAAGAAATAATAAGGAAGGACAGTAATCAAAGTGAGGTTTGATTATCGTATTGTAAACCGTTAAGGAGGTTTGAAATGACAGATATCTGCTGATTCGTGTGAAAAAAAATATTTTTTTTCAATTTTTTTGTTAATATATTGAAAGTGTTTTTTTAGGTTTAGTGCGTTGTCTATCATAAATCCAAGATATTTAAACTCCTCTACCAATTCAATTGTTTCACCATAGATTTCAATTTTTATCAAGTTTTTATCCAACAAATTGTTTTTATGCTGAGTGGTTATAATCATTGATTTTGTTTTCTTCATGTTGAGTTTCAGTTTATTAATTGTGAGAAATTCTGAGACTTTGCCAAGTGTTCTATTCATTTTTAGAATAGCATTTGGTAGATCAACATCACTTGCTGTTAGTAGGGTGTCATCTGCGGAAAGATTAATAAATTCACATTCCTGAATATAATTGATATCATTCAAGTATGAAATGAACAACAGTGGTCCCAGTACACTCCCTTGCGGAACACCGGTATTGATGACTTTATTAGTTGAAAATGTATTATTTATTTTGGTACATTGCGACCTATTTTCCAAATAGCTTTTGAACCAGCTGTAGGTACAATCGGTTAATCCATAATATTGAAGTTTCAAAAGTAGAATAGAGATATCTATGGTTTCAAAGGCTCTCTTGAAATCCAGAAATACTGCTACTACATATTTGTTTGAATCAATATCTATTTTCCAGTTTGACAATGTTACTTGTAGGGCAGTTTCACAGGAATAACTAGATCGGAAACCAGATTGATATTCCATTAGGAGTTTATTTTCATTAATATAGTCTAAAAGTTGGCTGTAAGCGGTTAGTTCAAGTACTTTTTCCAAGCATGGTAGTGTATTAATTGGTCAAAATTAATAGCTTCACTAGTATTTGCAATTTTGGGTACTGGGACAACTGTGCTATTCTTGAGTTGTTGCGGGAAAACTCCGGTTTCCAGAGAGGTATTAACAAAGTTCAAAATAACAGGACCAATAACATCAAACACATTTTTTAAAATTTTGTTGTTGATAATATCCGAATTGCATTTATTGTCTAAGTTACTTATTATGATTTTCAATTCTTTTAAAGTCAGTGATTTAAATTATGAGAATTTGCATTGAATTCTGGGTAAATTGGTATAAGACCACGGGAGAGAAGGTGGAATTCCATCTCTAATTGATACAATACTTTCAATGAAAAATGAATTGAACATTTCAGCTTTATCACGATCTGTCACAGCTTTTGTTGTTATTTGACCTGTTTCAAAAATTATTTGATTTGGGATAGCGGGATTTTTTGGTTTTATTAGAGGTTTTAGTGTTTCCACATTTTTTTTGGGTTGTGTGAACAATCGTCAATTTTTGTTTTATAATACTAATTTTATTTTTATTTTGAGAAGATTAACAACTTCATTTCTACAACTCTTATATGTGATCCAGTTCATTTGTTTAAGGTTCACATCATCACCATTTCTAAATGCTTTATAAGCCCTGTCCCTCAATTTGCTCAGTTCAACAACTTCATGGTCATACCAAGGCAATTGATTTCCCTTAATTTTATATGAGATTAATGGAGAGATGATCTTTACTTGCCTCCCAATATTTTCCATAATGTTGTCGTAAATCACATCAACATCTATTGAATTTAAATTCCAATTGCAAAGTATCAATTGATTATTCAGTAAATCTAGATTTCTTGTACTAAAATTTCTATTTGTTCTGATGGAATCATCATTAGATATGGATGTATTTCTGATAGAGACTGAAATAATGCTATGGTCAGTTATTTTTGGTGTTTTATGTACCTTATAAAAACAGTCAGCTCTGTTACTTAAAACATAATCGATCAATGAGCTGCTAGTGTTAGTTACTCGGGTAGGTTCATTAACTAGTTGATCAACCCCATTGATGGTTATGAAATTTTTAAACTGTTGAACGTTATTGTCATCTATGTTGAAGAAGTTCAAGTTGAAGTCCCCCATCAGAATACATCGATTTTTCTCATTGAAAAAATGTTCTGCCCAAGTTTCAAAGTGTTCAAAAAAGTTACTGAAATTAGAACTAGGTGAATGATATAGGCATCCTAAAAGTAAATTTTCGCCCTGAATTTTAAGTCTGATTACTAAGCACCAATAAACTTTATCTATACAAATGTTTCTATAAATTTTGAAGACATACTCATTTCTTAAATATATCACGACACCTCCAGTATATCTGTTAGATGAATCACATCTCACAATTTTGTATCCATCAATCTCAAGTTCAAAATCTTCCATGTCACAGGTTGTACGTGTTTCACTAAGTAAAAGAATAGACGGTTGATAACATATGATGTCATGGATCAGTTGGTCGTGGTTGGCCATCAAACTTTGGATATTGGCATATATGTCACTATTGAAGGATATATCAGGATATTCAGTAATTAGTTTTTTTTCTCTCTAGGAGATACATCTACTATTGTAGGTATATTATTTATATAACGAATTCTTTTGTTATTTATTCCTTGGGAAGTGAGTTCAGCAAGTTTAGCCTTGACCGAAAGATAATAGTCTCTTTGTAATTTAGTTTGATCCCCAAAAATTATGATTCCAGTAGCCTTAATCATATTTTTGTTTCTAAGAATTTTCAAGGCATCCTCGCTGTTCTTAAGAACAACTTTAATTGGTCTGTTTCTACCATTTACCAATTTACCAATTCGGAATGTTTTCTTGATCGTTACTTCTTCAGAAAGGTCACCGAGTATTTTCCTTACACATTCAGTATCTTCATTTAGTATATTTGGAAGACTGTTTTGACTTGACTCTTGAATGTTACATATTATAATGTTTGATGCTCTACTCTGTCTTTCCTGTATCTCTTGGACAACAGTGTTAAGGTTACCATCCATATTCTCTTCTTTAGCTTTCAATAGCATTTCCTGTAAATTTTTATTTTCATCCATTAACTTTTTGTTGATTTCTAGTACCTCATTTAATTTTCCAACGATTCCGGGCACTTTTTTGAAATTTTCCTTACAACTGGTACAGAAGTAAAGCAGACTACGTTTTTGAATTATAATAGCTCTTAATTCAGAGGGAGCAAGGTCAGCACATTTTTCATGAACCATTTCACAGCAATCACAGATAGTTATCTTTTCATTATCATTTTTGTTTATTTCTGAATCATACCTAGCACAAACCATTCCAGACATGTTCTGTAGATGTGTCCTAATTCCGGCCCTGGTCTATTTATTTGTAAATGGATTTGCTTCAGTTTCCTTTCTTTTTTTGGCTTGGAGATACGTTTTTTTTTTGCTGGTGACAACAAAAAGTGTTTACACTCTTGAATTATATTGATTATGCTACTCAAATGCAATTTTTGGCACTTTGCAAATGATAATCACTATTCATTTTCTTATACACTTGTTCCCCATACTTGCATGATTATTCAGTGAAAAAATTAAAATATTTTATCGTCTTTATCTAAAGTAAACGCTACGTGCATGAGGAGCACATTAAAGTCTATCTATCTATTGTAACTTTTTTCAACTTTTCAACCCCATGACTGTAAAACTTGGGGTACCGCAAGGCACAGTACTGAGGCCTGTGTTATTCCTGCTATACATAAACTCAATGCTTTCCATAATGACTAATGCAAAAATTATTTCATATGCAGATGACACAGTAGTAATTTTTAACGGTAGTTCATGGGAAGAAACGAAAAACCTAGTGGAAAATGATGTTGCTTCAATAAAAAATTGATTAAACGCGTACCAATTATCACTAAACTTCGATAAAACACATTACATAGCCTTCTCTATCAGTAACGCCAACCGGCCAAACTTTAATACAATAAAAATTGCGGGAACCAATAATGAAATCAAAGCGACTACTGAAGTGAAATACCTGGGAATTATCATTGATCAGAATCTCAAGTGGAACAAACACATCATATACTTATCAACGAAAATTAGAAAGCTTATTCATAAATTTTACCAATTACGGGAAATAATGTCCAAACTGCTGATAGTCTATAAAGCCCTTGTTGAGTCAATTCTGAGATATGGAATACTTGTATGGGGTGGTCTTTATACTAATTCTTTGTGAAGATTAAATTTAATCCAAAACTACATTTTAAGAATCATTTACAATAAAAAAAGATGTTACTCAACAAAACTTCTCTATAATAGTGAAATATGTTATATCCGAACTCTATACTTCCTAAATATTTGCATTTTTGCCTTCAAAAATCCTGAGTTGAGACAGCCTGTTTGTCATCCATACAACACAAGAAGTATTTCTAATAATTTACTTCAAATCCCCCAAAATCACAAAAATAAAACTCACAGATTCATTCTTTACTTATTACCCACAACATTCAATAAACTACCAATTTATGTCAGATTAAAAAAATTTAAAAATTCATTGAAAAAACAAAACAATATATAATCAATCACTACCATGAATTTATCCGAATCTTAGAGTAAAATATCTGCATCAACTACATACTACATACTCCTCTCTTTTCCTCATATATAAATACTTATTATTCTTTTACCTTACAACCACAAAATACACAGCTCTTTCACCTAACCAGCTACTTCTAAATTAAATTAGCTTGCGTATGAACAACAATACTGCATCATACTATGTTCTTTGCACAATTTCTCTCGATGCACAAACAGGTGTTACAACACCTAGGTGCATTCGGCAAATTGTGTTTGTAAATGTAATATTGTTAATTGTTACTGAAACCTGTAATTGTAACTGAAATCTGTAAATGAAATGATATGAAATGTGATTTGTAATTAATTAAATAAATAATTAAATAATAAAGATATGAAAAATAAAAATAAATTGCTGACTTGATGGCGGCTCATATCTATTAGATTCTTCATTTTATTGAAGCATTCCACACCAACATATTTTGGGGAGTTTTCATCAATGAGCAGCCTGGAAAAGGGGGCTGATGAATATTTTCCTTATTCCTTGTATCGTATGCATATAACTGGTCATTCTACAGAAATGTATTTTCATTGTCCTTTATAAAAATTATCAGGTTCAAAATATAGAGGCAAGGTAGCGTTAGTATTTTTGATTTCCTGAATAGTGGCTTACACGATTTTGAAGGGTGTTTCATTAATTTTTTTGTGACCGAAATGCCATTAAGAGGTGAGTTGAGGATCCCCAGAATGTTATGCCATATTGCATAGCTGACTGTGCACGTCCGTAATAAAGAATCATCAGTATAGATACTGTATCCCTCAAATTCCTAATAATATATGTAATTGTGCTAAGTTTCGAACACAAAGTGGTGATATGATCTTCCCATCAAAGTTTTCTATCAAGCATAACACCTACGAACTTCATACCCTCTTCGCTTTCTATCGATTTTCCATTTCAGGACCCATATTCAATATCATTTCAATATCGATAGTCGAATGCGTTGCTCAAATCATAAAATATCCCAACAGGACACTACCCTGCCTCAACATAAGATATTATACCTGCGTACGTGTTTTTGTTTACCTTCCACTTGCAACTTCTCAATGTCATTTTTGTTTTAGAGGATCAAGTTCTATTAAGATGTTTGTATCATGAATATATAAATCCCAATTATTTAACTTTCTTCACAAAATGTCAAGAGTAAGAAGGGAATAGAAAAGGTGCAGATCATTGTTTATTGTATTTAATGAACAGCTGTTCTTGAAGTACTGCAACAGATGAAACTTCTGTTGCTGCTCACTATTTCTGGATTCAAAGCATAGGTTATTATATTCAAATTTAAGATAAGGAATATTGTAGTTCCCACATAAGTTCTATATTGTTAACCTTTTCACTGCGGGAAATGTAATGTATTTTGTGTTGCCTATAGATGGTAGTTTGTTTCTGGCCGAGACGTTTACAAAATGTTTCAAAATTCTGGTGCTTCACTGCGGGAGTCGTATAAATCAGCATTTTGTTTATCAGGCACGAACTGCGAGGAATTGTGTCCCGGATTTATGTATTCTTCTATTAGATCGGCTTGCAGTAACGTTTCGATGTGACCTGAGCCTAAAAGTATTTCGGTTTTCAGGGAAATAAGTTAGTGTTTCTTGAACTTATTATTTTTGTTATTTTTATATAAGTGCTCATTTGAACTAGTGAAGAATCAAATGCAGGTTATATAATTTTCACTAACCTAACATCGACAAACATGGCTCGAGAAAATAAATATTTAAACGAACAGGAACTTTATGAACTTTTGATGAAAAGTGACAGTGAGGATGAATTTGCGCTAAATGAATCTAATAAATTTTTTTATATATTCTCAAGTGTATATTTCCTTCGGAAAGAGTGAATTCCAAGTTGGTATTTCATTGTAGTGAATTTGGCTTCTTCTTATCAAACTTAAATTGGTTATCAAATAATATATCTGTTATATATTTTTGAGTGTTTTGTTTGAAAATATGAACAGGGTGTTCATAAAATCAGATGTGGAACCATCTGCGACTCAAAGATAAACTTTAGTCATTATCTTTCATAGTTCAAGATAACCTCTTGTGGGGTATTCATGTTGAAAAGGAAAACATTCTCAATTGAATATGAGTTCTTAATTTAGAATGGAAAATAAAATAAAATAAATTACTTTCAGATTTTTTGTTTGTGTTAGGGTCCTTTTAAAATATCTATCAGATGTAGTTCAGTGTCGTGGCTTTAACCGGGGAAGTAGTTGTTTTCTGTTAGATATTCACAAGAATAACTTCATATTTATCGTGGATTTTTCAATTCACAAAAAAATATTTCTATTCAATTGAGATTAGAATGTTTTCCTTTTCAACATTCGTGAGTGTATATTTCACTTGGAAATTGGAAAAGTTCATTCTGAGAAATGTTCATTAATCACCTTCATTTTGACAAGAAAAATTTAAATTTTTTTTGGAATCTACTATTTTTTTATTTCCAAATTGAGTACATGTAGTGCGTAATTATCCACTTATTCAGGGCGAAAACAGCAGCCATTCAAGATTATAGTCGCCCCTAGATAATTGTAAGTACGGCTCTGGATAAATATATCGTTTCACTGAGGGAACCTTACAAGTACGCGAGATTATTTTGTTTTTGTTTGTTTTGATCCTGGATATGTTTTTAGGAAAAAAAATGCAGGACAATGACAAAGAAAAGTCGGACAAACTACAAAAATCATGATTTTTGTATGCACTCTCAATCATAACTGACAAAGAACAACATATTTAGATGATTCTTTTTTAGAAAGTTGGCACATCTGAATGTTTTTTCATGGAGGTTTTTATGCTTTCTATTTTACTTCAACTCGCCACCAGACGACACTGCAGCGCATCAACTTCTATATCATTCAACCGATAGCCAAGATAGATATTTGAACACTGAGAATATTTTCGCACTATTCATAATGGGATAATGGCAAATGTAGTAAAGGGATATGGGGATAACGGGAAACAGGCAGAGTCTCAGGCATAACCTAGATGTAACACAAAGAAAAACATTGGAAAAAATCTACAAGGACCAAAGTTTTCAGGAAAAAAATTTAGGGAATATAGAAATATGGACAGGACGTCTGTCGGTTCAGTTAGTCATATATAAAAGTCCTCATCACTAGATCCATACCTGCATATAGTTTTCCTAAACGTTTAAGTTTGTTTTTAGACTCGTCTCGTAGGCCATTATCATTTTCATGGGTTTCATTATCGGTTCCACTATCACTTTCGTCATCAGCCTCCGCTATTTCAACCTCAACTCTTACATTGTCAGTTGAGGTGACTTTGATTTCCATATTGAAATTGTCTTGTTGTATATTTAAAGTCTTCAGCTGACTCCTAGGAGATCCAGGAATGTCAGATGAAACTCTAGTTTTCGAATTTGATCGTGAAAAGCTTGGAGTGGTGTTTTCAATTCTGTTTTTATTCAATGGGGACTTACAACTACTGTTTAAATTCGAATCTGACAAAGATTCTTTGTGCACCTTTGGAATGTCAAGAGAATCTCTTTGTGATACATCATCGATAGAGTTTGTTTCTCGAAGAGGCATTTTTTCACTACTTGTGTAGCCCTTAAGCATTTTTTGCCTTTCTCTAGCTCGAACAAGAATATTCTGAAAATAAGTGTTATAAAAATTTGATTTTATTTCAACAAATTATTTTACCTCTGTGAATGCATCCATTTCCAGAAAAATAATAACAAGTACAGGACAAAGTCAAACTCAAATATCTTATTAGGTAGATGAAACTTTTGTAGTAGACACAACTTGAACTGAAATATTATTTGTAAACTAGTTAACGGAAAACTACCTACCCACGCGAGAACAACAAAAAACCGTTTCAGTTCTGATTACTGTCAACTAAAATATTTTAAACACAGAACTGGCAGAACCTCAGAACTGGAAGTATTGCCAACATAGTTTTTTTTTACGAAACACCTGTCTTTTCGATAGAGAACCACAGACCACATGAGGTCTGTGTAGAGAACGCACATGTGTATCGATGGACAACATATTGTAAATTTGAAGTTACAAACTACATCTGTTCAATGCATTTTCATTTCGAAAGCTGACAAATAATTCTAATAAATTTCAGACAAACAATCATAACCTCTATTCTACTTATATTTGAAACTTGTCATAATTATCGATATTTTTTATAGGAAATATCGATACTATCGATGTTTAACGAGCATTGCCCGAGATTAGAGGTTAGGTTACTCTACTCTTTGGCATTGCTCTTATTGAATGAATAAACTTCAATCAGAGAGAGAAAGAGAAACTTCAATCATTTTTTATTTTTTTGTATTGTCAACTGTCAAGCCAGTGTCCTACACCAAAGAGAGTAAACGTTATCTGAATAGGAGGTACTAATAAGCTCTAGCCAATCGGAATCTTGTAGCATTAACCCGTATAGTGACATGAGTACAGGTGGCCCACGTAACATACAGAGTGGTCCAATATACATTCAAGAGCCTGTAACTCTCAGATACCAGAGTGCGGAGTGCGTTAGTCCGCCACTGTCCAGAGAGAATGGTGGCCATGACATGTCCATATACGTCACTATGACTCACAAATGATCTTTCATCTCTTTCTATTAGTGTCACCATTGTCTTATGGGGTATAGACTCTCCTACTCAAATAACGTTTACTCTCTTTGGTCCTACACTAGATCCAAAGACATTATTTAATGACCTTGCACTACAACAAAGATCTCAACTCGTGTTCTGTCAAAAACAGGCTTAGTTAGCCTTTGTTTTTGACAGATGTCAGATGAGACGACAAGGTTAAATTTATAGTGGAAAAAGGGGAAACATTAAGCAGTTTATAATCTAAAATTACATTTTCCTTCATTTTGTATTTTTTATATTATGTAAAATCTGTTTTGATTTTGATATTTTGTAGTTGTGAGTAATTTGTGAGTAAACCAAAAAAAAAGTGTGAGGAAATCGGTGTCGACCAGTTGGCAACCCTGATTATCATAGTATTTTCTGAAACATCACATTAAACGTGAGATTGACTTTATGTTTGGGTTGCAAGAAATATTATGGACTATCAATATTCCTGAAACAACCACAATTAGCGCTAGTGTTTGGGGGAAGTTATCCAAGTGAAGGTCAAATCAAGTTTGAAATTTGAAAATTTCGGTAAAATCTTGAGATTTGAGCATAGACTTATTTTGGAATAAGTCTATGGTTTTGAGAAATTATTTTCCCCAAATCTAATTTCTGAGGACAAAATAAAATCATGCGTGTTCCCCCTATCTTTCTCTCACTCTCTCTTTGTAGTTATTGGACATTGCTGTCTATTGGTGCCCTTTTTCAGCTCTTCCTCTATTATATAACTTGTGTTGTCCGACCGTTGAGTGCAGGATATTTTTCCACGATGGTATCGATAACTACGGGGGTATTAGTCGGAATATTGAAGAATTTTCTAGGCTAGCAAAATCTTTACCTGAACTACAAGAACATTACCGTGATAAAAAAGAAAATACATAACAACTTGATTAAAGCAACTAAGAAAACATTCTACCAAAATAAAATATCCGAATCAGATAATCCCATTGGAATGGCCTGTCGGGTTATTTCCGAACTATCAAATAAGACCAAGTCACAGAATGATATCACTATCACTAAAGATGACTGTGAAATTGACGATCCACAAGTTATTGTCTCATTGTTAAATGACTTTTTTATAGAAGCTCCTCTTGTAATTGTGAATAAAATTCAGGACAAAAATTATAAGATTGCTAAGGAAAAACTACTGAGAGATTAAATGTTTTTGACCCCTTTTACTAGTATTGAAATGTATGAGTTGTTACAGGCAAAACTCAAAAATAAAAAATCTATTGGATCTGATGATATCCCTGGCTTTTTAATAAAAGCAATACTTGATGTGATTGTTGAACCGCTAACATACATTGTCATCCTTTCTTTTAAAGAAGGTGTTTTTCCCGAAATCTTAAATTTGGGTAAAATTATCCCAGTTTATAAAAAAGGTGACCGAAATCTCTTATGTAATTATAGGCCTATTACTATACCTATCTCTTTCTCTAAGGTATTTGAATACAGTTTTTTAGATCGACTTCTGAAATACGTTGAATCCCTCCACATTTTTTCCGAAAATCAACATGGTTTTAGAGCCACTAAGTCCACAAGCAGTGCAAGTCATCAATCTTATGGATAGTTATTGAAATATCTAGATGCAGGCGAGTGTCCGATTGGGATCTTTGATTCGATTGTGTCAATCACAATATTCTTGTAAGAAAATTGTCTGAATATGGAATTAGAGGTTACCCTCTTCATTGGATAGAAAGCTTTGTCAGTAATAGGAAACAGTATGTAACCCTAAAATTCATTGACAAAGGCATGATAAAAGAATAAGCTACATCAGAATGTTCTGATTTAATAATGGGTGTTCCACAGGGCTCAATATTGGGCCATGTGCTCTTCATTTTATATGTCAACGAAATAGATAAGGTTTTCAAAAGAGGACATTTTGTTACCTATGCTGATGATACATCATTGATAATATCAAAAAAATGTGAAGATGACCTGCGAAATGAATGTAATTTAGCTTTGAGTAATTTATTTGATTGGTATAGTTCAAATTCACTATATTTCAAAACCAATATTGTGAGGTTCAAAACTCATCAAAGTAAATGCGAAGATCTCAACAACATCAAAATCAACAATGAATCAGTAAATAGCACGGTGTCAGTTAAATTTCTAGGTATCACGCTAGATCAACATCTGACTTAAAAGGGACACTGTGAAAACCTCGTATCTAAGATGTCCCCTCTTTTATTCTTATTTTTTAATCTTAGATCAATTTTAAGTCTAAAACAACTGACTACCCTATATTACTGTCAGGTAGAGTCACGACTGCGTTACGGAGTCTGCTTCGGGGAAAGTTCGACAACATCTGATAATGTATTTCTCTCACAAAAACGAATAATTCGTAGAATCACTGGATAATCAAATAACTACTCCTGTAGAGAATTATTTAAAGAGCTTTTTATATTAACAGTACCCAGCCTTTACATATTTGAGTTGGCTCTATACATTTACAAAAATCAAAACAAATTCCTTACCAATATGAACTTTCATGGCGTAACTACACGTCAAAAAGATGATTTCCATGTTCCGTATGCAGGGTTGAAGCTTACAAGTAATTCACCATACTACATGGGTCTAAAAATTTTTAATGCACTCCCCATTTCCATAAAAAGTTGTGACAATGAAAAATTGTTCAAATTTACAATAAAAAAATTTCTACTTGAAGGTGCATTCTACTCAATACATGAGTTTTTTAGTAGCATATCTTGATCATGATGTCATTTGTTTTAGGTTAGGTTTTAATGTGTTCTCTTGTAGAAGTCATTAGTTTTAGTTTTAGTTTAGATCTAAATGTTTCTGACCATTCCTATATAGATGCCAAAAAGGAAAATAAAAGTATTATTATTATAATAACAAAACATTCATATGACAGATGACAATTAAAAAATGTAGGATGCACGATCATGTGGACAGCTACGCACTGATCGTGGCAATCATGGCCCATTCTGTGGTCGTCCATCATGGCCGATGGACCCTTTAAACTTTTCAATCAAAAGTTGGTGGAAAATCAAAATCTCGCTAAATTCTTCCTAATATTTCTATGTAAACCTATCCAAATCAAAAGAAAGAAGTATAACCAGCCCACAAGGATATATACTTGGATTTCAATTCTAATATCGCTTACAAAAATAATATCTAATATTTAAAGGAAAACTCAAATAGATTCGGAAACTTCAAATGAAAGGAGGATACAGGGTGAACAAAACTTAATAATTCTCATGAATGGTAATTTACAGCGATTTTTGATTTATGTGTACAAAGAAAAAATTAAAAGAATGAAAGTTGTAAGACCTATAGTTTGCCTATATTGGTATGAAAATGAAAGATTTGGCCCACCTTCGAACTTATTCGAGGCATTATCAAAAAATATTTTTGTGCCTAATATTGTTCCATTCGGTTGAAAAATATTACTTCTACTTTGTTGACTAATTTCGTTATATCCCATTATGTATCCATATATATCTATGTAAACATTCAAACATTTTTGGGTTCTGGAGCCGTAATCGGTTAAGATATATCAAAATTTATTGAAAGTCTTGTTGTGATGACGGGACCAATAGGTAGTATTTCTATTGAAATCTACCTAATAGACATACTTTTGTAACGTAGAGGTTGAGTGTTTTTTTTTCATTTTCAAAGTTACAGGTAAATATAAAGTTAACGTACACATGCTCTCTGAAACTTTTCTTACGTGTTTTTGTCTCCTAAACACGAACACGAAAAATGCGGCGGTCTCATACCGTTTCCGAGTTGGAGCACTTTTTTTTTAACCTCATTTTCAAGCACAGTTTTCTCGCACAAAAATCACTCAAATTGCCTCTTTCTTTTTACTATCATAAACAATACACCCTGAATCACTTATTTTCGGCACAAATTCGCACAAAATAATGTCATTTTTATCGAAAAAAAAACTCCTTATACAGTTCCAAATAAACAATCTTGACACATGTGACAGATGAAATTTAGTAACTTTCCCTTATTTTTCATATTGGTAATAAATGAATCACCGCCAACTTTTCGGATTCAAATATGAGTAATAGTTTCTCCTTCATTTATGTTTGCAATTGTTTTTGGGCACCATATGATTCATTTATTACCAACATGATAAAAGGGAAAGTTACTAAATTTTATCTGTCATATGTGTCAAGTTTGTTTATTTGGAACTGTAAAAGAAGGATTTTTTCCATAAAAATTACATTATTTTGTGCGAATTTGTGCCGAAAATAAGTGATTTAGGGTGGTAAAAAGAAGGAGGCATTTTGAATGATTTTTGTGCGAAAAAACTGCTTGAAAATGAAGTTAAAAAAAAATTAAAAGTATTCTAACTCGGAAACGGTACGAGACCGCCGGATTCGTATTCAAGAGGCAAAAACAAGTAAGAAACGTTTTTTACGATACCTATATTCAGAGAGCATGTGTACGTTAACTTTATATTTACCAAGTTGACTTCTTTAACGTTATGGTGAAGTAGTAAGTGAACGCTGGTGATGAATATTTATACATCAAAGACATTTTTTGAATTTTCGATCCATCATTTTATGTATTGAAAATTTTGAGTACGCTTCTGCTTAAAATCATGTCGCGCGTCCGGCCCTGCTAATAACTCCTCAATATGGCGTCCAGATACTTTTTTATTTTTTAGATCAAAGGCGGCATGGGAGAGTATCCGTTATCCGTGTCTGTGCTGTCCATAGACAAGAGTTCTATACTGATAGTGCTGTCTGTTCTAACTTTGTGACTCAAGGCCTACGCAGAAGATCGAAGTCACCGACAAGTTAATTAAACGGCTTTCCTTTGACCTCCCGTGCCCAGTGTTTTTGTTTTGACTCAAAAGTCATAGGACATGGATTCATGATCAGAGCTGTGCTTGGCATGAGGGATAGTTTTCCATAGAAACACGCAAAATTTCGGATCGTGTGCGAAAACAAGGTATATTTAAAATAAAATTTATACCTACTGCAAACACATCTACTTTAAAATCTTAACTCAAATACTAAAATTCCTACTGAAATTAATGCCTA
Source organism: Gonioctena quinquepunctata (assembly GCA_018342105.1). NCBI lineage: Eukaryota > Metazoa > Arthropoda > Insecta > Coleoptera > Chrysomelidae > Gonioctena > Gonioctena quinquepunctata. The sequence goes on from JAFIRS010000123.1 coordinate 339,119, forward strand.
ATAAGTGTATTGTCACTGTGGAATTGTGTTGGGCCCTGAATTTTGTATTTGCCTGCAAACGTCATCATAAATCCTAGATGGTAATGTCTTAATATATCCACAGTAGGGATCTTAATCCACAGCCTTTTACATTTTAAATTCAGTCTATTTGTATTTGTAAAGATTTTGTCTCGAAATTATTATTATTCATTTCAGCCAATTTAGAAAATATCAGTTACATAGATTTCAAATAATTGTTACAATTTTTTATGTTTTCTTTAATTTTATTTAATCATTCATTATTATTTTTAAAATATTTGGAATCTTTTTCATTAGCTTTACTGCATAAAGAGTCGTTAACCCCGCATCACCCATTTGAAAAAAAATACATAGTGATCCAGGTTCGGTCTGAAGAACCCCATAGTATTTAAATAGGTAATTATTATAAAAAAACAAAATTTAAAATTTTTGATAAATTTGATGAATTAATATTCTCTGAAGTGTATTAGATCATAAAAAATAAAAAACGAGATACTTATAAATAAAATGTAGTATATTTAACAAATGAAAAATTCAAATTCATTCATTTTTCATGAATAGAAAAAGACGTTTCAAGAACCTATCAATATAGAACAACTAAATACAAGTTATTCTTTAAAAAAAAACACATTCTGCAGATGTTAATTAAACAACATCAACATTACCATTCTACACAAAATTTATGTCCGCACAATTTTCGCAGTGACTTGTCACATGATCCAAACATATAAATAAGCCACACATTTTACAACGGTTATTCGTTTTCCTATCTATACTTCTTGGACAAATTTGACATCGTCCTTTTCCTCCATTATTTCCTTGTGGTTGAGGTTCAACAGGTTCCCCAAGAACCTTATGTATCGTATTCCGTAAGAGCTTCGACAAATGCGTATTATTTTTTTGGCTTCAACTGCAGATTCGACTAATGCAAAAACCTAGTTGTTCCAAAAAGGCGTCTTTTTAGAATATAATCCTTGGTGTTATATTTATATATAATTTGGCTGTTAATCTTAGCTGTATCTAGAAGAGTATACAAAATTCTTAAAGACCACCTCCTGCAGTTTCTAGCAACAGAATATGAACCAGCCAATTCGTCAAACATAGATGAGTCCATTTTTCTAATTTTTATATTTTTAAATTGCAGTGGAATCATCGCTTTACCCCTTTTACCCTTTTTAAAAGTACCGCCATCAGTGAGATTGTGATTTTGACATACATTATTTGCTGCCTCTAAACTGGTGTACCATTTGTGGAATGTTACATTCCGGTTCATTTTAAATATTGGCGCCATCATCTTGCCCACTATATCATATGCACTTTTGCTTCATTTATATGGAGCATCTGGTTGTTGCCCTGGGTATATGTTTATAGTATATAACAAAAAAATTTACCGACGAAATACGGAACTAAAAAGTACTCAAAATTAGTTACTTTCATTAGTTTAGGAGCTTACTTATTGAGACTAAGAAGGTTTATTTTATTTTTTACTTTTTAGATCCGTAATTCGTCGGTTTAATTTTTTGTTAAAAAGTTTGTATTTTTCAATTTTTTGTGGCTGAAATCTACTAATTACTACCTACTTGTTTTTTTATTACTTCCAAAATACTTACCCACCTTACTTCAACTATTACCAGTTAAATAATATGATTATCTACTTTTACTATTTGTTGTAATATAAATTATTTGTGTTGTTCTGGTTAGTTTATTGCAATACTTTGTATATCATTCCATCCTCTCATAAAATATAATTATTGTGACAGATGTAGGAGAACAAAATAATGACATTAGCGATCTGTCATTGTCAACTACATGTGTGCCACTGTTCACAAGTGAAAAATCAATTATTCCCTATTTTTCTACCCGTAAGGGTGGATAATTCCATTCGAAATCCAAATATGATCAACTATGAGGTATACCCTATCTAATAAAAAAAGAATCATCCAAATCGAAGAACCCAGTACAAAGTTATGCCTGATAGAATCGGTTAACGGACCAGAATTCAGAGGGTGAGTGATCAATATCCTTCATTTTGCTACCCTTATGGGTGGATTTCATCTTTTAAATTCAAATGGGACCAACTTCGAAGTGCACCCTATCCACTGAAAAAAAAAAAATCGGAATCGGACGTCTCAGTAAAAAGTTATGCGTGATCATACATAAAAAAAAAATATATACGTGTCGACTAGAGAACCTCCTCCTTTTTGGTTTCGTGAATTCCGTGAAATAAAAACATTGTTAATCAAATTATTACCAAAATGGCGAGAAAATACGTGCGTAAAACGGCCAGGGCGCAATCTTATTCTAAAGACGATTTAACGAATGCAATTCGCAGAATTTTGGCAGGAGAATTGACACTGTACCGTGCTGTTCAATTGTATAGAATACCAAAATCAACACTATTCAATAGAGTAAAAGGAAATAGAGGTGAAAAAAGTTCAACAATAGGAAGAGCCACAGCTATTCCTGGGTGCAATAAACTGTCCATCAACTGGAACTACTAGTGGACCAGGAAAAGAGAATATAACTGTTTTGATTGCAGCCCGTGCTAGTGGTCAAAAGCCCCAATGATCGTGTTTAAAGGAAAGTACCTATGGCATACCTGCATGGCACCTGAAGATCAATGCTTTCCACACTTGGCATATGCATGTTCTCAGAAAGGGTGGATGAAATCAGGTATTTTCCATAAATATCTTCAAAATAGTTTTATACCACATATTGGACCCGACCGCCCTGTACTACTCATATATGAAGGGCATATGACTCACATTGATACCGGTACTCTCAAGCTATACCTAGATAACCAGATAATTGTTTTGAAGTTTCCTCCCCACACGAGTCATATGTTACAACCTTTAGATTTGAGCAAATTTAAATCAATAAAAAATGACTGGGAGGCAAAACTAGTTTCCTGGCAGAGAAAACATGTAGGACAAAAGGTTACTAAGCAGACCTTCTCCATTTTTGTCAGGGAGATATGGAGTCGTGCACCAGAGCAAAACATCATAAATGGATTTAGAAAAGGGGGGATTGTCCCTTTTGATAGGACAGTTATTAAGCCAGAACAATAAGATCCTGCAGCTTACAGGCGTTGGCAGGCTCATGTACAGGAGAAACGTCTAAGAGAGGTAGAACAAGTTGAACAGCTGAATATTGTGGAGACACCTGAAAGACCAAGATCTCCAAACGAATCAGCAGAATTGGAAAGATCTACACCAATGCAGAGCACTTCTTCAAGTGCTCAGGACGTTGCTTCAGATAAAAATATTCCATCTTCAGGCACGTTAGTTCCAGTTGAGAGTGATGCCCCTTCACCTTCATGCAGTAGCGTAAGTTTCGAAGATATTCTGTTGGGACAAGTCAAGCATAAGAGTAGTGTGATAAAACAAAAACGAACAAGAGTTGGAACAGGTGCAGTAGTGTTGACCTCGATGGAAGTTATTGAAAGACTCGATCAGAGGAACAACAAAATGAAACTCAAAAAGAAGGATATCAATAAAAAAAAACAGATACAGCCAAAGAAAAAAACAGCAAAAAAAACACTACAACTAAAAAAACTATTTCTGATTGGTCAAGTACTGACGAAGATGGTACCGTACTATTATTACATGAATCAGACAGTCATTATGAAAATATAGAAAAGTTAGTAAGAGAGTATGATGAATGAGAAGATGAAGAAAAAGAACCAGAAGAAAGACTGAAAAAAGGAAAAGGGGCATTAGTAGAATTTGCTACAAAAAAGACAAAGAAATATTTCATTGGGCAGATAGTGAAAATAGAAGGAGAAGACCTGAGCATAACATTTTTAAGAAAATCAGAAGGCAACAGCAGCAACAGAACCTTCGTTTGGCCTCTTCAAGAAGATGAAAGTGTAGTCTCTAGAGAATTACATTGCTATAGTTCTACCCGAACCCAATCTTGGCAGAAGAGGACAGCTGAACTTCAATTATAACATTTTCTGAATAAATCTCAGTAATGATGTTACTTTCTTTTTTTATTTTATTATGATTCATTAAAAATTATAACAAGAGCATTGTTTTGTAAACATTTTCAATTATTAGACTAAATTACATTTTGAGGGCTTTTGTTTTTCGTCCCGGCAAATATAAAAAACGTGTTATTAAAAATAATCCATGATAGAATATCTCAAATCTGAAAATTCCATTTGAAAGCTGTGATTGTAATTAATATTCTCTCTTGCCCCAGCTTGTTCAGCAAAGCTATAAGTTTGTTTTTCATTAGTAGGTCCCACTTGCCCCAGTTACGGTGCAATTTTGGGAGTTGATTTTTTTCCCAAAGTGCATTGTGAATTATCAAGTATTTGAATACTGAGACCAATATATTATGTACAAATTTGAACTCTCTATGCCTCTTGAATCCAGAACTATGAACCTACAAAACCAAACTTTAAAAATTATGGGTCTTACTTACCCCACCTGCCCTTATATAATTTATTAGAAGAAATGAAATACAGTAAATTTCATTTCATTTTCATCATAGACTCATGAAGTTTTTTGATGACTGAAGGAGTTAGGTTAAAGTTGATACATTCTAGTTTAATCATCATTAATTGGGTTATATATTTTATTTTTACTTCATTTTTATTTCTATACAGTTCTGCAATTTTTACTGGTATTTGGCGGTAAAAGTGTCTTTGTGTGTTTTGTATGGGCAGAAGCACATAATGGTGAAAAGGGAAACATTCTCAATTAAATATTGATAGAAAGATTTTTCTGTGAATTGAAAAATCCACGATTAAAATGAAGTTATTTTTTGTGAATGTCTAACAGAAAACAACTACTTCCCCGGCTAAAGCCACGCTGATTTTATCTGATTTTATGAACATCCTGTTTATAATTTCAACAAATCACATAATGGTATTTGAATTTAAAATCCGGACATTTTTTTTAAATCCAAAACATCTTATTAGAAGAGTGTAGTCAATGCCGTTGTGGTTTATAATGCTAATAAAATTACTAGGTTCGTAAATAAAGTAATATAATTTGAAACAGATAATCATATAATTATTGAAATAAATATGAAGAAATAATATCATTCTGATGATGACATCTGATTGACTCAACTATTTCAACGGGAAAGAGAATTTCGACAGTTTCTTTAAGGAATGGTTTTGTCCTTTTCCTCGGAGTAGGTCTCATGCCAGTTATTAAGAGATCCGAGCTTAATAGCAGTCTTCTTCCGACATTATTCTTATGGGCAACATAGCTTTTTCAATTATAATGTATCCAATAGTATTTTATGGAGAGTAGGCGTTATTAGATGTCATGGATATAACTCCACATATAGTTTCGCTGTGTCTGAACAGAAAAGTCCGATTTTTTTTGTGTCTATTTTGTGACCACTAGATATTACTTCCAAAATAACTTTTAGGAGATATATGAGGCCAGAATCTATACCTGTTATTTTTGCTGAGAGCTTGTGGTCCGCAAAAAATCTTCTGATTGTATTTCCGTTTTGTTGTTGTTGTTTGCAAAATCAGCTTTAGGAACATCTACTATTAGATCCAATTTGGTTCGAAATTCCTCTTGTATCTCCTTTTTTTTGTTGCACTATTTGCTTATCATTTACAGTTCTTAATTGCCATTTTTTAACTGGCAATTTATATGAAAGATGGAGGAGTGCTTCAAAAAATCTTATTTTCTTACTCATAAATTATTGAAATCCTTGGATGTAGCTCAACAAATATAACATCTAATTGTGGATGTCGTGTCGGTTGCAGCAATGCACACTTTGGCATCAACCATTGTGAACATCATCGCATGTTTTACCGAAAAGGTTCTGTTTATTTGTGTGATGTGGGTAGCTTCTAATGAATCTATTTTATTTTCGATATAACTGGTTTTGTCCTTTGTGATATCTGCTGTTTCTTTCAGAAATCTTATGCGAATAGGCCGGCAATATCGCCGAGAGGAAGGCATTGGGTTTTGTTGGCCACAAGATAATTGCAGAGGGACACGAACTTTGGGAAATGTTCGCAATAGAATCGGAGTTATTTTCAAATTTTAGCTCAAATGTTGTTTGCTGCGATTCGTCAAACTCCCACTTGAACATCAAAATTAATGTGTCTCATTCTTTATCATCCAAATGCTGAACAACTTCTGTCAGCGATAACAGAAGCTGGGAAACAGTATGATTTAATACATCCTGAAGATTGATCTCAGCACAAGTAGCAGTGATTCTATAAGATTCTTTTTAGTCTTTTATAAAATTGAATACCAGGGATAAAATGTTTTATTGGAGTTTCTAATTATCTCGTAATGTTTCCTGGAAAGACAAGCTTCAATGAACATAGACAACGCTTCCACTGGCGTCAATCGTTGCTTTTGCACCTTCTGAAATTCAGTGAGCGCTTTTCTATATTTTTTTGCATGTTTTGGAGATTTTGTTAAGTCTTTCATTTCATTTGAAGCATCTGTCTTTTGAAGTAACGTTTTTTCGAATAGTTTCTGTTTTTCTTCTTTTACTTTGCTGACATCATCGAAAGACTTCTGTGGGCGTCCCAGTCGAGATATTGCTTGTGGTAATTCAAATGTCCCTTGTAACCAACTGTCATTTCTTTTAAGAAAAATATCTTCTATATAATGCAAAGTGACCCACCTATGCTTTATTTCTGATTTTAGATATGATAATTTGTGCTTAACTTGTTTTCTTTGGCCCTCAGAGTAATTTCGGAAATTCAACAAAGAATATTCAACATCGTCCATTTTTTTTGTTTATGTCGTCATCAGGGTGGTCTTGCATGCTGTCGTAAAAACGTTTCCGGGTCATAACTTTGCCTCCGGATTAAAAAAATTTAAAAAAATTGTTACTTAATCTTTTTTTTTTCTTTGCGGTACCCGTAGACATTTAGTGCGATTACTCAGAAAATTGGTCGAAGTTGGAATGATTTTTTATCGGGATAATAAGAGAAGACTCACTTCTATAATATGATATAGAAATCATAATAAGGATATAACAAATCCCATCGAGTTTAAAAAAATTTGAAGGTAAAAACTATTTACAAACTATGTTCACGGAAACATAATTTTTTCTATAAAATGATGATGTATTAGTATTACAATCAGTGACATACCTGCCTCAGAAATATCCATGCTCAATAACACTTTAAAATGTTTGTATCGCAATAGAACGCTGAGATCGCTACTACCTGGGGGAACAAAAAGAGCTCGATTCTTTGTCTACCATTTATTCATGTATCTCAGTTATAACCAGTTTTTCTGTACAAGCAATTCCGCAAAATCGACTTTTGTCCGGATTTTAAATTCAAATACTCGTGTTACGGTTTGTCAGCTCGCCACACAAAACAGAAGATCAACTTCTAATAACATAATATCCAATCCTCATAGCCATTTTTCTTAGTGTTTCTTTGTCATTGTTAGATTAACACTTGTGGCCCACTGGTATCAATTTTTTTTTCAATCTCCTGTAGTTTCTTCAGGCATACAAGGACGTAATTATACATATCACATATTCATATGAAGAATAATCACTGCATCGTTGATAGAGATTACTTGCAACATTGAGTCGCAAAACAATAGGTTTGACCCAATAAGTTATTTTTGAACAAAACAAATACAAAACACTGCTATTTTGAAAATAATACACATCCAGCTGCACTCGTCTACACGGGGATTCAAGTAACAAAATTTTGGAGTAAATCTTGATCCATCTCTTACCTGGACTGAACATATTGAGTATTGTCTGTGGTAAATTGGCAAAATCAGTTTTGCCATTACAGGTATAGTAGCAACTGTGAACCAGGAAGCTGCTTTAACAACATACCACGCAATATTCCACTCAGTAATGAGTTATGGAATACTGTGTTGGGGAAATGCGAGTTTACTCATTTACAAAGAGTCTTCACATTACAAAAGGCAGCTTGCGTAGCATTGTAGGAGCTGGATACACTGAACACTGTAAACCACTGTTTCAAAAATTAAGTATTATGACATTATTTTCACAAATTGTTTATGAAAACATCACATATGTTAAAAGAATTTACACACATTCACAACACACTCAGATATTCATGCCTATAACTACCCGTAATGGACATAAACTTGTGCCTTCTATGAAGAGACTAGATAAAAGTAAAATAATGGGTATTCCTCTGTTCAATTCTCTCCCCAGGAAATCAGAGAATTACCATTAGAACCTTTCAAAGAGAACATTAAAAAATTCTATTGTATTTTAGAATTGTCGATTGTATTTTATTTCAAATTAATGATTTCAGTGGATCACTTGTGGACTCACTTGCGGGCATCTAGTGTTCCTGTTAGCTGATTGTTTTGTTCTATTTTATTATTCATTTGTTCTATTTTATTATTCATGTGTTAGAATGTTGATTGTATTTTATGAATTTAATGTCGATTGTATTTTATGAATTTAATGTATGTTGTATTTTACATATTATTGTGTATGACCTGTCCAAAGTTTACTTATGGATGCAATATATTCTATTCTATTCTATTCTATTCTATTCTATTCTATTCTATTCTATTCTATTCTATTCTATTCTATTCTATTCTAATTATAGATGACACGAAAGCTATAATTCAATTACAAAATGAGAACATTGCATCTTTAGAAAATAAATTAAAACAATTCAATATTGGAAGGTCGTCAAACAATAGCAGTTTCCCCTCAAAAAACGCTGATTTTCCTTGAACAAAACAAATTCACAAAAAAGAACACCCAGCAATTGAAGAAAATGGTAATAAAAAACACATACCCAGAACTGAAACAAAACGAAAAAATCACGGTCTTTAACAACGGGGAAATCCAATATACAAGGTGAGACAAAAATTCAAGTTGAGCAAATTGGTGCTGACATCATGCAAATCCAAACTAAGCAGAAGCTGGACGAAATCATAAGCCTGACAAATGATGATGTTGTTAAAACGGATGATTTTACAGACGTAATTAGACGAAAGAGAAAATATATGAGAGGAAGTGGGGATGGAAATAAAGACCTACATGGTCGCGAAAAGTCAGATAGGAAAATGTGGCTATTTCTTTCCAGAGTTCCAGATGAAATCAAAGTGGAAAAGATAGAGAAGTACATCAAGGAGCGCACCAAATCCGACAACATATGTGTTACTAAATTGTCGACTCGGAGCACTCAGAGCGACAACCAATCTTTTAGAGTAGGAGTGGAATCCCAATTTAAAGAACAAGTTTATGAATCCAGTTTTTGACCAAGAAATATACGATACAACCGATTCAACTTCAACCTTGGGCGACACCTATTAAATGACAAATCCCAAAATGCTGGTACTTCATTTGAGGACCCGACCATCATCTTTTTTATGAAGCAAAACCCTATAAAGAGTATGAAACTCATCTACATCTACTCAATTTGAATATTCGGAGTATGCGAAACAAAATTGAAAGTATTAGTGTAATGCTCCCAGAAATGAATTATCCAGACATCTTGTATTTTACTGAAACATGGTACTCAACTGAAGAAATACTACTATTGAAACTAGATGGCTATGATTTGGCAGCTTCCTTCTGCAGAAAGACAATGTCAGGTGGAGGAGTAGCTATATTTGTAAAAGAAAATGTTGATTGGACTGTCAGTGAGTTCAATGTGGGTCAGGTAAATGATCAATTATTTGAAGCTGATTTCGTCACAATTAAAATAATTGAGACCTTGCTCTATCTCCAAATGCCAATGATCTTCAGTTCATTCTTGCTCTAGAAAACCTTTTAAATATGACAAATAATTACAAAGGAAAACAATACTATGTAGCGATTTTAATTATGATTTTTCGACCAACAGCAAAAAAACTTCTGAAATCGTATTAATTTTATACAAGGCATAACAAAAACTTTAATAGATAATATATTCACCGACATCAGACATGAACAATCGAGCAAAAAAAACTGTAATAACGCCATTATCGGACCATAGTGCTCAGTTAATGTCCTGTTTGAAACATCAAACAGAAAGCCAAATGAATCCATCAATCAAGAAAAGATACTTTTCATTAGAAAACATCGAAAATTTTAAACTCTCTCTATCCCTGGAAGCTTGGAATGATGTATACAATATACAAGAATCTGAAATAGCTTTTGATATATTTTTCAAAAAAATGTATACTCTCTTTTTAATGATGCCTTTCCCATCAAAACAATCATTTCTAAAAAGAACAAACCCAATCAGTGCATTACAACTTCTCTTATAGAAAAAGGTGCCTTATTAAGGGAAATACACCATCTGATAAATATCTATCACAATGATAGGGATATTAGGGATAAGTATAAAACCTTGAAAAAATCTCATGAGAAAAAATTACTTCTTGCAAAGAAAGATTTTCACTCACACAAGATTACCAATGCCACAAATAAATCCAGTGCTACTTGGAATGTTATAAAATCCACAATGAATATGAAGGGCTTGAAATCTTATTCCATAACCACTGAAAACAATAAAACATTAAGTGAAAATTCAGAAATTGCCACTGAGTTCAATAACTTTTTTATTCGTAGTATTGAAAACTTAACATGATCCTCTGAAGTTAACAATAGTTATGACTTGAAAATAAAAAATAATAATTTCAGCTCTCTTTCTAACCCCTGTCAAGAAATATGCCTTGCCAAGATATATCCGATATAATCTCTACCTTATGTACCAAAAATTCCAGTATCATAGACGAAGTACCATGTCGAATAATAAAACATGTATCTAATGTATTAGTAGAGGTGTTGACATCACTTGTCAACATTTCCTTCAAGCTAGAAATTTTTACACACCAGCTTAAATATGCTTTAGTTATTCCAGTACATAAAAAAGGCAGTCAATCTGTCATGGCTAATTACAGGCCAATTCCTTATTATCGGTTTTCTCTAAAATATTTGAAAAAGCTTTCCAAATGAGACTGCAGAACTTTCTAAATAAATACCAGCTATTAACAAATAGACAATATGGTTTTACAAAAAATTGCTCCACCCAGGAAGCTTTAATGTCCTTTCACGAACATCTACTCAACAGATTTGACAAAAAATTTAAAACTTCATCTATTTTCTTTGATTTCATAAAGGCATTCGATGTCGTCAACCACCCACTACTATTAGACAAAATAGAATCATATGGAATAAGAGGACAAGCTTTAGCTTGGGTCAGATCATACCTCTCACAAAGAAAGCAACAGGTTCATAAAAAAACGGAATTTCTTCAATGTCGGAACCATTGAATGTTACTTGTGGTGTTCCGCAAGGCAGCACTCTGGGTCCAACTTTCTTTATTATCATGATAAATGACATTACTCACAATATTCAAGATGGACTGATGACACCTCAATAGTTATCAATAGCAATAATTATAATGATCTTGCCATTAGATCATCAAACCTAACAACCTATGAAAAAATGCTTGACTCTCTTGAAGCATGTAATGATCTTTATTCTGATAATGTATTCTGTGTAGGTGACTTTAATGTCCCGGAAATCAGTGGCGCCTCATATGATCTTGAAGCTGGTTCCTCTAAGGCTAAAATAATCTTGAACATTTTGTGCAAATATGATCTCTACTCCATGAGTGATGTTCCAAATTTTGTAAACAATACTTTGGACTTGGTATTAATGAGCCGGACAGAAGCAACGGTATCCCTCTCAGACTCTCCTCTAGTAAGTATTGACCAATATCACCCACCCTTAGAAATAAATTTCAGCATATGTTTCTCAAAAGGAAACCACTCTCAACTCCATGATACCAACTCACCTAACTATGACTACAAAAAAGGTGATTTTAATAGGTTATACTATCTGCTGGGTCTGTGTGATTGGGTAAATATTATTAACTCAAATGATCCAAATGAATGTGTTACTCAATTTTATGACACTCTGTACGATATAATGGATGAATGCATCCCACATAAAAGACAATACAAAAACAAATATCCTCACTGGTACTCAAAAGAGCTTGTTAAAAAAATAAAGCTAAAGAAACGTCTATGTAAAAAATAAAAAAAAAAAACGAATATTTGCAAAGATACAGGAAACTGAGAAGTGAAACCAAAAAACTTATCAAAGCGAGTTATGAAAATCATATGAAAAATATTGAGGAACAAATTCATTCGGATCCAAAATACTTTTGGGACTTTATGAAAAATAAAAGAAGTAACTCATCTATATCGAGTAGATTTATTTATAATAATAAAATCTTAGAATCAGATAAAGATATCTCCAATGCCTATGCACAATACTTCAAGTCAGTATATAGTGAAAGAACACTCATCTCTAGGGAAACCCAACATAAAGATTATGGTCTTACTAACCTACAAATTAAAAACATTGAAGTATCTGATATTTTAGAGGCCATTCAATCATTGAAACCCAAGGCGGCAATGGGGGTAGATGGAATACCAGCCTACTTTTTCAAAGCATTCGCTGACCTATTATCATCACCACTACAAATTATTTTCAATAGATCATTGGAGTCTAATGTGTTTCCTGAAAGATTCAAAGTGGGACGTATAATTGCAATTCATAAATCTGGCAAAACCAATGAAATAACAAACTATAGGCCCATCACTATTTTACCATCACCCTCAAAAATATTTGAGAAGACAATGCATACAAAAATAAATTGTCACATATCTTCAGTACTCTCAGAGGAACAACATGGGTTCATAAATAAAAAATCAACCACAACAAACCTTTGCGTCTTTAGCGAGTATGTCTCCAAAGAAATATCCAACTATCAAATTGATACCATTTACACGGACCTAGCAAAAGCATTTGATAGGGTAAATCACAATGTTTTGCTGAATAAGTTAACATCATTTTCATTCGATGAAAAATTAGTCGCATTTATAAAATCGTATCTGACAAATCGTCCTAACTTTGTTAAATATAATAACTGTCAGTCCGAGAGTTTTACTAGTACCTCGGGTGTACCCCAAGGCTCGATACTGGGACCGTTGCTTTTTGTCATGTTCATTAATGATATCAATGACTATCTTGAAGATACAAAATGTCTTCTATATGCAGATGACTTGAAAGTGTTTCTCAAAATAACATCAGTAGAAGACACAAAAAAGTTCCAAGATATAATTGATGCAATCTGTAGGTACTGCGATGATAATGACCTATCACTAAATGAGTCAAAATGTAAAATAGTATCATACACTAGAAAAAAAATAGAAATAGTCGGAAACTATACCATCAATGATGTCGAGCTGGAATCTCTAGATAGAATCAAGGGTGTTGTTTTTACTAAAACATTGTCGTTCAATGAACATGTTAGCAGAATTAGCTTTGAGTGCTACAGAAAACTCGGCTTCATCTTGAGATCAAGCCATGATTTTAAATACCAAACATCTATAATACTATTTAATTCCTATGTTAGATCTAAGTTAGAGTACTGCTGTATTATTTGGAACCCTGAGACCATAACATATTCTGATATGCTTGAAAAATTCAAAAAAATTTCTAAGATCCATGCACTTCAAAAATATGGAATATACCCATTATGTATATCCTACGAAAACCAAAGGAGATATTTTGAAATTATAACTTTGAGCGAACGACGTGAAAGGATCCAGATTCTTTTCGTCTTTGATATCTTACACAACTTGATCAATGTACCTGATATACTGATGAACATTCACTTCAACGTACCAGACATAAGACTGAGAATCAGAAATAGCCCCTTCAAAATTCACAATTTAAGCGCCCTCATTAACAAATGCTTAGTCAGTGTTAACAACCTCTTGAGAACAGGAGAAATTGATTTCCTTAATATCTCTAAGACCTCACTACTCTCCCATTTGAGATACAACCAGGATAGTATAAATGCCTTGTGATGTTTGTACATTAATTTTAAATATTTTAATATTTTTAATATTGTTTATATATATATATATGTTTGTATCTGTATAATTGTTATACTTCGCTTCTGTATGTTTGTAATTTTCCAACTGATACATGTTATTAGACATAGTCTGTTTGTAATCAGTATAAATAAATAAATAAAATCAAACTGTGTCAACAAAATGAAAAATTGGTGTGACATCAACGGAATAATTCTGAACGTAGCTAAAACGAACTTTGTCTTATTTGCACCAATAACATCAAAATCTGACCTCAGCCTACTTGTGAGACCTGGTACAGATAATAATGAATCACTAAATCAAAGTAATTCAGTAAAATTTCTAGGTTTATATGTGGATGAAAAACTTTCCTGGGAGACCCTCACTCAACAATTAATCAAATCACTATCATAAAAAAACTACGCTATATTTCAACTGAAAAAAGTGACAAATATTGAAGCTATAATGTCTTATTACTATGGATGAGTACATTCTCAACTCATGTATGGTATACTTTGATGGGGTAATAGCGCTGGTACTGAAAGGGTATTCATTAGCCAAAAACGTATCGTAAGAAGCATATTTGGTCTCAGACCAACAGATTCATGTCGTCATATCTTCAGTACTCAGGGAATTCCAACATTATATGATATCTATATTTTTACTGCTGTTTGCTTCATTCATAGTAATTAGAATAATTTCATGACATGCGGTGATGTCAATCATTACACAACAAGAAATGCAAACAAACTCTACGGTTCCTTTAGCTTCTAACTCACAGACAAGAAAAGCACCAACCATAATATCTATCAGAATATATAATCATTTACCTGGCTCACTCAAAGATCTCAAGAATCCTATGTTCAAGAGATAGTGTAAAAAATGGCTCAAAGAGAAAAGTCCTTAGAGGAATATTTTAATGATCCAATTTAATTTAGTAGACTCGTCTCATATTCTATTTATATATTTATTCAGTTTGTCAACAGTCAAAATGTTCTTATATTTAATGTTCTGTTGTATTTTTTAGATTTACATATCTTAGGCTTAGTATAGCTTTAATCTCAATCATCATTATCATTTTATTGACGATTTCTATACTTGTATAAGTATTATGAAATAAAAAATACTTACTTACTCGACAGACTCAGTCACCCCACCCTTATATATTTAAGCTCGAGAATTGCTTTACCATGGATCATTTGTTCTTTGCATGGCAAAAGTTTGAAATTCATTGCCTGAGGTTTTTTTCAATGACTAAAACCTAGAACATTCCAGAAAAACGTATCCACATCCCAACCATAATGTTCTCTACCGAAAATATACTTCCTTTTCTGCCAATCCATGAACATTATAAAGTGTATCCGATTCCTTCACGCTTATATGATGTTCTTTCAAGAACCTCACTTGGCTCTACTTTTCCCAAATATGTATGGCTGTCACGGTTTTCTCAAAAACATAACATGGCAATCTTTCGTGGAATCAAAACATTAAAAAACGAAAAGGCTCTGATGGCTTATCATGACAGCGAAAAAGTCTCATGGTGCTGCCACGCCTTCATCATTATGTCATCCATAAAGAGGGTTTCAGTTTTTAACCATCTTGTATTTCTCTTGTCATAGAAGTAAAGCAATCTTTGAAATATTTCTATATCAAGAAATATTACCTAATGGATATGACGAACTACCTATATCAATCAAATAATGGATTTCTTTTTTAGGTTAACCATAATTAAAACAGGAAACTGAAGGACATGCTGAGTTACAGTTCTAAAGGTTAAATCTAAAAAATAATGAAAACTGGAAACTGAAACATATTGGAATAGTTGCAGTTCTGAGTGAAGGAAGCAAATTCAAAACAATGGTTAGAGTTTGTGTGGCTAAAAATTGCAAAAATACCTCAAACTCCACACCAAAAAGAAGTTTCTTCAAGTTTCCTAAGGACCCTGAATGGTATGTTTTAAACAAAATAGTAATATAATAGCATCCTGAATACCAATACTATAGATCACTAATACTATAGATCACCTTGTTTTAGTTTGAACAATTTGACAACAATAGTTTCTGGAAAACATATCAATTTGAAAACTTTAAAAGATGAACTGGAAAACGTGATCTTTTCAAGTGTCATAAGACATCTTTATGGAAAATTCTGAAGAAAATTGGTTTTTACATATTTAATAAGGTTCAATAAAACTATGCCAGACTATATCTATTTCTAGAACTCACATTGTTCAGATCATATTCTTTAAAGATATAAAGATAATTTGTTCTATGTATAAGACATACTTTGTTTGGTTTCTTTAAAATAATTTAAAAAAAGGAAATACAATCCACAGAACTAGTATGATAGTAACTAATTTATTCAATTTTATAGCTAAATATGCTAACTCTCACTCTACCGTTTGCAAAGTGGCGAAACAACTATGATATTTACTGCTTGACCCAGAATATTCAAGAATTCACTTGAGAACGCTTTTGAATTCTCTAGAACTTTTTGCCCAGTAAATTAACTGATGGAATATCGATATAATTCTAATATATATGTATCATTGAACATTTTTACTTAGTAAGACCTTATTAACTGAATGATATGATCGGTAAAATATGCTAAAAGATAAATTTGAGTGATTTATAAATTCACATTAAAATCCAATTTGTATGCAATAATATACCATAAGACTTTATTCGAATAAAACATACATTAATACCAAATGATTGAAAAAATAATATATTACATTTTTGAACAACACATAGAAGGACTTATCCTTCTGTCTTATTTTTCTATTCCGAAAGCTGATTTTGATTTGTTGTAACCATTCACTTCTAATCTCTTTCAATACAGCAAAATGTATTTGAAAATGTAACTGCAATAACTATAAAATAAGCTCTATTTACTATCCATCTTCTTGAAAAACCTCTTGAAAAGTATTCATGTTGAAAAGAAAACAGTATGATAAAAAAGTAGTAATTAAATTTTTTTTGTTTGAAATATTTTATTTTTAACACATTGTATTTTATGTGAATAATATGCCACAAAAGCTACTCAGAATAAATTTCAAACAGTAAACACTTTTCTGTCATAAAATACACCCTCATTCCATCAAATTTCCAAATGCTAGGTAATTTGTAAATACATTTTCCGCAATATCCCAAATTCAAAATTTTTTCCTCAACAATATTTTAATCAATAAAATAAATAATCAACTCGACAACCATCAAAATACAAAACTTTTTCGAAATTTAAACTATTATAGTAAAGCTTGGTTATAACGTACCAGTGGGGAACTTAAGAATAGGTACGTTATATCAAAAGTTCGTTGAAAAAGAATTAAAACATATGCTTCATTTACCTGCCGGATCTTTTCATTTGGTACGTTATAACCGTGGGTTCATAATAAGCGTGTATGTTATAAGCGAGTTTTACTGTACCTACTTATTACTCAAATAATGGCAAGAAGAGTGAGAAAGTGTGTAAGACATTCCATTCTATTCATTTTTTCTGGAGAGATTTGTCAATCTCGAATACCTTAATAGTCAGGTTTAATCACTAGTGTCTCCAGTGTTTCCAGGTTTATGCTTCTCATTGTTCTACTGCCTTGTATTTTTTAATGTGCATATTTCATTTAATATGAAAATAAAAACAATTTTACTAAAGTAGATAAAACTGCCCCCCCTTCAGATATTTCAGGAGTTTGCTAACTTTCTTATTTTTCAGTGCAAAAAAGTGGATTGCAGTTTCTATAGATGTTGTTTCTCAAACGAATGTTGAACATATAGGTAGCCCCTATAGTAAGTTTGCCATTTGTGATGTACACTTTGAAAAGTGCATGTATAATACCCGTGCAAAAAACAGGCTGGTTTCCAAAGCTGTGCCAACAATTTTTCCTGAGTGTGACGGTTACAATTCAGAAACTATTGATGATGCTGAAGATGTGAGTCACATAACAGAACAGGAAATAACTATAAAAGAAGAACCAATTGATGATGAGAGTTATTTACCAGGTTTGTGATTGAAATATTGATAATTCAGATCCAATTCCCTGGAATTCAAAAGGAATTAATATGTGTAAAGGTTTAGTGGATATGCTTTTAAAATCAATATTGTCCACCAAAAAAATAAACTATTTATGCTGAGTTGCGAAAAAAATTATTTGAAATAATTTTGTCCAATTGAAATCTTCTATCCCCCCAAGTAATCTCACATATATTCTCACCACTAATTCACACTAATTCCCCTGTAAGGTACATATTGCGAACTTTCAAAAAGTTGTCTTTTCATGTTGCAAGAACGGATCCCTCCACAAGACATCAGGTAGCCAATTTTATGAAAGCGGGCAATCCGACATGCCATAGGTATTCTTAACTCAATATTTGAAGAACACCGGGCTCTGAGTGATATTCCCCTAATGAGCAACTATTATTATTCATGTCCTCCTTTATACCACGCAACAGGCCCCCTATTACAGCAAAGATAGAACGGTACTAAAGCCTGTTTGCAATATTCCTAGGTAGAGGCAAGGGTTTTTAGCACTTAACTAAAGACTGTCTTTTTAGAATACTGTGCCGGCGAAGCTCGTAGACGAAGTGAGCTCAAAAATTGCTGAACCGCAAAAATAACATAATAACTGGGAATAATATTTATCCACCCGTAGACGTCTACACGTCAAAAAAACATAAAATACCAAATTTCCCTGAATTTTACTTTACTGCCTCCTGCAATCTAAAATCAGTCTGAAACTATTTTTGTTTCTCTGGAGAATTTATCGCCTCCTGCCAATTTTTCCAAATGTAGAAAATTTAATTTGATAAATACCCTTAGCATATGACTAATAGCTCCTATATGAAAATCAACTAAACGTTTTACGGCTTCCAAAATCCGAATTTAATAACATTTGTAGAATCCCCATATTAAATCCGCATCTCGAAATGAATACACTATAATTTCATGCTTGATTTGTTTGATGATATGAACAGCATGTTCATAAAATCTTTTGTTCACAATATCTATCAGATGTAGTTCAATGTCCAGTGTGGCTTTAGACGGGGAAGTAGTTGTTTTCTGTTAGATATTACAAAAAATAACTTCATTATTGTCATAGATTTTTCAATTTGCAGAAAAATATTTCTATTCAATTTTCTATCGAGAATGTTTTCCTTTTCAATTTCATGCTGAAACGAAAATATATTTCATATTTCCACTGAAACGTCAGAAAATACATTTACAATACAACAATATATTGGGAGTACTTCACACTCTGGAATGCGCTCTGAAGTAAAGGTATATGCATGTACACTGGAATTTCTCGTACATATGTTGTACTCTAACTGTCTTAATTATCCAAAATCGCTCATCTAAATAGGCACTGGACGTGCGTTGCTTACCCTACATCAAGGATCAAGGACAGAGCTGTGGTTGGCTGGAGGCCCGGTATACTTGATCGCTGTTTAAAAGTAGTTTATTTGGATCTGGAAGGATTTTTTTTAATAATCATGAGGTCAATGCTTGATAATGATTATTTCAGCGAATGCAATAAAAATGAGCAAATATCAAAACCCATACTCAAAGTGCAAACTCTCAGTTTTTAATAGTAGTTTGTCCAACAAATAAATTGCTTACAATTACAGTCTGTAGTAAACAATTGTCATTAAACACTTAAGTAACAATTATGAGTTTTTGAATTTGAAAAATACGAGCTTCAATTCAAAATTGAAAGTAGAAGGCTTAATTCCTTAATATTTGGTTATTAATCGTTGAGAGTGAAAGCACTAAGCAGGTCATACGCCCAGAAATAATCTCGTCTCTCGTCTGCGTGTCTTGTGAATGATTTACAATTTTCGTGGAAATTTTTAATATGCCTGGATGAACATAATAAATAACTGCATATTTTCATAAATACAAGCAACCCCAATGTTTGATAACTCCTACCTCCTGGGGTATTTATATATACTGCATACAGGTAGATAACATGTCTCCAGTTTACTTTATTTCCAATAATGTTTAGTATTGTAATTTATTTTAAACATAATAACTTCAGTTGTGCATTTGCCAATTCTTTTATTTATGTTTTTTTGGGATTGGTAACCTACAGTAATTATTTCACATTGAAAACTCCTCAAGAGTATAAAAAGTCCTATCGAATAGTAGAGAGTGCAAAACAATTCTCCGTAATGAATTGCAAAGTGAAACAATATGGGGTTTCCAGGTAGACCATTTCAGTCGTTACTACAAGTTGTTTAAATTGATGGTTCTTTATAAGGATGTTTGTGTCATCTGCATATGCTACTAATTGAACAGAATTTACATTATGAAGCATTAGAGTCAACTCATAAGCATAAATGAGAAAAAGAAATCGTCCTAATATTGATCCATGCGGTACACCTTGTTTTATAATTTTTCCTTGCATATTGGAACCTATTAATCAAGTAAGATCTCGTTAGTTCTAGGACTCTACCTCTAATACCATATATATTCATTTGCCACAATAGGAGTTTGAGGTTTACCAGATCAAATGCGCGTGAAAAACCAATCAATAATGCACAGATTTGTAATTTTCCATCAAGAGCTGTCATTATATGTTCATGGGAGTCATAAAATGCTGTTTCAGTATTTGTATTTGCAATGAAACCATGTTGATTTGCTGACAACCTATTTGTCATCAGGAATGAGGCCAACTGATCTTTAATATTCACCTCAAATATTTTACCAATACTTCACAGAAGATTTATACCCCTATAGTTTTCAATTAGACTCGGATCATTACACTTAAAAATAGTATTAACCAATGCTAACTTTAGTTTTTCTGGTTGATAGATTCATCAGATAGGTTACAGGATTCATTAATTCCTCAATACATTTTTTTATTAGATTATTTGAAATGAGATCATGACCAAACCAAAGGAGTATTAGTTTTTTAGTCATTGAGATATGCTCATGTTACTGGGAAAAGGAATATCATTTTGCTCATAATCTAGGTCATGTTCATCCACTGATGCATGAGAAAAGCATTTATTAAACTCATCTACCATACTTGCTGTAGTTAGCTCCATCCCATTTTCAACTATGCTAATTTCCTTTTTTCATTATATTTTTAATTTGATTTTTTAATTGCCAAGAAGTTTTTGATTTATTATGAGAGTTATCTATTTTATGTTCTACCCAGCATCTTCAGTTCTTCTTCAGTCTTTCTCTATATAGTTTTGTTATGAATCTACTTATCTCTTTGTAATTAACATTAACCTTTAGCATGTTCATTGAATAGACTAACCAGATTTTTCAGCTCAATAATGTCAGGTGTTACATGATTCATTTGTGAATAGCCTAGCTTTTCCCGTTTCATGCGATTAGATGTATCTTGGGAATACATAATAAGTATTCTATAAAAAGTATGATCATTCATTTAGGTTTTTCCTCGTTACTTCCTACTAATCCTCATCTTTAGATAATATTTAAAGTTTTTTATATTTTCTTCTGAAAAATCCCATTTATAATTATATAATTATTCCTAGGAGGTTTAACAAGCTTGTACTGTGGTATTTCTATGTACTGTGTATAAATGGTCTGACAGACACAGTTCATCAATTTTGGCATTATATTGAGTATTTTTTAGAACCAAAAAGTTGTCAATAAAAGTACATACTGAATTCAATTGTCACTCTAGTCGGTTTGATTATAATTCTTTGCATGTTGTGACCTCTAACACATCTGAATGACTATGCAAATATACTTTCATCGTTGAAATTAATATTAAAGTCACTTCCCACAACAATATCAACACTTTCTGGGCATATTTCTGATAGAAGACCATCAAGTGAAGTAAGAAAAACATCAAAATTTCCATCTAGAGGTCTGTAAATACACACAACAGTAGTTTTTTCTTGTGTCAGTTGTATGCCGCAGCATTCAATAACATGTTCAATGCAGTAATTCTCTACGTTTAATGAAATATGATTCAGTAAACG
Organism: Gonioctena quinquepunctata; assembly: GCA_018342105.1. Lineage (NCBI taxonomy): Eukaryota > Metazoa > Arthropoda > Insecta > Coleoptera > Chrysomelidae > Gonioctena > Gonioctena quinquepunctata. The sequence goes on from JAFIRS010000123.1 coordinate 360,930, forward strand.
TTCATCATGTTTATAGATAGCTACCCCTCTATGAGATATATTTTATCCGTTTATTTACACCCCAAAACACAAACACTAATGAATTCTCACAATTAAATAACTACATGACAATACACTTTTAAAATACCGCTCATATTACTGTAATCACTTCGTTTTACCCAAATAACTTATAATTCCAAAGCCTGACTGTTTATATAGTTAAGAGACAAGTTTACAAATCAATGGAATGTACTAGGCGGCCGTTTCTCGAATTATCTCAATATTCTTAGACTTCGGAGTCTCCTCTTCCTAGAATTTTGTCTTCAGCCAGATAACTATGCAGTGGCCTAGTATATATTCATTTTTGTAACAATATTTTCAGATAATCTAGTAATCTGAAAATTTTGGTTGTAAGATGTGTGTTAGGTTAGGTTAGGTTTTCATTTTCAAAATATCTTTGATTTAATTGATTTCTGAATCATTTTTCGTAAAAAATTGAAAGAAAATGTTTGAGTATCTGAAGTAGACAGTTCGAACTATTTTCCTGAATTTTTTATATAATGCTAAATATAATTCAAAACTAATCAATTTGTGAACAAAAAACTTGATAAATAACAGCAAATAGTTCTTTGAAGTTTTTATATTCTGGCTTAAAACACCTCTTGGCCATCTACTCACTGTCAGGCGTGGCCGCTTTCACATAGCTCTATAGGGTAGTATTTGTTTTTTCAATGGTGCGTACAACAAAAGATAATGCACAAAAGAAAAGTTGCTCACAAATGTATATTTGAGTAGATGACGAGGGTTTTCAAACCTTCGTTCCCAAAAGGGGAAACGTCTACTGAGAAATAATTTCATAATAAGTTTTTTCTTAAAAATTAAACACACGTCTGCCATTGTGTTCGAGTTATTAGGACGAATCTTTGAGCGGACTATATGAGTTGTAGAACTTTCTTGTGAAAGACCCACTCAGAAGGAAATCGTAGGGGCTAGATCAATTTCCACACTTGTATTTTGATTGCACGGTTCTTCAATTAGTGACGACTCAACTTCTTACTACTTCGAAAGGAAACTTATAATTTAACGTGGGAAATAATATTTGGTTGTAAGCAAGGGATTTCCAATAGGAACCCTAATTATAAATATTACAATTGGGAATTCAAAATAACGGATACTCCCTGTGGTGTCGATTTTTGAAACTACACATACGTAGATTGTTTACTTTTCTAAACATTGATGTTTATATGATTTTAGCCATTCTATACCTAAAACTTGTCGAATCTCTTGTAATTGTTGTTATTTAATGAAATTCTTGTTTACCTGGTAAATGTTCTGTTGACTATTGTACGTCCTCGAGTGAAAAAATGAGTGATTCAAGTTCAAATCATTATTGTTGTGTACCTCAATGTGACTCTTGGCAAAACGATACCATTGTATTGGAATAAGTTTTCATCATTTTTCTGTGAGAAAATGAACCTAACGTTCTGGTGCAGTGCAGATTAATCTAGGATTGAGCGAGTCTATAGACAGACGATGGGCTCTTGAAGAAGAATACAGTTCCTTCCCAAAATCTTCCTGTATCGTCGGTGGCCTAGAAAAAAATTGAAAAAGGTCCTTCAAAGAGAGTTGAGAGGAAAGAAAAGACAGTTAGGAAGAGAAAAAAGAGATATTATTCAACATACCGAAAATCATTCATACAGTATGGAAAAAGAGTGATAAGGACACATTGTTTACTTTTCGAAACATTAATGTTAATATGATTTTAGCCATTGTACACTTAAAACTTGTCGAATCTCTTGTGATTGTTGATATTCAATGAAATTCTGGTTTACCTGGTGAATATTCTGTTGACTATTGTATGTCCTCGAGTGAAAAAAATTAGTGATTCTAGTTCAAATCATTATTGTTGTGTACCTCAATGTGACTCTTGGGCTTGGGCAAAACAATCCCGTTGTACTCGAACAAGTTTTTATCATTATCCGTGAGAAAATGAATGTAACATACTGGTGCAGACATAAACTAGGATTGAGTGAGTTTAGACAGATGACGGGCTCTTGGGATCTTGAAGAAGAATATAGTTCCTTCCCAAAATGTTCCTGAATCGTGTGTGACTAAGAAAAAAAGTTAAAAAGAGAACCTTTAAAGAGAGTTGAGAGGAAAAAAAAGAGAGTTGAGAAGAAAAAAAAAGAGAGTTGAGAAGAAAAAAAATATTATTCATACAGTATGGAAAAAAAGTGACTTTATATGTGTATCTAGGTGATAAGGGCACATTTTCACACCATCTTGTTTGTTTTATTTTCAATTCGAATATTCTCAAATAATAATGTGTAAGATTTCTTCAAAATAATTCACAACAATAATTCCCAAGGACTTCACTAACTATCCAGAAACTTCGAAAAAGATTTTTTTGCAAGCAATTTAGAACATACTTTGTCTTCTTCAAAGTGAGTTTTCGCAAATGAGATTATCTTAAGATTTAAATACACCACTTCACTAGTCTTGAAATTAATAACACTATACAAAAAAACTGAAAAATAATACCAAATGGAAATATTTTAAGAAAAACTCCGAACACAAGTGTATAACCTCTGAGAAAACAGACAAAGAATGTACGTATGTCTGGTTTGAATTCTCGCCACTCTGGCGCTGGCATCTAATTTTGAATTCCCAGTAGTCTTTCGTATTCTTGGTAGAATTTCCAAGGACTACTACAACACTTTAATTTATAATGTGGTTTATAAACAGTTTGACACACTATACTTTTATTCTGTTGTCTTTCAATAACCATTTATTTTGATTTCTCTTTATATCCTTTCATTCTTTATCACACTGACTTCTAGTTGTGACTATCAGCACTATTAAATTTTATTAGTTCATTTAAAGTTCCAGACCGACGTTGAAATCTTACTTCAATTCGTATTTTGAATCGTGATTTCACATAGTTTCAATCATTTTAGTCTCTGTTCATTTTTAATTATTATACTCATTATATTATTTTCTCGTTTTGAATATTGATTTAAAATAAACAATTTATTGTCCAAACAGGCACTAGACCCACTTACAGGACAGCTTAGTCATAATGGTTACATGTAACTATGAATAAAATAATGTTACATTTAATATTGTTTTGAAAACGAAAGTTATTGTATCAAAAATAATAATGATAGTTAAAATTGGAAAAGTATAAAGAAAATATAATATACCTTATTACAACTAGATGAACCTCAACTATTGGAAATAGTATATTTCATATCTTTTTTGAACATTGCTATAGGTGTTGAAAATAAGTCAACTTTATCATACATCTGATTAAACATGGAATGGATTGGAGAGTTTAGTTTCTTGGCATAGGTAAATAAAAACAAAGGGCATTTCTGCTTGTTGAACGAGGCATATGGAAATGCAGTTGGGATAATAGCTGTGGACAATCAATCAAGTAGTTTGGGAGTTTATAAAGGAATATGCAGGAATGGTATGTGCGGTGGTCTTCCAAAGATAATAACGAAAATCTGTTCAATAATAAAATATTACTACACCTTGTTCAGGATAGATTCCATCAACCTTGTATACGATACACTTCATAAATTGCTGTTGAATGGACAGATGAATGTGATTCAAATATATTGGAGACCAGATTAGTGACCCATATTTCAAGGGTGATTTCACATATGAAGTGAAGAGAGCAATAAAGCTTTCTTAATTTTTTAAATCTTTATTGTTTCTGATAATTAGGCCAATCATTATTTTAGCTGCTGTTGCAGTTTTGCTAATATGTGTTTAAAGCTTAATTTTGAGTCAAAATGAATGCCAAGATCTTTTATTATATCACACTAATTCAAAATGTATTTAATGGGTAATTATATTCCACAACTTGAATTTTCAAAGTATAACTAGAGTAGACATTTGTGCACATTGAGGAGTAATTTGTTTGTTATACACCAGTCTGCTAGATAATCAATATCATTTTGGAGCAGCTGACAATCATTTAGAGATTCATTAATTCAAAATAATTTTAAATCATCGACAAATAAAAGAATATTGCTTGTTATGTGGTCACCTGGTGAAAATTCTACCTAGATTAATAAAGAGCTCAAGGTTCTTCAAATAAACCTCCAACATTCAAAAGCTGCCACAAGTGTGCTTAGAAGGAGGTGTATTGAAGAAAACCTCAGTATAGAGCTGCTTCAAGAGCCCTGGATTAAGAGAGGACGAATTCAAGAACTCGCAATGAAATCATGTAAGTTACTTTTTTGCAACACTCGTGAGAAACCAGGAGCAGCCATATGCTCGTACCCAACATTAAATTTACTCCTGTTCCAGAGTTCATCACTGGAGATTTGGCAACCACCATCATGAAAGTGCCAACTGAAACAGGCAAGAGGCAGATTGTTATTGCCTTGGCCAAGGCCTAATCAGATGGTGTCAAAGAGGAAACAGGAACTTCATTCTGTGCTGCGACACGAATGTGCACCATCTCACAAGGGGAAGCATGGACATAAACGCACGAAGTGATTACCTTTTAGAATATTTGTCTGTGACTAATATATTAACTCGACATTGCCTCCAGACAGCTCCAAAATGCTATATCAAAAGCATATGAAAGTAGCTGCCCAGAAAAACAGAAGGCAAAGGAGAAAGTCAGAAAACTCTTCAATAGAGGGACATTGGGAAGACTACAAAGCAGCTCTTACCGAGTACAACAAGGAACTCCGAAAATCCAAAAGAAGAACATGGAAGCAAATCTGTGAGGGGATTGGAACGGAATTAACCCCAGCTCAACGCCTTCAGAAAGTTATATCTAAACAACATACCAACAGTCTGATTAAAAAGCTGAATGGAGAATATGCAGAATACCCGAAGGAAAGCATAAGTGTACTCAGTCAGACACACTTTCCTGGATCCATGGTTGTTGAAGACGAAGTGATAATCTGAAAGGGGTTGTCACTAACCCTAACAGATCCGGCAGAAGCCTAGCGGGGAAAATCTTCTCCACCCAAAAGATCAAATGTGCCCTTAAAAGCGCCAAACCTTTCAAATCGGCGGAAAGGAGGGAATATTCCCCGCCTTACTACAAAATGGCCTTGAGATAATATAGCTCTTCCTGAAAAACCTGTTCAAGGCCAGTTTCATTTTCGTTCACATACCGAAAACCTGGAGGGAGGCTGCAGTGGTGTTCATACCAAAGACTAGGAGATGTCCAGCAGACAAACCAAAGTCTTATCGCCCCATCAGTCTCATCTCCTTTAAGAAGAGAAATTCTCTTGGACAGACATCTTCACAAAAAACACTTCGCCTATCAAGCAGGCAAATCTGTAATTAATGCTCTACAATGTCTGGTTGAAAGCATTGAAAAGACATACTCGGCCAAAAAAATGGCTCTATGTGCATTCATAGAGGGGTGCTTTCGATAACACCTCACATGACTCCATCATCAGATCACTAGAGGAAAGGAATAAAAACACCTCACTGATTAGATGGATACATGCAATGCTGAAAAGCAGAATCATTGTAGCTGCTCTTGGAGAGGAAAAGGTCAGAATGACAGCGGAAAAAGGTTGTCCCTTAGGCAGGGTTCTTTCGCCTTTGTTGTGATCACTGACCGTGGATAATTACAACTCGAGGTTATGTCGATGACCTGATCGTTACTATTAGGGGCAAACATGAAGGAATAATATCCAATCGCATGCAGACAGCACTAAACATAATCAGAAGTACGCAAAGGAGGGACTTAATGTAAATCCTAGCAAAACAGTGCTGGGTTCATTCACAAGGAGGCGAAAGTACGAATAGAAAGCCCCGACCCTGAATGGAACTCAGCTAACTTTTTCCAAAGAAGTAAAATATTTTGCCGTTATAATCGACCAAAGACTAACATGGAACAGTCAGAAGAGCCATATCGACCCCCCTACAATCTATGTTGTCACCTATAAAACAAATAATGAAAAAATTACTTACCTGGAGTGCACCTCTGCTGGCAATAAAAAATTCTGATTAATGACCATATTGTAATAAAGCCAAGATGATTGGGTTTAGATATAATTATTTTATGAAGCAATTTGTCAAAAGCGTTTGAGAAATCTATATATGGTATCCAGTTGAGACTAACTGTTGATACCATTACTGATCATTTGTGTGAAGCATGTCTGTGATAGTTGATTTCTTAGATATGAATCCTTGTTGTTCAAGTGATTTTCCATATATCAGAAAAAATACAGGTTTTAGCATTGAAAACATTGTATATTACTTGGAATTTTTCAAACAGATAAGCACAATCCCTCAAAAAGAAGCTAGGAATGTTATCATACCCACAGGAGAATTTGGATTTAAATTTTTTCATGGTAATTAGAATTTATTTCTGGACTAATTTCAGTGACCTACTTGATTTACCTTCACTATAACTGGCAACTGACTAGGATCGATTGAAAGTACTAACTAAATAATTAGACTAAGTACTAAATCTCTAGATATGTGTACCTATTTTGCTGCATGATCGCTATAGGTAAGGTCAAGGATTGTTGAATTTTGATATAATTCAAATGTTGTATTTGTTGTCCACCAAATCATAGTTAGATTCAAGTAGTTTTCTCTCTCGCCAAGTCACATTTACGTCTTGAATTGTTTTTAAGAAGCTTCTGATTTAAGAGCATTGAAACCTCGGAGTTATTGTAAATGGCGTTCGTATCATAAGTAATTTGTTAAGCAGTGCCCTTATGCAAGATAACTTTATCAGACTAATATTTTATTGTCAATGGATTCCACTATTCACTTGAATTTGTTTGTTTAATAATGAAATTCTTCCAATTCTGAAAATGACTTATGTTATTTTTACTTTTTCTCCCTTGGAAACAGATTTTTGAAATGAAAGGAGGTTCTACTTAAAAAATCACCATTGATGTTTAAAAATGAACTGCATGAATCTAGAATATGATACCGAATTTTTACTGGAGATGATCTTCACAAACATAAGTTTTACTTTTAGGTCTCATATCAAATCATGTTTCATAACTTTGTCTTTATGCAAAGGCACGTGAAAAAAATTTGTGTTTGGTGTTTTAATCATTATTTTAATCCGTTTGAACACTATGCTCTACTTTTTTAGTTTCGCTCATATTTATTACTGGCTGATATCAAGAAATGAATAAGTAACAGTGAAAACGGTTACACTATGCATTCCACAACTCCCAGCAGTGTATGCAGCAAATTATGTCAAGCCTGGCGAACCAACCAAACAAAAATATTGTCTTGAGGCACAACTTCGAACTATTTTTCAAAATCTCCCAATAATTTTAAGACGTTATTCATCATTTTGCTTTTGTTTTATTTAAAAAAAAAAATGAGTAAACTCCATTGAAATAGGCTGTTACCATGTCTAAAAATATTTAGTCATTCAACCGTATGGGTTTATCATTGGATGAAGATGGGCTCTAGTAGATGGTGTTAGTCCGTTAGTGCCCAAAAAATTATATATCCGATGACCGAGTAAGATGGAACAAAGGACCCTGCACTTATATATGTACTTATATATGTACTTATATATGCACTTATAGATATATAGTCAACCTGTCGAAAAAGCATTGGGTGCAATTGCAAGAGCCCTCTATTAAACTTTCAGGGAAACTGTTCAAAACAAAACTTAGAAAAAGAAAGTAAAAAAAATGCAAAATATATTTTATGCTAAAGGACCCTGCACTTTTTATATGTAAAGTGGCGACCGGTCAAATTTTCTGAAACTTTGGTATGTTATTGTACTCGACCTAGTAACCAAAAGTGTCAATAGGCGCAACTCAATCCTATGACTACTTTCCTAGATACGGGGTGTTAAAGTTGAAAATTGCCCAGTTTTCCGGATTTGTTTTTGTACTTACGAGATAGATTGAATTTCTGTTGCATACACACGTTTACTACATGTTTTAGTAATACATTAGTAAATATGTAAAATTGAAAATATTTATATTTGCAGGGTGATTCACAAATGTATGACGGTAGTTTTTTTGCAAAATCTCACTTTCTCTACTGTGACGTCAGGGAAGCATATTTTCTCCCCGATATAGTATTTTGACGAGAATATATTGCACAGTACACATTTCTTATACAGGGTGTTTCATAGAGAGAACCACTAGACAAATAATTTTGTTTTTGGCATTAATTCAAAATTATGGAGTGATTTTTGGGAAAGGTAATAGCACAACCATATGTGTGTCTCTAATCTCCAAAATATTCAAGGTGGTTTATTTATAGGAAGGTATTCTATTTTGAGAAAAGTAAAAAACTATGAACAACCTGTATTCTGAAATTTCCCCGGTCAAATGTAACTATTTTCTCACTATATAATGATTTTTATAACATCTTGAGAGGTATGAATTATACATCCGATACTATGACCAGTTTTCGAGATACAGGGTGTTAAAGTGAAGAATTACTGATTTTATCAGTTTTTTCTTCAAAAAAGCTGGATTGATTTTATGTTGCGCTTATGAGTTTAATATAAGTTTTGGTTGGATGAACATGGAAAGGTTCAGCTAAAAATATTTACTGTTACAGGGTTATTCACGAATAAATCACAATAGGTTTTTGCAAACACTCAATAATTCTACAGTTCTGTCACAGAGTCGTTTACAATTGTGAGTCTAAAAGATTTCGCTATGATTACTTTTCATACAGGGTGAGCCATACAGCCAACCATACCAAAAATAATTAGGCTTTGAAATTACTAAAACGAGAACTTTTTTAGTGACTTTATAACATTACATCAGGTATGCATAACCGTAAGAATTTTAAATATACAAGGTGATTTAATTATAATTACCTACCAAATATATACATCTTTGTCCGATATAAGTAATCGACAAGTTTTTATACACGTGGCAACAAAGAATATAAGAAAATAATAATCCATTTTCGTATGTGGGTATTATTCAAATACTGGGTACCTATTTCGTATAGGCCGGTACTTCACAATATACGTCTAGAGAGAGTTATATAATTATAAAACTTATAATAGCTATTACCTTGCTAATAACTAAATAAATGCACTATTTTTAGCAGAAAACTATGTTGATTTGGGATCATCCACGCAGGCAAGAATTATACCAAAGGTACAAAGGTATATTGCAAAAACTATCAGAAAAATTAACTGAACCGTTAAACTCATTTCCACACCACCACAGAGGTAGAGGTTTCGGCGCGTTTTTTTTATAGTGGTTTTCCCAATAGGCATATTCCACGTAATTGATACAACATTTTTTGTGTTAGAAGTGCGTGTTAAATTGAAGAGAAGGTTCTATGTGACACTTTGTAAGATGTCTTATGACATAAATCCTCCACATTTTAATCCTTCGATATGAACGAATTTGTCAGTACAGTACATTTAATTTTGCTCCTGCTTTCAAACTGAATAACGTGAGTAAAAGTGGATGTTTTTTTTCGGGAAAAATATCAAATTGTGCATCTAATTGGTACCTACAAAGTCAACCATAATAAAAAAGTTAAATCCAACTTCTAACATTAATAATTTGATGAGAAACTCCGCAATCAAAGTATAGTGTTGGAATAAAAAACAAAGCTAGATAAGCAGACTAAACAAAAAACCTGAACTGAGGAAATCACATTTACCTGCTCTTTTTGTGAATACAACAAAAAACATGGAATCCTGCAAAGTTTGTAAACATGACCTAGGTGAAGATGAATCTATTTTCGAGTGTGATTCATGCAAAAAACCGATTCATGCCACAGCAGAATGCTCAGGTCTTTCCGCATCAGAGATAAAATGCATGTTACTCAAGAAAAGAGTGTTGAAATTCTTTTGTAAAGAATGCAACACAGGTTTCTCGCAAATCACAAAAATGATACAGGAGGTCCAAGAATTAAGGAATGAACTTGAAACTCTCAAAACAGCAATCTCGAGCATAAAACCATCTACAACTTCAGATCAACCCGATAATCAGTCGTCATTCGAAAAAATTGTTGAGGAAGTGAATGAAAGAAATAAACGAAAAAGCAACTTAATCATTTTTGGTATTAACGAACAGGACCAAAGTCAACCACCAGATGCTAGAAGGGAATCAGATAAAATAGCAGCAAGGAATGTAATTCAAGCTATACAACCTGGGGTCCAGATTCAAAGCACGGACATCATCAGATTGGGTCGGCTCATCAATGGTAGAAATCGCCCAATCAAGGTCATTTTACAAAACGTTCAGGATGTTCATCAAATAATTAGAAATTCAAGAAATCTGAGAAATTATGACGAATTTGGGAGAATATCCATATCATTCGATCGAACACGACGGCAATTGGATCATTACAATTTGGTGAAAGCTGAGTTGGCGGACCGTCACAACAAGGGTGACACCAACTGCAGAATAAAATACATTAATGGAGTACCAAAAATTGTGTCCAACACTTTAAACTAAATCAGCCCAACTTCACCCATTCATTTTCATGCAATTACCAAAACGTGAGAGGTATGCGAAGCAAAGTTTCAAAATTCTACGCCTGTGTTTCGGAAGAGGAAAATTACGTGGTTGCTCTGAGTGAAACGTGGCTGCAAGATGACATCAACAACAGTGAATTGTTTCCAGGTGGTTATATAGTTCATAGATCAGACCGTAAGTTACATGAAACAAATCTTCAAACTGGTGGAGGGGTTCTACTGGCTTGCAAAGAGTTTATGAACAGTAAAAAAATTAACCTGGATATATTTAAAGACAATCTGCCATCAATAGATATATTAGGTTGCAAGTGTTCATATAGTCACATTTCCTTCTATCTATTTGTTATATACATTCCACCATATACTACCTTAGTACAATATGAACAGTTTTTTGAAATGTTTGAACAAATTCATGAGGTTTTCAACGAAAACATTGTAGTGCTAGGCGATTTCAATATAACACACTTCATAAACAAATCCAATGATGATACCAAAACATCACTGGCGAATAATTTTTCTATCTTTTTTGACTTAAAACAGCTCAATAATATTCTCAATTCCTCTAACCGTTTACTAGATCTTGTGTTTGCAAATGTAAAGTGTGAGATTCTGCACGATAATGCCCCATTACTAACGGAAGACCGTTACCATCCAGCCTTAATGATCAACATTGATATATCTCCAAAATATAAAACATTCAAAGTAGAAAACTCTCAAAAAACATATAACTTCAAGAAAGCAGATTATCCGTCTTTGTATTTGGCTTTGCAAGAATGTGACTGGTCATTTTTGAACACTTACACAGACGTGAACCTTGTAGTTGGTAAATTATATGAGACAATATACTCCATTTTTGACACACACATACCACTATACAAAGCAATCAACCACAAATACCCGATTTGGTACTCTGCCGAAATTATAGAAAATATTCGTGAAAAAGCCAATATCTTGAAGAAATATAAAAAGACTAAATCAATATATTACTTAAACCGCTACAGAAACCTCGTTCCATCATAAAAACACAAATTGAGCAAGCCTATGAAATATACCTAATAAATGTACAGTCATCAATTCACAATGATCCAAAAATTTTTTGGAATTATGTTAACTCAAAAAAACAAAAATCAAGAATTCCTGGTAAAATGAATTATGAGAATCAAGAACTAGAGAGCCCTCAAGATATAGTAAATACGTTTGCTGAGTTCTTCAGCAGTGTGTATCTTCCTATCAATCCAAATCCAATTGATTGTTCAGAATTGGTAAATAACAGAGAAACTATCAATATCACAAACATTTCAGAGGATGAAGTGAGAGAAGCGATAAAAAAACTCAAGAATAAAATGACTTCTGGTTTCGATTCTATACCATCTTTCATAGTGAAAGATTGTAGCTCAATTTTAGCCGCTCCTCTCTGCTTCATCTATAACCTATCGTTAGAAACAGCAACGTTTCCTGATGTTTGGAAACTTGCCAAAATCTGCCCAATTTTGAGAACGGGGATGTTTCGGTCATAACAAACTACAGAGCAATCTCGATAATCTCAAACCTCGCAAAGGCTTTTGAAATTATTCTTTATAAACACATTTACTTGTCAACTCACAATCAAATTAGCGATTCTCAACATGGTTTCATGAGCCACCGCAGCACGGCATCAAATCTAGCAGTGTTTTCCCATTATGTGTGCTCAGCATTAGATAAACAGGGACAGGTGGATGTGATATACACGGATTTTTCTAAGGCCTTTGACAAAATTGATCATAGCATTTTACTTTCTAAACTGGATGTCGTTGGCCTTAGTCAAAAACTACTGAGTTTCTTTGAATCGTACCTTCTTAACCGAAACCAAATAGTTCACTACAATGGATTCAAATCAAACACAATAATTTCTACGTCTGGTGTACCCCAAGGGTCGAACTTGGGACCATTGTTGTTTTTAATTTTTATTAATGATTTAAACTCACAAATAAACTCTATGAAGCTTTTTTTTGCTGACGATCTGAAAATAGTAAGTTCTATCCAAAATGTGGATGACTGCATAAAACTTCAGGAAGACATAGATAATGTACAGGCTTGGTGTGAAATTAATAACCTGCATTTGAATATTGATAAATGTAAAGCGATGTCATATACAAGAAAACACACATCCATACAATATTCAAGGTAGATTGTTGACCCGTTGTAATGAGACTAAAGACCTAGGTGTATTCTTTGACTCTAAAATGGCTTTTGCCAATCACATGAATAAAAAAGCTTCCGAAGCCACTAAAATGTTAGGATTTATCATAAGAAACTGTCAGAACTTTACAAATGTTAATGCCCTGAAAATATTATACTTCTCATATGTAAGATCCAAACTTGAATACTGCTCAGTCATTTGGAGCCCCTACTATGTTTGTCATGAGTACACAATCGAAAAAGTACAAAGAAATTCATGTACTTCAAAAATTGTGGTATCTATCCAGCTAGGGGCTCTGACCATAACAACCTTCTTGACCACTTTCAATTCATTTCTTTAGAAAAAAGGAGAAAATGTGCGTCAATAACTTTTCTTCATAAACTGCTGCACGGCCAAATTGATTGCAGTTTGCTTTTATCAGAACTGAACTTTAGGGAACCAAGGGCTCATTCACGGCTAAATCTCACATTTTACTACTCCACAGCGCGAACAAATTTAATCCTGCATTCTCCAATTGAATATATGTGTGATAATTACAACTCCATATGCAGTTTTTGCGATATCAATACTTGTTCTGTGAAGCATATGAAAAAAGTAGCAATGGAAATATGGAATTGACTATAGTTAATCTGTTTTTGTTGTTTTTTTTTCCTTTTTTTACCGCAAGAAATTACGTACCATCACTTTTACCGTTTATTACTGTTCATTACCATTAATTAGTTTATATTAATTTAGTGATTTTTCGTCTCACTAGTGTAATTTACACTTTGTTTTTTCTTTTTTTATATATTAATATTGTATCACATGTTACATTTGAACTTGATATTACTTGTTAGTTATCTACTACTTAACAGTACTGATGTATTTGATTATGTCCTGTAATTGGGTTTTACCTGTTGGGCAATAAATGATTATGATTATTATTATTATTATGAACCAAAAATTAGATCCAACTTAATGCTGTAAACATATTGAGTTAGACATCGATTTCAAGGAATTTATCTAATATATATCACTATATTATATGCATAACCATGAGCTGTGGGGTATACAAGGTCATTTATTTATTATCTTTTTGAATAAAAATATTCAAAATCCATGAGGATCACAACAAATGCTTGACAAACTGCAAGAAAGTAACGAGATCCAATATCTTGCTTATTGGAATTGAAATCTTTTTTGGGTTGAATTGTAAGCGGAATCATTTAAGAAAATGGACGCTAACTTATTTATTTAGCGGCATCTCACATACAAGAAGTTGTTCAAAGACAGAGGCGCCATTTCATTTAAATGGACTAGTTTGGTTGAGATTTATGATTTACCCTAAGTTTGTATGCTATCAAATAAACGTTGTGGGATGTACTTAGAAAACCACTATAAAAAAATACGCATCAAAACATCTACCTTTGTGGTAGTGTGGAAATGAGTTAAACGGTTGACTGAATTTTTCTGATAGTTGTTGCGATATTTGTTTGTACCTTTGGTTCAATTCTTGCATGCGTAGATCATCTTAAATAAATATTTTTTCTGCTAAAAAAGTATACAGTGCATTCGGCTAATTGTGACTACCGTCTAATTGTGACATAGCGTTTTATCTTGCGTTCCACCTTCCTTAGCCTAAAGACGGCAACGCTGTCGCCGACCTATATCTGCTACGCATCTTCAGTTAAGTTCTTGACATAGTGGTGTGTACTGTTGAAGGCCAATTGATTCTCAGGTAAATGTTGGGAATTTATTAATTTGTGTTAACAATGGTTCAAATTTGTAGGAGTGTAATTTATTTCAGTTATAAAGTAAACTTTTACATTATAATATACTTGAAGGATTATAGCTTGGTACTTTGCTTGTTTCTAACCTATACACTTAGCAAACACAATGGTAGACAGGGTGTCACATTTATACTTAAAAAACAGTGCACAGTTCTAATTGTGACTTTTTAGAGAGTATAATTGTGACACTGTGTCACAATCACACCTGCGATTTACATTTTGAAAAACACATATGTACATACATAATGTTTACTTACAGGTATTTCAATAAGAGAAAAAATGAATTTTAAAGAGACATACAGTGAGGAGAATTTAACGATCGCTATACAAGCAGTAAGAGATGGCAATTTGTCGTATAAAAAGGCATCTACTTTGTACCGTATTCCAAGAAGCACCTTAATAGCTAGAGTGAAGGGCTGGAAGAATAGGGCAACTGCTGCAAGAAACACTCCGGGCCGAGTTCCAGATTTGCCCACGGAACTTGAAGCGGAGTTAGCTTACCATCTGGAGACGTTAAATCGGTGGGGGTTTGGGCTTTCTCGAAAAGGAGTACTACATCGCGTTGCTGCCTACGTAAAGAACATAATATTCATACACGATTTAAAGACGGAATACCACAGAAAGATTGGTTTATTGGCTTTGCCAAACGGCACTCACTTTCTTGCAAAAAACTGATCAAACGACAGAGTATACGCACAGAACGAACTTCCCCTGAAATATTTTTGGGTTTTTTGATCTCTATGAAGAAAATGTAAAATCTTTGAATTTGCTTAACAAGCCTCAGCTAATATTTAATATGGATGAAATATCTCTCTGTAGTGACCCTTCAAACACCAGAGTGGTTGCCAAGAAGAATATGCCAGTTTTTCGACATACGCATGGTACAGCACGCAGCAATACATCCATATAATTTTGCATTTCGGCTAATGGCGATAAAATGCCTCCATTCATTTTGTATAAAGCCAAAAATCTGTGGGATACGTGGATGCCTGCCAAAGATTATCCCAGTACTGGTTACGCAGCCACACCACATGGTTGGATGACTGAACATACTTTTTATTCGTGGTTTAAAAATCATTTTTCAAAATACTGCCCAAAAGAAAGACCACTTTTGCTTTTATTTGACGGACATACGTCTCATGTGTCTATTGATTTAATAAAATTAGCCAGACAAGAAAATATATGCTTGCTTAAACTTCCACCGCACACAACGCATGTGTTTCAACCCCTAGATGCTATACCATTTGGTACATTCAAAAAATGTGGGATGAAGAAGTAGCCAAATGGCAAAGAGGGCTTTACGGGATTGGAATGAGCAAGGCAGAATTATCTATTTTAGTTGGTAAAGTTTGGAATAATATATATGCAAGTGCACTTGAAAAATCGTATGCAAAAACAGATCTCTATGATGATTTAGCCATGAACCAAAATCCTATTAACAGAAAGGCCATTAAAATAAGCAACTTCAAGCAAGCCGATATTGATGCTTATGAATCTATAAAACAGAATAATATTCATCCACCATTAGAACCCAGTTTGGACCATGCCACTACTTCAAACACTGTACTGCCGTCATCCTCTAATACGAAGAGAGACCAAGTTGGACCAGAGAGTTCTTTAAATGACTCTACAATACAGATAGGTAAAAAAATGTCTTTAGAAGAACTTCTGTTGAAAAAAATTGCTAGGCCAGCAAACATTAAAATAAAAATAAAAAGTTCCAAATTCACGCCGATGTTATAACTAGGGAATATTATTTGAAACAATTCGAAGAGTCTACAGCAGCTGGCAGAAAATACAAAAATAAAAAGAATACTGCGAAACCTCCTTCGAAACGTAAAAAGAAAGAAGTTGAAGAAAGTGACTCTACTAGTATTTCAGACATTGTTTCGGAAGGTGATAGTGATGATGAGGGAAACTACGATGCTGTGAGTAGCTTGCAAGAACTGGTAGAAGCTGAAAAAGGCGTCAGTGATACCGAATCATCTGACGCTATCGATATGGAATCTTGGGTCATTGTTACTTATTCCACTAAGAAAACCCTTAAGCGTTTTGTGGGAAAAGTAATCGAAGTCTTAGATGACAATATTGGGGTAACCTTCTTAAAAATGAAAGGGGAATACTTTGTTTGGCCAGATGTTTAGGATATTGACACAAAAGAAGGACGTCGAGGTGAATTATACTTTTCTGTTAAGTTTGACTAAATGTTTCCGATGATTTGTATGTAGATATGTAAGAGATGTTAAAATGCGTTTTTCATTTGTCACATTTCTATTAAAAAGATTTTCAAAACATTATTTAATGTTTTATTTGGGTTATATTGTGAAATAAAATCTATCACAATTGAAACGTATCCTTGTAAGGTGTCAGTAACTCGCTTTCACAATAATATCACAATTAAACCCTGACGGTGTCACATTTATACATTTTCGAGTTTAAATGTGACACCCAAGATCATTTAAAAAAATTGCTGTGAAAACAAATACTCAAAAGTTAACATCAGAATATGAGTAGGCATCTTATCTGTATGCATTTTACAATTTATTGAACCTATCATTGAAATAAATAACATTAGATTTAGATAACTATAAAGAAATCAGTCAAACACGACGAAACCTATGTCACAATTAGCAGAGTGCAGTGTATTAATTTTGTAGTAACCGAGGTAATGACTATTATACGATTTATACTTTTCAATATACCTAGTATATAACTCGCTCTACACGTATTTTGTGAAGTACCCACCTATACAAAATAGGTCTCAGTAATTGAATTATACCTACACAAGAAGATGGATAATTATCATCTTTTTGGGAGTGCAGTGGGTAAACGCTCATCTGGCATCGAAAGATCCCAGGTTTGATACTCACTCAAAGCGAGATTTTTCATATAAAATTGAGTTTAAATTATTAATCTCGATTTAAATTATTAATCTCTCGATGATTCACTGGTGCTTACAAATTAACAGTGCTGCTTCTACGTTGGCATATGGAGCTAGTAACAAACACTAACACACAAGGGCTAACGGCCATAGCAGTCGATGCCACAATAAAAAAAATATTTTTGGCCCCGTGTATAAAAACTTTATAAACAATTATATGGGAAAAAGATATATATACTGATATATTTTGTAGGTAATTATTAAACCATCAAATCACCCTGTATATTCAAAATTCTTCCGGTTATGCATACCTGTTATAATGTTACTCAAAAGTCACGTTTTAGTAATTTCAAAGCATAATTATTTTTGGTACGGTTGGCTATATAAAAAGTAATCATAGCGAAATCTTTTAGACTCAAAATTGTAAACGACTAGGTATTAACTTCATGGAATAATTTATCTGTGACGGAACTGTAGAATTATTGAGTGTTTGCAAAAACCTATTGTGAATAACCCCATTAACAGTAAATATTTTTAGCTGAACCTTTCCATGAACACTTAACCAAAACTTATATTAAACTCATAAGCGCAACATAAAATTAATCCAGCTTTTTTTGAAGAAAAAACTGATAAAATGAGTAATTCTTCACTTTAACGCCCTGTATATCGAAAACTGGTCATAGTATCGGATATAAAATTCATACCTCCCAAGATGTTATAAAAATAATTATATAGTGAGAAAATAGTTACATTTTAGGATACAGGTTGTTCATGGTTTTTGTACTTTTCTCAAGATAGAATATGTTCCTATAAATAAACCACCTTGAATATTTTGGAGATTAGAGACACACATATGTTTGTGGTATTACCTTTCCCAAAAATCAATCCATAAATAGAGGATTTTGAATAAATCCTTAAAAAAATAATTGTCTAGTGGTTCTCTCTATGAAACACCCTGTATAAGAAATGTGTACTGTGCAATATTTTCTCGTCAAAATACTATATCGAGGAGAACCTTTCAAAAATATGCTTCTTTGACGTCACAATAGAGAAAGTGAGCTTTTGAAAAAAACTACCGTCATACATTTGTGAATCACCCTGCAAATATAAATATTTTTAATTGTACGTATTTACTAATGTATTACTAAAACATGTAGTAAACGTGTGATTATGCAACAGAAATTCAATCTATGTCAAAAGTTGAAGAAAAAAAATCCGGAAAACTGGGCAATTTTCAACTTTAACACCCCGTATCTAGGAAACTAGTCATAGGATTGAGTTGCGCCTATTGACACTTTTGGTTACTAGATCGAGCACAACAACATACCAAAGTTTCAGAAAATTTGGCCGTTGCCACTTTACATATAAAAAGTGCAGGGTCCTTTAGCATAAAATATATTTTGCATTTTTTTTACTTTCTTTTTCTAAGTTTTGTTTTGAACAGTTTCCCTGAAAGTTTAATAGAGGGCTCTTGCAATTGCACCCAATGCTTTTTCGACAGGTTGACTATATATCTAGACATTGCTATTACTATGAAATATTTGGCTTTGTGTTCTTTATTACAATGTCTGTTTTTTTTGTCTTTAGTCATTTACCTCGTAGATATCCGCTACAGGTTTTTTCCTTATAAACTTTTGACATACGATATATTTTGAATAAGTGTGTGTGGTCCTTCATTTAAATAAGATGTCATTAAGTACTCATTTTTTGTTATAGTGATCAAAGTAGAATGCACTCTGGATCAAGACCCATTGGTTCAACAAATGAAATGTAGTTCATTAGAAATAGTACCTGAACAGGGTGATACGTTTGGAAGCAATACATCAAGTTCTGTTCAAGTGAAGTGTGATGGCAATTTCTTGAGCAATGAAGCAGTTGAGTCGAAATTATCAAGTAATCTCAAGACATGGAATAAAAATGAGTTTAACAAAATTGTACAATGTAGAACTTGCCTTCTTCCAATTGATCCGGTAAAGAGTGCCCCACTCTATGATAAATGCCATCCCAAAAAAACTATAAAGGAAATGATACAATTCTGTGTACCACATAAGGTAGGAATTAATAAAGAAAAAATCCAAAACAATCAATTTAATTATGTTTTTTAAGATGCTTACTCTTACGGATGAGGATTTCATCTGCAGCAAGTGTTTGAAGAGTGTCAGATTATCTGTCAAATTCATTGAGGATTTTTTGAAGGTAGAAAAAATGTTGAATGAATCAAGAACAGTTAGAGAGATAGAATTTGTGGAGGTTCCAACAATTCCCTTCAAAATTGATGAAGATATAAATATAGAACAAACCGAGCTTATGATAATATCTAGTGATGATGAATCCATTACAACCCTACCTGAAATCGGTGACCATCTAATTAAAAGAGAAAAATCACCTTGTGATGATTCTATTACCTCTTCAAATGAAAATGAAGTAATACCAAGTGACAATAATAGAAGTATGAAATATTTTTTTTGTAATAGGTGTGACAAATTATACTTTTGTCAATATACATTTGAAAATCATCAGAGAAAAGTTCATGGAATTGAACGTGCAGGAGGTTATGATTGTCATATTTGTGATTTGCATTTCACGGAACTCAAAGAAATGGAATCGCATTGGTTGCAGCATACTAGTCATTGTTCACGCTGCCAAAAAAGGTAAGTTAATATGACAACAAATAAATTGATCATAATATTTATTATTTCCAAACAAAATATCATAAACAACTCTAACCCAGAAATAATTTTCTCAAAATAATTGAACTCGCAACAAGAATTGCAGACTTTTTTGTGATACTTGAAAATATAGTCTATTGTCCTAGAATAAATTCATATTGAAAAAGCATGATTTTACTTCAAGATAATACCTAGAAAAACACGACATATTTCATACAAAAACATAAATAAATAAGTAAGTTCAAATAAATGTATTTCGAACTGGATTTAAAACGATTTTAGGAAATATTAATGTAGTTATTTTAAAATGTACAATCATATAATAAACAAACTAGGCCATTTAAAAAAAACAAATATTCTGGGAGGTACGGCAATAATTGATGTTTTTTTTTATTAGATAATTAGATGTGTGGGTAATTTTGTCATTGTTGTTATAATATTCCTAAGCACTGAATGTTTAGTGTAGATCAATAATCACCCATCTAAGATGATAAATATTCCTTGAAGAAAATTGTTGATTCAAATGACAGTTTTTTTTTTCAGATACAATCTTGAATATATAAATACTAATTACTGTATGTAAACAGGTAATATGTTGAAATAGTTCAGTGAATAATTTTTTTCAATTTTTTTTTTCAACAATTATGAATTCATTAATTATTATATGGTTGAATGAACATATTTCAAATGGTCTAGTCAATTTGTGATGTGAATGTCAAAAATAGCTTGAGGTTCAAATGAATTTTTTTTTAAAGTAAAATCATCTGAAACTTATTCAATGCAAAACTTAGGCAAAAGATCTGGAGTTAACAATTTAATTCCACGTGATGAAGCTAGTGTAGGGAAATACATGTTGTTTTTTAGTTTAATTATGAATTATATGATCATATATCACTAACCTCCAATTTACTCAAGGTATATGTTTTTTATACAGGTTTCCCGAAGAGAAAATTGGTAAACATTTTGAACACTGCAAAGGTGTTCAAGGATATGAAAAGTCGTCTGTTGAGAAATCTCCAGTAAAATATGTAGAGGATGTCAATTCATCAATGTCTGATTATGTAGATAGGCATAAATTAGCTTCAAAAGGAACCGCATTTCTTTGTCATCTTTGTGGTATGTTTCATTTGAAATTAAAAATAGAAAAAATTACATTTTAATACAGGAAACCTAGTAAATCACAGCTTAGAAATATTAACATTCATTATCAAGTTTCCCAAGTTACTTTAGTTTTACTGAATATAATTTATAATTGAAAATTTAAATGAATATAAATGTTTATTTTTAAGGTTGTTCTCTTCCACTGGCTTCCGACTTGGAGGTCCACTTAAGATTGCATGCAGATTCTAACATATTCCTGTGTGATATGTGCCCAAAAGCTTTCAAAAAGTTCCGATTACTGAAATACCACAAGATGTATACCCACAGAAGATTCAAATCTGAATGTAAATATTGTGGAAGAATGATGTGGAATTACACCATGTCCCATCATTACAAGTAAGATATTTTTATACATTATAAAAAAGTAGATTGGATACTTCCCATTAACACCTCCTTATTTTTTTTAATCGGCTTCTCAAAAAATATAAGTTAATATCTGACAGACAATTCCGTTTTAAGGAGAGAATGTCGTCACAAGATGATATTAGTTAGATAAGCAAATAGTGAAATATAACAATAAATTCTCATCTGAATTAAAAACTGAATATGGGGTTCCACAAGGCTCAGTCTTGGGGCCAATATTTATTCTTTTTATAAATGATATAAGTCAGCATGTGAGGCATTGTCGAATCAGGCTATTTGCGGATGATACAATGCTATACTACGTAGGAACACCAGAAGATATTGAGGTGAATCTAAATAAAGATTTGCAACATTTAAGGGAGGGGGTACAGGATAACAGACTGAAATTAAATGTTTATAAAACAAAATTGATGAGGATTGGTGATAAAAATAATCTAAAGTAAACAAAAGGAAAGAAATGCAACATAATTGAAGAAGTACAAATGCTTTGAAGAAGTACAAATCTACAAATATTTAGGAGTTTATATTGATCAGCAATTGAAATTTGGGGCGCATTATGATTTCACAAAAAAAAATGGCCAAGAAGGTACATTTTCTATATCGTTCGAGCAATAAAGTATCGGTTTTTACTAAATTGACTGTCTATAAATCCATTATATCTCCTCTCATCAATTTTTGTGGTACACTGTTGCTCTTCATGAACAATGAACATAGCGACGCATTTCAAAAAGTTCAAAATTGCGCTATGAGAGCTAGTCTGATGTGCAACAAACGTAGACCAATCAAGGAAATGCTTCACACCTTATCATTGATGAATGTGAGACAGAATATACTACAATGTATTAAATTTTGTATACAAAATGAAAAATAATATGCTACCATCATACATCGAATGATTTAATCTACTTCCAAGACATTCACTCTCGTGACACACGAAACAGAGCTTCGAATGAATTTTACATCACCAGAGATACATTGTTCAGTAAGGGGTTATCATTATTCAATAATCTACCTAGGGATATGAAGAACTGTTTGAATAAGTTCAAATCAAAATGTTCAGAATATGTCAAGTCTAAGTACTAGTATGTTTTGTATATGTCTAGATTAGGAGTAGTAAGTAGGTACATTAATATTTGTTTGTAAATTTATGGGAGCTATTTTGCTAATAAAGAGTATATTATTATTAGATGAAGGAAAAACCAGCGTGATATCTATTTCCAAGACTAGGTTTTAGATATGATGAAACACAATCACTTGTTATAATAAACTTTGGAGGGCCTTGGTGAGAAAGAACTCTTCGAAATCTTTCTCACGAATCTTGGAAGAAGAGTGAGAATATTAGGTACCTCAAGCTAAAGTGTTACTGCCATATTCTTCAGTATTGTGGTGTCTTTCATGATAATTGTTGGAATTTTGCAGTTTTTTACAGTTGTTTATTTGGTTTATGTCCTTTGGAGAATCATGCGTCAGAAGACAAGCGCCAGACCACATGCAGTAGCGTAGTATATTAGTTTTTATAACAATATAAAACATAAGATTACAAACTTCTGAACGTTTATAAACACTTAAAGAAATGTATAGATGACAATATTGTGAACACTGGTGAGGGGATAATGGATCTTTTTCCAAATAATTTCCAACAAGTTTTTATAAGAAATGTGAATCAGCACCTTATTAATTTAAGTTGAACAAAGCCCATTGTGACATTAATTTGAAAATCTTAATTCCTTAGATATTAAAAAGAACCTAGGCCAAGATAATTATCCTCCTATCCTATTAAATAAATGTAGATTCACCTAGCTCTTGCATTGCTTAGATTAGATTAGAAAAGTAGAGACCCATAAGTAAATTAAGCACAATTTCAGAAGTTTTTGAAGAGGTTGACACAAATATTTAAATATTTTCATCTATGAATATTTAAATCAAGAGTTTATTTAGTAAAGATAGGTTAACCTCCAACAAATATTTTACTATTTGTACAGGATACATGTAATCAAATAATCTCAACAAATTAAGTTGGAGGAACAACTTGATAAAATAAATTTTATTACTTTAAATCAATAGTAATGAGAATAATTAAAAAAAATATTTAAAATAAAAATTCAGCTTTCCTAATAATGTTGATATTTTATGCGCTTATTTTTTACCTATCTCGTTAAGATATCTCTCAGACAGATCAGGACCAAACAAAGGTAAAACCATTCATTGATAATAACAATACACTAGTTTGCTTACAAAAAATAAAAACCTAGAAAATGATTACTATGTAATTGCTATACTGGTACCAAGTAATGCCATGATCAGTCAACAGCCTGACTAATTCGAATACATTAAAGGTCCTGTGGGTTGTTCTTATGTGAATGGTATCCTTTCATTTCAGCAATTCTTGTGGTTAACATTTGGCACATCCATCCCTCTATGACTAAGGAAACATATCAGCCTACTTTAATTACGTACTTCATTAATTCCTTTTTTTGTAAGAGTGCTAAAAATGCTGTCAACACCAGAGGTACTGAATGGTTAGGAAGAGTTGATTGCCCACGTCAACTGTTTTAGTTTTAGCCACTTCTCAGTGTTCTGCCTTCTGTCAGACTCGCATGAGTCTCTAGTAGAAGAGCCTTCCTTATTTCTTTACTGTATTTTATCAAACTTTCAGTGTAGCCCCTGCCAATCTCCGTCTCTCATTACACCAAATGGTATCTTTGTGTGTCTTCTTTTCCCAATGGGGCAACTGGATTCCTTCATTGACAGTTTCTAGTGCTAGTAAATACTCTATTTCAAGTTGGCGTTTACATCTGCAATTGATCTGCTGTATGGTATACTTTGTGTATTTGTTCCAATTTGTATTCCTAGGATTTCTAAGATGTCTACCACAAACCCTTCCATGTTTGACAATATAATTGATGGTTGGAAAAAGAGGGCTTGCCCAGGACTCCAGTTCCTTAACACTTTGATGGTGTTCCGACTTCCGAGCGTTTGTTCAGTACTTCTTATTAGCCGCCAGAATGTATTCTGATAGTTACCCCAGATGTAGTTGTGGACAATGGCATCACATCTGAGCAGGAGGGGTATATTGCTCCTGTTGTAGAACTACAGTTTCTATAACATTTCTGGGGGTGATATCACTATGTTGAGGTGCAGGCTCTCCATTGTGTATGTTGCCCCAAACTAGGTCTTTCGTCATTAATTCTGAAAGACAAATATGAACAATATTATTCAGTTTTAGAATAGTGTTGTCGCATCTGACATCCCCAATAACCTTAGTTTCTATTCATGGCAGTCCCTTAATCTCTGTAAATACAGGGTTGTTGTATTATTTAAACTATGTTGTGCTTTGGTGAACATTCTTGGTATAGCGATATTCTCTAAAAAAAAGGTCTCTCGATATTCTCAGTTACCTAGCACCCTATAAAGATAACGTTAATAGGGAGGTCCTCTATTTCCAGTTACAGTTACAACATAGTCGGTGTGCATGAGCTTTTATCAATTTCAAACGATTTCTGTTACATATGAAAATGTCTGGTTTGTTACAAGAATATATGGTATTTTCCCATAATTGTGCAATTATACGACAATTTATTTCAGAGACGAATAACTCACTGATACTGAATGATCATACCCCATTTTCATATTCAACTCCCTTTAAAAGTTATCTCCTTGATCAGTTCAGAACCTTTTATGAATGTCATCGAAAGCTGTGATTTTGTTTCCAAATTTTCTATTGGTCATTATTTTTCAGGTCCTTCCATTCCAAAGAAATCAAATATTTCTGTAAAATATGTGGAGAAGATTTCATGAAAATTGATTTGTATAAGAGTCATCTACGTAGCCATCTATTGATGGGCCATGTAAAACATCCAAATAAAAAAAAATCTGATCCTTTCAATAAGGCCGAAAAAAAAGGTGAATGAAAACATGTGTTATTTGAATGACTTCTAATTGTATTTTTTCAGAAATTGCTAAGAAGTTAAAACAGTTTGATACAAACTGCCATTTATCACGAGTTAAATGTAAAGTTTGCTTTGTCACATTTTCCTCCAGTAGAGCTCGAGATGAGCATCAAAAAATCCATGAAGATCCTTCACATAGCAATCGGTAAATGAAAATTTAAACAATATTATGAATTGTAATGGGTTTATATCTGTTTAGAAAATGTATATCACTCCCAAATTATACAGGTTTTTTTTATTTCATTTCTTATTTTTGTTAATTTTTCAGATGTGATATTTGTTTGGAAGTATATAAATCCCAAGATGAGTTGAAAGAACATGTTGCACGACATATCCAATATACTTGTTCATATTGTGAACAGAGGTTTACAGAAAGGAATTCATTATATCAACACATTCTTGAAGATCATCCGGAATTCAGGATGTGAATCATTTCAAGTTTAGAGAGATTTTAATTGTTTAATTTTAAAACACATTCGTGTAGATAAAAGAAATATTATCTATATTAGATGTTCATCAATTGCATTTTTTATGGCTGTATTATTTTTATTGAATAATAAATATATGGAGTGTTTTTATTTTATGAGTCCGCTTTAATTCGTTGAATATTATTTTAAAACAACTTTTTATTTGAGAAGTTGTCATTTTTAGAATGATTTCACTGTTGCAATAGGAGTGAGCTAAGTTAAATTTTGGGCATCAGCTTATTTCCTTCATTTATGAAATATAATGTTGGCATTTTGTAAATACCACTGTAATATCTTTACAAATATGATTCGTCATTGACTTTTTTCAGATGAATAAACCTCATACTATTTTCGGAAAGGTAGATTTTACAATTCAGTATGAATTAATGTTACTCATTATCAGAGATCCACAGATTTAGGTGCTTTTGTGATATTCTAAAAAGAAAAATGCTGACGAGTGATTTGAAGAAAGAGAAATTGTTGTCAAATAACAGATTTAATAAATAACAAACTAATCTTCTATATGTCAGAATATACAGGCACATAATGTAGACCTACATAAAAGCAAATGTAAATGCTTTCTCTGGCATAAAAAGGTATGAAGCTGCTTCCTCTCTAAGGAGAAGGATAAGCGTATTGTTAATTCAGGATAGGTGAAGACTTTCAATAAGTTGTATTCTGATTATTCATGATATTCACAAGTAACCAATTATAATTTGTGATTCAAATAATATAAACAAATATACCTTCAATTATTCGTTTCAATGAAGTAATTTATATAACCCAAATCCATATTTCAAATATACAAAAAATATTTTTTTTCTGGATAAGTTGAATTTTTTGAGTTTAAGTTGGAGATTTCATCACAAGACATTTATCGATAGAAAGGAATGTTATTTGATTTTTTTCAGAAATAATATTTAAAAAAATGCATGAAATTATATGCAGAGTTGACTGTCATTTTCAAAATTGTGGTAGGTAATTATAAATTCAAAATATTTTTCTTTATTGCATTAATATTTAAAATACCTAACAAAAAGTTCAATTTATTTATCTTTGAATGTCTAAAGAAGTAAAACTAAAATTAGATGTTTATTATTTCATGAATTAATTTTTTAATGTTTTTCTTGTCTCGGTACATATTATTTGAGGTATTACTTAGGAATAGTTCCACTTGGAATTCGAGTTACAGTGGTGTTTTTCAAAAGATAATTCCCCATTCAAAATTATTCTATTTTCCATCTATGTTCCACATTTTCGTTTTTATATGTAATGCAGTTATTTATATGATTGCACATATTATTTTCTATCACATATACCAACAGGAATTTGACAATCAAAACATTGCAATGCAAAGAACAACCCACAAAAATTGCCCTTCTTGTACATTGCTTCATACTACCCTTAATTTTGACGAATATTATCTAAATATTTTCAATAATAAAAAAAAAAAATTTATCTAATTTTTAATTTTATGTATGTATGTGTTTCAAATATAAATTTTAAAATATTTACATTTCTGATTCTTATGGTTACTACATTTTCAAGATATTTAAATCATGTGAGCAGTCTATCTTATGAGCATATCAAGTTTTCTCAGTGTAGTTACATGGAGTTTCTTCTGTTCCATTTTCCCCGCGAGGCAAAAAGTGATTTCAAATATTCTGATATGGGATTCATTAATATTAGTCATACCATTTCTTAAGGCAATAGTCATACCTACAAGAGTTACCCAAGTTTATTCGTCAGACTGGAAGGTCACCAAGAATTTTATTTCTAATGGAAAAGTGAATGTTTCCACATTCAACCACTGGATTTGTCTAAATAGGTCCAATAAAATGCAATTAATTGACAGTGAATCAAAACATTATGAAATAGGAGCTGATAATGCCATTATATGGTTAAAGGAAAGAAGGCGGACTGAGGAAGTTCGGCACATTAGAGAACAATCGCTGCAGAGCAACCCACTGCCCAAGCAACAGTATGCCTACCAAGCAGGAAAGTCTCAGACACAGCTCTTCTCCACCTCACACACATTATAGAGAATGACTAGTGGGCATTCCGCAATGGGGGTCTTCATTGTTATAGAAGGAGCTTTTGACTATACGTCATGAATTATCTGCCACGCTGCGGCGCGGCATGGGATCGATCCAACATGCTATCACAGCTAGTGGTAAGGACATAATTAAACGGGAGAACCGTTGTTGCCAAGGAATCAAGAGGGTGTCCATAGGAAGGAGTTCTGTCACCCCTATTATGGTTCCTGGTAGTCTACGAGCTTTCAAAGGAGCTAAATTAGTCAGGACTGTATACACAAGCTTATGCAGATGACTTGGTCATGCTGGCTCAAGATCAACCAGTAAACCTGCTAGGAGAAATCATTATGAAAGCTCTTAACAGAGTAGAACAGTGGTGTTCCTCCGGAGGGTTAAGAGTCAATCCAGAAAATGAGGTATTGGTACTTTTCACTAAGAAACGCAAAATAGGAACTGTTCCAGAAATACGTATCTCGGGAAGACAGCGTCCGTACAACGGTCGACGAAACACCTTGGAGTCATCATAGACTCTGCTCCTACTGGGCATGCAGAAGAGCCTTCGGCAAAACGTGTCGATTAGTCGCCCGATACTAACGTACGGAGGACTGGCACCACTAAGGTCAAGTCCAGAAATGAACTAGACAAAGTATACAGACTGGCTTGCCTAGGAATGACAGGTGCCACGAGGACGACGCCTACCAGAGCTCTAGAAGTTCTGTTAGGACTCAATCAATCAATATATACTTTATTGTCTGAAGAGTTGATTCTTATTGACAAAGCATGAAAATAGGAAAAAAGAGAAATATATAAGAAATGTACAGATAATTAGATACGTGAATGTCAAATGGATAAAATGTAGAAACATAAAAGATAAATATTACATATATGAATAAAAAACATATTGTCAATCTCCTTTAAAAAAGAAGGACTATTGAAACAACACATTATAAAATAAGATGTCATTAACAAATGGGTAACTGACAATTACCACCCTTAAGATTTAACAGCAGTCTTGTATAATAAATCAAAACATATGAGATAAAAAATACAATAAAATAAATGAATGTCAAGTGGATAAAATGTACGAACATAAAAGATAAATATTACATGTATAAATAAAAAACATATTGTCAATCTACTTTAAAAAAGGACTATTGAAACAACACATTATAAAATAAGATGTCATTAACAAAGGGTAACTAACTAACTAACAATTACCACCCTTAAGATTTAACAGTAGTCTTGCATAATAATCAAAACATGAGATAAAAAAAAAAATTCAATAATATAAATATCCAGTATCAAATCAATTCCCATAAGGAACTATAGTATATCCTCATAATATTCCTGCAGGTTATAATAAGCTTTCTGCAATAGAGCCTTTTTACAGTCTTTCGAAAGTTCTTCAGAGAAGTTATGTTTCTATAACTGGCTGGCAGATGATTATATATTTTTTTGCTTTCATACATGATGGAGTTTTTTGTCAGACTAGATTTAGGTAAGGGTAAGGGAACACAACCTTCATTTCTTGTTTTATGTTTTCGTGTTTCAGTAGGTGTTGAACCATATTTTGTGTGGATGAGGTATACAGTTTCCAAAATGAATAAACAAACGAGTGATAATATTTGTTGGCTAATAAAAAGTGGTTTGCAGTGATCGTGATATTGAGCTTTACACAGGTATCGGATTGCTCTTTTTTGTAGAATAAAAACACATTGAAACAGCTGGTTATTGCATAAACCCCAGAAGGCAATGCCATACCTCAAATGTGACTCAACTAGGGAAAAGTAGACCATCCTAGCCGAGGCTACGTTTAATTCTCTTGAAACAATTTTCATTGCAAAGCAGCTAGAGGCTAACTTCTTGCTCAAGGTCGTTACATGCTCATCAAATTTTAGCTTGTTGTCTATAATTTAACCTAGAAACTTAGTTTGTGGCTTATTTGTTATAATCTGGTTATCTAAGTACAAATTATCAAAGTCAAACTTAAGGGTGACTAGATTTGTTTTTTTTAAATTGAAACAGAGTCGATTGGAGTCACACCATTGCTTAATTTTTTCTAGATCGAGAGCAATTGATTCTTTCAAGTGATTTATGTCTTTGCTATGCCATAGAATGGAGGTGTCATCCGCAAAGAAAGTGAATTTTACTTGGATGCGAATGGTGGCTAGGTCATTTAGATACAATAAAAATAGAATAGGACCTAGAACCGACCCTTGTGGAACGCCCATTGCGACTTTGCCACTGTTAGAGTAGTTTTCCTGTATTTTTACTACTTGACTCCTTTCTGACAAATACGTGCGGAACCAGTCTAATGAGGAATTTCGGAAACCGTAAAATTGTAGTTTTTGCGGTAATATCTCATGGCTGACACAATCAAACGCCTTGGAGAAGTCGCAAAATACCGCCGCTACAGTTTCTCCATTATTCAAAGTAACATATGTATTTTCTAGCAACGAGAAAAAAGCACATTAGTGCTTTTCGAGTTTTGAAATCCAAATTGGGCATGGCTTAATATGTCATTTCTGGTAAGATGTACCATCATTCTTCTTTTGACTAGTTTTTCTATTATTTTGGATAATGTTGATAATAATGAAATTGGGCGAAAGTTCGAGGGATCATCTGGGTCACCACCTTTGTACAAGGGGATTACAACTGCTTGTTTCAAGCAGGAAGGGAACTGTCCCATTCTGAAGGAACTGTTAATTGCCTCAGCTAGGGTGAGTAGGACATGGTCAGGTAGACTTTGAAATTTTTTACAGATAGGCCGTCCATACCCGATGAGCTCTTATTTTTTATTTCATTGATAACCTCTTTCAGCTC
The DNA here is from genome assembly GCA_018342105.1 of Gonioctena quinquepunctata. Classification (NCBI taxonomy): domain Eukaryota; kingdom Metazoa; phylum Arthropoda; class Insecta; order Coleoptera; family Chrysomelidae; genus Gonioctena; species Gonioctena quinquepunctata. The sequence continues at coordinate 391,639 of JAFIRS010000123.1, forward strand.
AAATATGTCAGTATCTTCAAGGTGAAAATTTTGTGCAATGCTAACATACTTCATATAGTCTAAAGAGTCGACCTGTGAATTGAGATTGGCTGAGAGTTCGTGGCCTATGGAGCAATAGAAGTGTCTTCAGGTGAATACTGTATTCACCTGAAGACGATTACAGATACAAGCATTCGAAACGTCGTGAAAACCTTTCAAATACATTAAGACGATGGACGTCCGAAACGATAGTAATCAAGTATACATACCATGCCAAGTAATTTATCCACATTTACAAATCTTTTTCTTTTGTTGTCATTAAATAGAAATTGCAAGCACTTTAGTGTCTGTGATTGCAGCCAGGCGCAAAACAATGCATCATTTTAAGATTCCTTGTATGTCTCATTTATGTTTATAATATTGAATTTCCTGGGAAACTTTGCTTTCACCAATCAATAACGAAATTAAGCTAAGACAAACTTCCATCGAATTTGCCCACCAATTTTATATTCATCAATTATTTTGAAAATATACAATTTTATTGTAAAATTTTGATTATAGCTTGTTGAGAAAGGTTCATTGAATCTATTTCAACAGAAATAAATCTTAAGAAATTTGCCAAAGCATCTCAAAACAGGAGAGAGATTCGCGTAATTTATGGATCGTAATAGGCCTTTTCATTTAGATGATTTTTTAAGGCGCTTGCGCTCGTTTTGAGACCCAAAGTCTGATTGGCTATTGGGAAAGTGAATAGCCATTGGTTAGTTTTGAAATAACAATTTGAGATTGGCTTAGTTCAAAATTAGCGGTATTTTCACATTATGTCAACTTTATGACAAATGCACCTGCTACATTGGCGTTCGTAACTTTCTTTGAAGGTTAAGTACTTATTACCTATTTTATACCGCCAAAAACCTTTCATTTGTAGATAAAATAATGCACACGAATATTTTCTAATGCTGAGTTTTCTTCTCCATGTAAATTCAAGTCAACTATCCATAGAAAAACTCGGAAATATTTTATTTTCTTAAAAAAAAATCGCCTTCAATGCCGTTGGGTCTGACAGGTCTAAACAAACTTAAGTCATTTGCATCTAAATGAAAAAGCCTATTCAAAATCCCCGCTTAACCTCACTTATATAATCTATTCCACGATATTTCAATCTCTAATTCCGGGACATTCAATAAATATTTCAGATGTTTTCCATTTGATCGTCTAGAAGTGGACAGTAAAAGTATAATCAAGTTTGTGAGAAGGTCTTGAGCCGGTGATAAAAAGCAAATAGTGACTTGAACTGCGAGTTCGGGAACGCCTAGACGGTGTTGTAATGTAAACTAATCAGCCTTATGAACAGGGGACAGAGATACTTTCAATGTTTTTAGGAGTTGTCTATCATACCTGGCATTCTATCGCAGAGGATTTGTGTTTTAATTTTCAGGAACAAAAGCAATGGGCCTCAGTGGCGCACCCAGGGGGGAAGCAATGGGGCCACAGCTACCCTCCCCCAGAGATTTATAATAGTAAAAAAAAATAAGATTTTTATTATAGATAATAATTGTAAAATACGCTCACCTACAAATATAAAATAAGCCCACCTACTAATAGGCCTACCAACGTATGCTGACAGGCCTATTATGATGTACCACATTCGGGATGTGCGCAAGGCACCTACCGTAGCGAAACGATGACCGACGGTGTAATCCGAATTTGATTACACTTACGAGTCTCGTAAGGAGACGACTGTCTGGACAAGTCAATAGTCAATCGAAGTTGGTTAGCTAATCAATAAATCCCATCACAGATTCGAACATTTTACTACATAAAAATAGTGTTTTTTACGGCTAAAATATTTTTGTTGAAATACCAGCATATAATTAAGTAAATTTGTGTAAGATGTAAGAGTAAAGTAGAGAGTAAGTATCTAAAACTACTAACTACTGAAAGTTAATATATATATATTATTTAAACTGATGATAATTACGTAATTGTAAATAATAAACATATTACATATTTTTCAGAAAAACATGAGAGAGACAGGCATATCTTTACTCGGATATTTGGAACCTGAAAAATTTAAAGTATCCATTAAGAAATAATCAAACTGTAACTACAATTACATCGCAAGAAGCAATTTTTGAAACCCCCAGCACATCACATTTGCAAGAAAATCTAAATCCAGAAGAATTATTGCAAAACAGTTTTTTCGGTTAATTTCAGTTCTCTCTGTGAAGTCAATCTGATTGATGACATAGTCAGATGTCACTCGGAAACATCATAGAATAATACTCCACTGATGGGCACCGGAGGGGACGTTAATATGGCGGTCCCGAGTTCATAGATGTTGAGCTCGTTAAAGAACCCTACCTCTGAAACAACAGAGGATTCGGCAAAATTTTCGGTTGGGGGGAGTGTACTCACCGGCGTCGATGTTTAGCCCTGGTAGCAGAAATAGGCCGACGTTAAATAAAGTAATAAAAAGAAATACTCCACTAATGGGCACCGGTGGCTGGTCAGGTTGACGAGAGTCATATCGACGAGATAAGACGATAGAAAAATCTTTTGATAGTAAATTCAGTAAAATGGAAAAACAACTCGCCTCCATCGAAACTGCCCTTAGTAATACGTCAAAATGCGCATTTCAGAACAAGATTGAAATAGCACATCTGACAACAGAAATAATGGATCTAGAACAACACCAGAGAATAAACTCCATTAGAATTCAAGGACTAAGAGAAGAAGCGGATAATGAATATCTCCTTGAAAATACCTTACAATTTTTTGAACACTCTTTAAACATCAGCTGCACCAAACAAGAAATTGATTCCATTTTCAGAATCAATGGCCGTCAGGATGTGACGAAACCCCGTTCCATGATTGTGAAATTCGGTATCAATTTCAAGAAAAACGAAATAATAGGTGCTAGAAAGTTGCTCAAGAATAAAAACATCTCAGTGTTTGAGGACTTGAGTAAAAAAAAATTTCAACTATTGAAGATAGCAAAAGAAAAGTTTGTACCAAAGAAGGCTTGGTCTCTTGGAGGGAAAATTTTCGTATGGAGAGAAAAACACAACAAGAAAATCATCATTAATAACGAACAGGAGATATTCTTGACATTGATGCCTGAACTATTATTATCTTAGATTGAAACTTTAATTCTTATCGGATTTATTGGTAAAAACTACTTTAATATTTTTTGTCTCATTAGTTCTTACCTGCTATATACCTCGAAAAAAATAATAACCTCTGAATGAATCGTTCTACTATCCTAGAATAATAATCTCATTATATTATTGTACTTAACGGAGTTCCTACTACAGCTCTGAATAATGCCTCGTACCGAATTTATTAGTTTCTCCAATTTCAATGTAAGATCCCTACTAACCGGATTTGATATGTTTTCTGATTTTATGCAAGAGAGTGCTTAGATATATGTAGTCTTTCGGAAACCTGGCTCAACCAATCATTTCCAAGCCGAGCTATCAGCGTACCAGATTACAATCTAATGCGCAAAGATCGTCAGGGGAAAAAAGGTGGAGGTTTTGCTTTTTACATAAAGAAATCTATGAAATTTAAAATAGTTGATGATGGTAACCATAACAATAGCTCCTTAGAGACTTTCTGGATAAGTGTGAACATATCCGGAAAAAAAATATGCATAGGTACATTGTACAGACCTCCAACTATCAATCTAACAAGCTGCCTGATTGATCTAGAAAATATTATATCTTCTATTATACCACAATTTGACTTAATTATATTGGGTGGGGATTTTAATGTCGATATTCTGAATGAGACAAACAATAATACGAAAACACTATGGACCTTTTTCGAAAAATATAATATTTTTCAAAAATGTAATGAGCCTACCAGAATAACAGCAACTAGTAGTACTTGTATCGACCTCCTAGTCTCAACGGATTCTGATGTTATAAAAAATGTGACAGTGTTCAAAATGGATGGTATTTCAGATCACTGTTTAGTCAAATGTGAAATCAAATGTAAAAAACAAACATACAAGTGAAGCTAATTTAAAGCGTGTAAAAAGAAAAATATCAGCCCAAGTTCGTCAGTTTCCGCGACTTTTCCCACTTCAACTATAATAATTTTCTTAGAGATCTGGACAGTATTGATTGGGATTAAATATTTGATATGGATGATATGATCTCTTATTGGAATGTTAATGTCAATCATCTTTTTAATATACATGCACCTTACATAACTAAACGTGTCACTAAACCCCCCGCTCCTTGGCTCACTCCGAATTTAAAACTTATAATAAAATTGTTTTTTTTTTTTTATAATAAATATAAACATTTAAACACAGTTGAATCCTTCAACGAGTACAAAGACTTGAGAAATTTTGCGAATCGATGCATTGAAGCTGAGAAAAAAGCATTTTTGCAGCATAAATTCAAGTCGGACCCCAAACTTTTTTGGAAATCCTTGAAGTCTTCAAATATTTTGAAAAAATCCCATGGCTGCGATATTGATATAGATCCTAGCGCCTTCAATGATCATTTTTTGAACTCTGTTCCAGATTTGCAACCAACAGATAACAATATTTTGAGTAAATATGATGGTATATATCCAGAGTTGAAAGGTGAAACTTTTTCTTTAAACCCAATAACAAATGATGAGGTGGAACAAACTCTTCATAGAATCAAAACACGGGCAAAGGGATCGGACGATATCAATCTAAGAATGCTAGAAATTGTGTTCCCGACATTAACCCTGTTTTTAGTTCATATAATTAATACTTGCTTTTCAAATGCACTTTTCCGAAATCTTGGAAATATGCCAATGTCATACCCATTCCAAAAATTGAAAACCCGAATGATATATCACAATTTCGACCGATTAGTATTTTACCCACTATCTCAAAAATAATTGAAAGATTAGTATCTGACCAATTATCATCATATTTTACGCAGAATAAAATATTGTCAGCAACAGTCAGGATTCAGAAAAAAAATACCACCAACGGCGTTGCTCAAAGTAACTGATGACATTTTTACATCTATAGACAATACAAAAATTACAAGCTTAATACTACTCGATTTCAGCAAGGCATTTGACACGTTGGACCACAGTATATTATTGAAAAAACTTAAATATTTCGGTTTAGATGATAAGTCAATATGTTTCTTCAAAAATTACTTGAGTGGGAGAAAACAGAGAGTGGTGATGGGGAAAAAAATGTCCAACTTTGAAAATATTTCTAGGGGGGTTTCACAGGGAAGCATCCTGGGACCATTATTATTTTCAGCGTATTCTGCGGATTTCGCTTCCTTTTCAAACTATTGTCAAACTCATCAATACGCTGACGACACGCAATTGTATTTTTCATTCTCAACATCTGAAAGTTTTCTCGCAAGTGTTAGTATCAACGAAGACCTTGAAACTATTGCCTCAGTGTCGAAATCACATAAGCTATTGCTGAATGAATCAAAAACCCAACTAATATTGTTTGGTCAAAACGACCCAAATTTCGAAATAACTTTGAATGGGAAAACACTGACCATTGTGAAACAATGTAAAAACCTTGGTCTTCATCTGGATACGATATTGAAATTCGATACGCATGTGTCACAACTGGTGAAACATAGTTATTCTACTCTAAAATTATTATATATGAATAGACTTTATCTCACAAATAACATTAAGCTAATATTATGCGAGTCTTTGATTATGTCTCGTTTGGCGTATTGTTCCGAAATATACTGGCCCTCCCTTCTAGCAAGGGATAAATACACTTTACAAAAGATACAAAATTCTTGTGTGAGATACTCATGTGGAATGAGAAAATATGACCATGTTTCCTCAACCTATGAAAATATGAAGATTTTGAATTTAGAAGAGAGATTTTTTAGCAGACTACCTGACTCTTATATCGAATCAATCATTTCAAAACACCGGCCTATCTCCTAGACAAACTTATGAAACTTGGGGACTATCACTGTCTGACAAGACTAGAGATCTCTATTGTATCCCTAGGCACACTTCCACACGATTTAAGCGGAGCTTTTCAAACAGTGCAGTGAAAATTTTCAATATTATTCCTACGCACATTAAGTCGCTTCAAAACTGGCATAACTTTAGGAAGCATATCAAGTCCTGGATTCTTTCAAATAGACATTTAGTAGCTCAATTATAATAAATATGTGAAAATTACTTTATGTGTACAAGGAGGCATTCAGTGTATTTATACTGTCGCGGCATTGCGCTGTATTTGCAAGTAGTGGAGAGATTGAGAATTGTTCTTATCTCTTCCTTTTTCACCTCAATTGAATGAAAATCATACTGTATTATTAAAACTCTATCGCAATTTTTAACGTTATTAAATTATATCCTCCTGGAGAAAACTCGGAAGTTTATGCTCTTCAGGGAGAAGAGGAAGTTGCTGCCTTCACAGATTGGCAACAAAAGATTAAATTCGCTCATGATAATTAAATCTGAAAAGGACCTCTTTGTGACTCGATGGATATTCAACATATAATACGTGCGTGGACTGAGTTAAAAACACGAAGAATACAAATTTTACAGTGAATTGATTTGTGTATTGAACAATACATTTTATAATGATTATGTGAATAATTTCTTTGTTTCTAACGCCTACAAACCCCCAATAATACGCCTTTGGTTCGTGCCTGAGGAAGACTAGACAAGACGAACAAAATTAGACAGAGATGGAATCCTATCTCAAATTAAATGCCCCGGGAGAATTCTCGGAATAATGAAACCCCTTCTTGACCTACAGGTAAATATACCTACAACTGAAGGGGTTACGGCAATACCTCCATTTTGATTGATGACGTTTGTTATGACACAAATCGCCAACTTCACAAAATCTCAAAATTAAGTAGGAAATTCAATAATACTATTCTACATAAAACTCAAGCATTCAATAATTCGCTGTGAGCAAGACTGGTATTGCCCTCAACAACACTCTCTATCAACAAAATATTGTGTATTACTTATACAGTACAAGGTATAAGTTCACTTAGTTCTTACAGTGCATTACATTTAACATTCATTCACATGTAAGGCCCATCAAGGGCGCACCCATAATTACATTTTAGGGGGGATGGGCGGCATAAATCAACATGTAACATTTATGTAAGAAACAAAATAATGTATTCATTAAAATAAACATAATATAAAACAAAACATATTTTTACCTATTATAGTAGGGCTGGAGTGGGAGTAACGAGTCCTAGTTTTAGGCTCTCAAAATGCCTAGGCAAAGCCCCAACAATTTTTTAAGAAGAAATCCATGCTATAGAAATTTGTACCGAAGAATGCCTTGCAAGAGGTTCCGGGGAGGAAGGGGGCAAATATATATATTCTATCAGATAGCCAATAAGCATTAAAAGCTCTAAACTTGTCAGTGTAGACTGACTTGGGACTGCAAACTCTCCCTAAGACAACTGGCTACGAACAATCAGGTTACCCTGATGTAGGTGCCAGGTCACAAGGGAATCAAAGGCAATGAAGAAGCAGACAGCCTTGCCAAGGAATGGGCAAACACTCAATTTTCTGGACCAGAACCCTTCTGTGGTCTCTCACATTGAAGAATAGTTTCGGCGCTGGGAAACTGACCTAATTGAAAACCATTGGAATGAGGTTCCAGGACAAAGACAAGGAAAGGGCTTCTGGGCCCATCGCCAGGAAAGCTAAACAGCTTCTCGAGTTGGACAAGAAAGACTTGAAACTGGTAACGGGGCTGCTCACTGGACATTGTCCTCTGAGATATCACCTCAATAGAATGGACAGATCAGACATTGAACTGTGCCGTTACTGCAAGAACTTTGCTGAAACTGCAGTTCACCTACTTTGCGACTGTCAAGCATTATTTTGCAAAAGGCTTAATAAGTTCCTCGAAGGGGTTTCGATAACGCCCTCAGACATCAGGAACCTAGCTCCCAGGCAGGGACCCGTACTCAAATGAAATATTGGTTTCGGTTCGGGTCCAAGGAAAATTGAAAATTTCGGTCTCAATTCAGTTACGGTTCTCAGAATATAATTTCGGTTCGGCCAATTTTTTTTCGGTCCTCAGGGTTCTTTTCGGTCCGTTTCCTTTATATGTAATATGTAGAAAACGTAATATAACAGGATTTTTAGATGCCGTATTTAATACATGTTATACGTATAGATTAGATGGGCAAAATAAATAAATAGTGATAATATGGCATGTAACAATATATAATTATTATTAATTCTTTGTTTTTTATTTGAATTCATTTTCCAAATTATTCGCCTGTGGATTTTCTTTTTTTTTCCTTCAAGTGGAGCTCTTTATCCCCAATGATAATTTAAAAAACTCAACTCAAAAGGTCAGTGCTAACCAAACAACTATTGCGCACAAACATATCAAATGCGCCACACATAAACATAAAACAAATGAAGTCTTTCCACAAAACATAGTGGAGTATGTTTTTTAATTGCTTTATTTAACGTCGGCCTATTTCTGTGACCAGGGCTAAACACCGACGCCGGCGAGCACACTCCCCCCAACCGGAAATTTTGCCGAATTCTCTGTTGTTTCACAACATCTATGAACTCGGGACCGCCATCTTAACGTCACCTCCGATGGACGGCGTATAATAATAATAATAATAATAATAATATCGTCTTTATTCATTTAAAAATAGAAGTGAAAACATCTTTTTTAAAGTGTTGGCGACATTCGGCTACAGCCGTTTTTCCATGCAACCAACAAAAAAAAACATAGTTATGAACATAACAACAACAAAAAATAGATTTATACATATACTAGAATGAATGTTTTGAATAGAAAGCAGATCAGTGGACAACGGTAGATAAAATATTTTCATTATAGGTTGAATATTATTTATTACACTTTTAAGATTATCTTGCAGAAATGTTGTTGCTGTATCCAAAACAATTATGAATTATTTTCTAAAAAAATGGTTAATGTCTAATTCAATTGTGTTTTCTCTTGACTCATCAAGTTTTCAGGGAGCAACACATCTTCTGTGATGTCTGCGAAAATCATCCTCTGGCGAAACACCGTTTTTTGTGAAAATGTTTTTGCACTTTCAATATGTTTGTCCAATTCATTATCGCTGTTTCGAATTTTTGAAAGACTTGTTATTGTGCCTTTTACCTCTAAAACGCCATCTATATTTTAAGTTTGTCGATTCCATAAGCTCTGTTACAATTTTCAGTTTGTATAAAACTATTTTGAGGAACATCAAACTGCTTAAACCATAGGCTTTTCCTTTTGTCACGCGATCTATATTGAGGTGATTTTCAATGTCATGTAATGCCGCCGTTATTTTTTCAAAAGCTATATTAACAGCCTGAAGACTTTCATCTCTAGCTGTACACCTAGTCTTCGATAAAAATTTAATAATAATGCATTCTCAAGTTTGGTTTTGAGGAACTGGTGTCTTTTATTGTTTGAATTGAAAAACACGTATAACTCTTCCAGGATATTGAACATATTAAATATTACTGGGCTTGCTTGACAGCAATATTCAACAGCAGTGTTAATCCTATGAGCTTGACACGGAACATATATGACTGTATGACCAACTATTTCACTCAACTTTTGTTGTGTTCCTTTGAATTTTCCCGACATATCAGATGCAAAGTCATAGGATTGAAAAGCCAGTTTTGAGGCAGTAGTGTTAAGTTTCTGCATATATGCATAATTTCTTTAGCAATGCTATCACCCGTTTTATCATGAGCTTCAGAAATGGAAATGAGTCTCTCTTTTGGATAACCATTTTTATCTACCATCCTTATAACTAAAGACAAAATATCTTTTTGTGAGGAATCCGGGGTATGGTCGGCCATAATAGTAAAAAATGGAGCTTTCTCATCTATTTCTTTTATTATTTTATTCCGGATTTCACTACCAATAAGTTCGATAAACTCATTTTGCGACTTTGAACTTGTATAGGTTGTATGGTAAGCTCGAAGTTTTTTGTTGTTCAGCCAGTGTTTTATTAAAGAGTTATGCCGGGAAAAAAGTGACACAACTTGATAAAAATTTTCATTTTTAACATCATTTCCTCTGAGAGCAAGTCCCTGGCACGCTAAAGTTGTAGATATATCAATTAAAATCTTAACAACAGCAGTATTTTCCGAGATAATTCGATTTTCTTCTACAAGAATGTTGCGCTTTGTTTTATCCAAAAGTATATCGATGTGTCTTGGATGTGTCACTTGGAAATTTGGACGAAATTGGTTGATGGGGATCAAGTTCTATTAAATACGTTTTCTGAGCATCATTCTGAATTGGTTTTCTACACCCAAGGATCATGGGGTACTATTGAATTATCTTTAGCTGTATCATCAACTACGAAATTTATAGCTAGATTATTGTCACGTTGTGAAATATACTTGGCGAAATCGTTCAAAACGTTTTCATAATACTCTTTTACCAATGTTACACATCGTCTACAACATCGTCATCACGTGAATGTCTGGAAAAGTGTTTTAAAGGATTAACTAAATCAAGGAGATATATCAAATTTCCCGTGCTCTCCAGCCATATATTTTTACCATCATAGTGACTTTTTCACGACTATCATATGCTTCTGGATTAGTGGCCGGTCTTTCTATATTTTTAGAACATGATTGTTCATCTAGAAGTTAAAAATAAATCATTAACGTAGAAGTAGAAAAACGATATATTATCCACTTATCTCTATCTGTATCAGAATTGTCAGTATTTACCGAAGTATTCATATTGTATGTGTAGACTCAACTTGAAATTCACTTTCAACATTCCTTGGAAAAATCGTGATTTTTATTTAAAAAAAAATATTTCTTCGTACTTTACTTAACTTTTTCCAAACTCGCAGAACACTCGTACAATTTTCTCCTCTTTGTCGCTATAACGAAGGGATTTTAAGGTGCGCCAACATTTTTTATTTGTAATATTTTTCCCGAGTGACTATTTTTTTCGTGACCCGGCCCTGGTCTTGTTGACGTTTGTTATGACACAAAATTGACAACTTTATAAAATCTCAAAATTAAAGGGAGAATTCAAGAAATGAAGGATATCCTACATAAAAAAACTCCAAACTCAAGCATTCATGATTTCAAATGCGAGTTATCAATCAATTATTCATGAATTTTTTCGACTTTACCACTTATGTTGGCAGTATTGTCCTAATTCCAAATGAAACATAATTTGGAACTGGCAACTGTGCCAATCTCGAGTTAAAGGTCCGAGGTCATTGGGCGGAGCTTCCTATCTGTGTGTATAATCTGTTGGGGTCAAATTTTCGAAACCTTGTTTTTGTGCTTGGTGCTTATAATGTCATTTCTAAGCGGTAAATTCAAACTGCCTTTGAAATAAATGAGAGTTTAAAAACTAAAGAACACGCTTTAATAGAAAACTAAACTAAAAAGTAGAAAATAATTTTAAATGAGTTTGAAATGGGAATACAGTGATTAACAACAAATTTATTTCATCATAAAAAAGCGTGGGGTGCTTGATAATTGTTGTTAATATTTCATGGACAGATATTGGTAAAAGTAGAATCATTATGAAAATATCTTAAAAGCACCCCACGCTTTTTTACGATGAAATGAATTTGTTGTTAATCACTGTATTCTTATTCCAAACTCATTTAAAATTATCTTCTACTTTTTAGTTTAGTTTTCTATTAAAGCGTGTTCTTTAGTTTTTAAACTATCATTTATTTTCAACTTTTTAGTTTTGTTTTCTATTAAAGCGTGTTTTTTTAGTTTTTCAAACTATTATTATTTAATTTTTTTAACTATTATTCTCCAATTTTGAATAGAATCGGACCATAATCACAAAACTCGTCCGCCATTTTAGAGCCGCCATCTTGAATTTTTCAATTTTGACAAAATAATCATAATCTCCGACCCCAAAAACCCCCACATACCAATTTTGAATAGAATTGGACCATAATCACAAAACTCGTCCGCCATTTTGGAGCCGCCATCTGGAATTTTTCAATTTTCACAAAAGAATCATAATATTGGACCCCAAAAACCCCCACATACTAATTTTGAATAGAATCGGGCCATAATCACAAAACTCGTCTACCATTTTGGATCCGCCATCTTGAATTTTCCAGTTTTGACAAAAGAATCATAATCTCTGACCACGAAAACCCTCAGATACCAATTTTGAAGCGAATCGGACCATAATCACGTGTGCCATATTGGAGCCGCCATTTTTTTTTTTCAAACAAAAATGTCCTAATGCATGCTAATATAAAGCGTGTAATAAAAACATTCCAAATTTCCAATTCAATCAGTGATCAAAAACCGATATGAGGAAGTATTTTGAATGGTTAATAACAATGGGAGTAGGGAAGTTCCGCAGAAGTTGTCAACTTAAGGAAAAACCTTCAGAACTTCTGCCTCTCAATGGCAATAAGGAACACGCATGATTTTATTTTAATTTTTTTCTGCCTCAGTTCGGTATTCAAATATTACATTTTATGAAAATAATTTCTCAAATCCCAAAATTTTGTCATGAAGCGCTTATATATTTCCTATATCAAATGTGTCATTCATAGAGATTTCGTTTCTAAAAAGGTAAAACATTGATAACGATTGGCGTTTGGTTCGGTTAGCGGTTGACGTTAAAATGACATTGTTGTTTTCTGATTGTCTGAGTTGTCATCCACCAGCCAATCAGGAAACGAAGATGTCATTTTAACGTCAATCCTACCAGAACCAAACGCCAATCGAGAGCGGCTTTTGTTTTTGTAAAGTTATCGTTCTGTGTCTGTGTTCTGTGAAATCCCTCCACTCAAGACATCTATTCAACTGAAAGACAGGAGAAGAGAGGTGTTTTCTGGCGTAAAAACGTATTCAATCTTGCATTTGAATACGATTCTACGTGACGTCATTATTATCACGAACCGCAAGAATGCATAATTTCAAATACGATTCAATAATGAAACCTAAACTAAGAAATTTTCGGTAGGCAATAAAACTCTCACGATTATTAGTGGACAGTGGAATGCCCCACTATCAAGATTTATTTGGGGTATTATTATAAATTATGACAATCACAAAACAACGAATTATGTTTTGAATACATGGGCGCCAACAGCTAAGGACCCTGCATCCTGAAGAACTGTTCAAGGAATATCTTTAGGGAGTAAATTCATCACATTTCGTGAAAAACGATTGAATAAGAGAATACACAATAACAACTGATAACAACGGAAGTCAACAAACAAGAGAAAGAAGAATATACAAAAATATAAACACTTTCACACTGAAAATAAATCATCGAGTATATTCAATTTGCACAACCCCGATGAATTTATAACAATTGGAGGTAGAAGTTTTTGAGGGGTTTTTGAAGTTGGTGACTTGTGTGGAACTCCGCTGTTGAAAAAGTATATGAGACAACGCACTTTGTTTGTAAACAATAAAACTTAACACACCAAACAGAATATTGGAGGTTGATTGAAATCACACCAGATAACTGTCATTGCCATAGACATTTTGTTATGCAGGTAAGCTGTAGTCAAAGAGAGTAAACGTTATCTGAATAGGAGGTCTAGCCAATTAGAATCTTGTAGCATTAACCAGTCATAGTGACGGACATGGACATGAGTACAGCTGGCCCACGTAATATACAGAGTTGTCCAATATACATTCAAGAGCCTGTAACTCTCAGATACCAAGGTGCGGAGTGCGCTAGTCCGCCACTGTCCAGAGATAATGGTGGCCATGACATGTCTATATACGTCACTATGACTCACAAATGAGCTTTCATCTCTTTCTATTAGTGTCACCATTGTCTTCTGGGAAATAGACTCTCCTTCTCAGATAACGTTTACTCTCTTTGAGCTGGAGTGACTATTCTGTGTAGTCAGAATGTTCTGTGGTTTTAGAGTGCATTCAAAGAGTAGAATAATAATCTTTGGTGCATTCCAGGGTTCTTATTATTAGAACGGGGTTACGAAATAAGTGAGCATTTGGACAAGGGGGTGACTGAAGAAAGGGAGAGGCTACGTCATTGGAGGGAAATTAAGTTGGCTATACTGAATTTGGTAATTTTGGTTATATTTGCATCAATGATAATACCACGGCAGTGTCAGTAGTGTCACGGAGATTCAGCGTTCGGAACCGTACGATAATTATCGTACACATACGATAATTTTGTGCCTACGTACGATGTACGATAGCATATTATTATCGTACGCAGATTGTACGATAATTTCTATCATGATGCAAAATTTGAGAATTTATATTATTTCACTCATGCGCTGATAGTCTAAATCGCAGTAGCATGATTTTATTTTGTACAATAAAATCTTGGGAAAATACCGGGAAATACAAGTTCTCTATTCCTATTAGTTCTTACATCCGCTCTCTAAATTACCGCGGATGTAGAGGAATTTAATAATATTTTAATGCCAAACGATTTCTAAGTGATAACACAAATAATTAATCTTTATGAATACGTTAATTATATTAAATTATTTTTTTTAAACTATATTAAAATATAAAAATAATATTTTCTGTTTTTATGAATATAAGTGTATATTGATATATAAAAGAAATTCTTTCATTTTTCATTTCACTACCCATTCATATCCATTTCTTCTTTATAAATACAAAATTTTGGCGTGTTTCATACCCAACTTGCATGGGAACAGTGAAATTTTGTCTGAGTGAATTTTAAGCTTGGCGCGTTTATTGAACTTAAAGTGGAAAGGGAATCAGTTCAGGTCTGTACCACTGTAGCACTGTACCACGTGTAAAACATTTGGGTTTCAGTGTTCTGTTGTTTGACAGCGGTGGTTTAAAAAAGATAAACTATAGAGTACTTGCATGCATATTAATATTACATTTTATATGATTTATTTATCTATAATAGACATTATCCTAAAAAATACGATAACTTCGATCCGTGTACGATAATTTTACGCCCCTGGGTACGATAGTCAGTCCACTTCAAGTTGCTAACGCTGCGGAGATTATTCATTGTCATTGTTTATCTTTGGGAAATTTCTGATTCCGAGTGATTATTGTTTGCTTCTCGTATGTTTAATGTATATTCTTAGTTCATTACGTTTTCGTTTGTTATTATTAGTGTATAGTAGGTTATTGTTTACTAGAATATCAATTTTTTCATTAATTTTAATTACTTATTAGTTGAAAATGCCGGGACAGGTGCTTTGTTGAATATTGTGACAACACGTCTACATCCATCTTCGCTGATGGTACATTGAGTTTCCATAGATTCCCCAAGAATCATACACTAAAGCAGGCATGGATCAATTACTGTAGGAACTCCAAAGACAATATATAAATGATAGCAAAATGTATAAAATATACCATTTGCTCATAACATTTGAATTTTTTTTCCCACCCTTTAAAAACCAAGCAAATTTAAATCACGCTGAGCCTAACTAGTGTCAACATCAGAGTGTGATTTTGATTTTTTTACTATTGTTCGAGAAGAATTTCTCTTCAGAGGATGCAATTTCCTCAAATTGTAACAACAGAAATATCAAATTCTTGCATAAAGAAAACTACAACTTTTGTCTCGAGTCTTGGTTTATTAGTAACAAAAATAAAGGAAATTAGACAAAAGTTGTAGTTTTCTCTCTTCAATAATTCAACATGAATTTCCACCAAATGAAGAATCGAACAAGTTAGAAATATTCAAGCTTCGTATTTGAAATACATTTCCACACTAAGCTTTTCAATCTCAGATTATATGATTCTTCCAACTTTTTTGGTGGCTTGTAAAAATTATCGGCACCTTTTTCGTTTTTTGAAACATCTCCCTTTATATGAGTTCACATTTTCATCACTACAGCCACTTTCATATGATGCATCTATTATAAAGAGACTAACATTCAGAACCTATAGAATATATTAATAACAAATATGTATCAATAACTTTCAATCACACGCATTTTTCAATTTACTCGCATCGCACCGATTGGATTCAACATAACTACTTTCATTGTAAATTCAAACTTGGCGCCTCCCCTCCAATGACGAAACAAGATGCCGGACAAAATCGGTGACATTTCATAACCCCGTCCTAATAATAAGAACCCTGGGTGCATTCACTAATATAATAGCTTTCTTTTTGCCATGTATGTATCACCGGAGCTGCACCGGGACACGAAACACAGAGACCGACCCGTTCTTTTGGGGGGGATTGGCGTGGTGGGTTTGCGTCCGACTCATGATCGAAAGGTCGTGAGTTCGATTCTCAGCCGGGGCAGAAATTTTTCATTTAATTTAAGAGAATTAAATGTTAAATTTCGTAGCCGGGCCGAGGATGGTCCTCGACGATTCGGTGTTGCGTTCAAATTAACAGTGCTGCTCCTAGGTGGCGTATGGAGTTAGTAACAAGGCCTACCCAGAACACTGTGTGAATGATACATTCTACGTTGTGATTGTCCCGCCGTGATATGACGAGCATGTGCATCAATATATATGAATAATAAATAGAAAGGGATGTAGTATTGCCTAGAGCAAGACCAGCTGCATTCCTATGATACACCTCCCTGTCTATGGGAACTGATTTCTCGCAGGGGGTTTGTCCTATATGGCACCGAGTGGAAGCCGACGGACAATAATGTTAGAGAGAGAGAGACACAGACCCACAGAACTATAACACTATGTTATAGTTCTGTGGACAGACCCGTTTTTTTAGGTCGTGCTTAAAGCCCCGGAGCAACTCCAAAAACCTTTCCCTGCCCTTTTTGGTTATGTATAATGTTTATGTTTGACTAGCATACGCAGTTTGCAATAACTAATGTTATAATCTCTGGTAAAATCACTTACAAAATAAAATGCATAGTATGACTAAAAATAAAGAGTTTCAAATAAATTATTACGATAAAAATATGTATAATATTTTTTTTTTCACCAATCAACAAATATCTATATGAATATTTATCAATTATTAAGATTTCTAAAATTCTTCGAAATAAATGCAAATTCCAGATCAAAATCAAACCTTGTGCGCATGTGCAATATGTTTATCGTAATAAATCGTAATACACTCCTTAAAATGCGTTTTATTAGGGAGTAGCTCAGGTGCAAGAAACACGGTACAGCTCCGGTGCACGAAGCTCCTTCCCCCACTCAATAAACAGTTCCTCTCCGAAGCGAAGTTTTTACGAGAAATTCCATAGGCGTATCAAATGATTCAGTAAAAGCGATACACAAGACGTATCATGAATTTGAGAGCATTCGCCATAATTTCTCCTTCCGCTACTGAAAAGTACTTACCGCAAGGAAACAGTAAACAAAATTGAATAAACTACACTAGAAACCCACTTATTAATGTAACCTTCCAACCGCTGCATGTTATGACACTGATACAAATAGAGTAAACATCTGAGTAGGAGAGTCTATTCCCCATAAGACAATGGTGACACTAATACAAAGAGATGGAAGATCATTTGTGAGTCATAGTGACGTATGTGGACATGTCATGGCCACCATTCTCTCTGGACAGAGGCGGACTAGCGCACTCCGCACTCTGGTATCTGAGAGTTACAGGCTCTTGAATGTATATTGGACCACTCTGTATGTTACGTGGGCCACCTGTACTCATAGCCATGTACGTCACTATGACGGGTTAATGCTACAACATTCTAATTGGTTAGAGCTTATTAGGACCTCCTATTCAGATAACGTTTACGCTCTTTGACACTGATACACATGATGACAATCGTGTCCACTTGCGTTTTCCCCCTATACCTACCATTGTGCTGTCTCAATACTGAATTCACTCTACTAACAAATATCCGAACGCACCTTCGTAACTTCAAATTTCAAAGGCCTCCAATAAAAAAGCAAGTAAATAATAAGAAGGTACGCTGGTCGCCATATTTTGTCCGAAATTTGCGTTTGGTGTTTTTTTATCAATTTTTCGCTTTTATTGTTTGTTTTCATGTGGATTCATCCAAATATTTGAAGTTTGTGTCTCTTCCGAAAATGCCTGCCTGTTGTGTTCCATATTGCAAAAATAGGTCTGATAAAGGCATAAGATGTTTTGCTGTGCCACAAAGTGGTAGAAACAAGGAAAGGAGAGACCAGTGGCAGAAACATATTAAACGAGATGTTTTACCAATAAATGCATTTGTTTGTGAAGTTAGTACATATATTGTGAACAATTTTCTTTCAATAAAAATAAGGCCTTTGATGGAATTCGAAATGAATCATCGTGAAATCTAAGATCTTTGGACTAGAATTTTGGAAGTTTGTAGTTTAAATATATTGTTGACTTATTTTACAGAAACATTTCACAGAAGATCAGTTTGAAAATAAGAGGTTGGACAAGAAGAGACCACTTAAACGTACAGCGATACCAACATTGTTTCCTGATGAACCTCAAATGCATTATAACATAGGAAAAAGTATGCCCTTTCAGTTTTCTCCACTCATTAATTTTCATTACATTTTTCAGTTAATGAAAGTAATTTTATTTTTTATAGAGGAAATAAAGGATGAAGTGGAGATTGAGATGAAAAAATTTGAGAATAATTTGGCTATTATTGAGCAAGCTGAGAGGAAGACTATCTTTGAAAAGAAGTTTATAAAATGCAGAACATGCCTTGAGGACAAAAATACAGAAAACTGTTCAGTTATGAAGAAACTTCTTTATGGTAAAACAATAAAGCAAATGATGATTGAATGTGTACCCCAAATGGTAAGGCATTGCAATAGACCAAAAGCCCATGTCACTTTTCAAACGTATCAAGTTTACGCATACTGACCATGGTAGTGCTTTGCACAGGTGCCATTTTGGTAAATAGCCGACACTCGTGTGATTTGAGACATGCCGTCGGTCAATATTAATGAATTCGTACCTCCTGATCACGAATCTGAAGTCAAAACATGGTGGTCACAAATATTTTCCGAGATACAGACCTTCAAATGTCAAAATAATTAATTTCTCAGCTCTATTTTCGGCCACTGAAAAACACTCAACATTCGTCTTTTAACCAAAACATCACACACACACACATACCCTTAATCACGTGTTTTTAGCACATTATTGTAATGAAAGCAGCCATTTTCCAATAAAATCACCCTTCTTCACACAGGCACAGATTCAGGATTTCATTCAGAGGGGGCATTTTTTGTGTAATAACTTATCTTTCAGAAAATTTGTATCTAAAAAATCTAGAAATCCATAATGCAGATCCTGTCGAGAAATGCAGTTGAATTTTGCTCTGTCTTTAGAAATATGAAATAAAAACTCATGGGTGAAGACATTAAAAAATTTATTTAATTTGAAGAAATGTAGGTAATGTAACGAACCTAGGCCGGACCTGTCGCCTCGCGCGTTGCCGTCGACAGCGATGAGATCATCCCCGGAGATATTCGAGAACCATCCAGTCACGACGCGGCAGATAACAACGGTCGATATTGGAAATAACTGGAACATGCTGGGCACCAACCACCAGAATTGGAAACATCGAGAATGCTGTATCGGAGATAAATAGACAGCCCTCAAGAGGGAGAAGACAGTCTGAACGAGCCCATACCATCGAGCTACACAGTGGCGTAGTAATATAAATTAAGTTGTAGATTAAGTGTTAAATAAATTAGTTAAACCAAGTTAAGTTTATTTACGTTACAGTAATGTATTTATATTATTATAATAGTTATTCTTAACTTGAAAATCAAACTCCAATCTCTTCTTACGGCCAGTCTTTGCAAATCTTGTAATAACTTTCTCGGTATCAATAGAAATATGCCAATGGATGTGCATAAGGGCAAGACCTAGAAGGCGGTTTTCTGTCATGGTCAATGTAAGTAAGTAGTAAGTAATTTATTGAAATAGGCAAGCCTAATATACCTACAAACAGTAGTAACAGATATTTCATTACAATAACATTAAATTAAAAGTAAGTTAAAAACTATTTTTTTTTTAATTTTGGAATCAAGATTTAAAACTTGAAGTGCAGCATTTACAATATGTTCCAATAACAAAGCCTTGTAGCTTCTCAAATTCTGTGATCCTTTCACATTTTTTGGTAGCTTAGTGAATTCATTCAGGCCTTTAAAAAATAGAGAATTTATTTGGTTCTTTAAATTTAATTTTTCAAAATGGAATTAATTTGTTGACCTTGTAATATCTTTCATACTTATGTAATTTTACCTTTTATACGAAAACTATTGTAGAAGGGCAGGACTGTAAACTTATAGGGGACACTGATTCTATGACCACTCTATCCAAAATCTCTATCCAATGAATACCTTCACTCAATTATATCCGATACGAGAATAATGTAAATGTAAAGATGAGAATGAATGTTGTAAGAAAGGGGTATGAAAATTCCTGACTTATCCAAGCTAGTAGAGCAGTAAATGGAATATGGGAGCAGCTTCGTTTTGCATGAAAGGTCACTCCATCGCGAAGATAGTTTCGGTAATTATTAGCACGTGTGGCTATGGTAACATCAATTGTCGGAATGTCATGCAACGACAACACTCGACAAAATCATCACAAACAAATCGTGCTTGTTAGTTGATTGTTGGCGCCCAACGAACTAAACTATCTGTTTTGACTGTATTCTCAAGTGCGCGGGAGGAAGGAGCTGCGGAGGAAAAAAACGCATGGAAAACAAACAAATAATTTGTGGTGGCGCGGACTCTATGCACATAAGCTTTTTTTATTTTAGTAGTAGTACGTCCTAATGACAATTTCAAAATATTGAAATTGGTAAAAAAAATTGCTTTGGTTTTGCAGGGGGGGAGGGGACAATTGTACCCATTGCCCCCCCCTGGATCCGCACCTGTCTTCACAACATGAATAGATCATCTGATTCCATCTCATAACCATCAAACACTTTGTGATTTTTATTTTTGAGATGTTGATTGAACTCTGACTGTTAAACGTTACCAAAGCCGCGTTTTATTATTCTTGAGCAAAATGGGATGATGTTTGGTGTTTTTGCCTCCTAAACACGGATTTGAAATCAAAATACACACATTTCCCTCAGTAACTTTATACACGAAAGACAGCCACTTTCTAATATATCCACCTTTTTCACAATGTAAAAACGTCCTTCATTTTGGTAATATATGAAATTTTCCTAAACTTCATTTTTACCATTACTTATAACATATTTGCTGAAATATCTGCTCCTATTGATACCTAATTCAGGGAACTTTCATCTAGCGACTGACTGTCATTATTGTGCCCAAATAATAATTCGTATAAAAACGAGAAAAATTGCCGCTACCAAAGTGCCCGCGAGCGAAGCGTAATTTGAAAAAGTTGATTGGATGGCTATCAACAAGGTTAGCCAAATTAGGTTAGGTTGTGTTCCCTTCTTGAGTGGATATTTAGAACGGATCGAGACACGCCAAAGGCTCTAAATATCCAGTCAATATCTTATGTAGAAGAAGGGAACACAACCTGACCTAAATTGGCCAAACTTGCAATGCAAGTTGATGGCCAACCATTCAACTTTTTCAAATTATGCTTCGTTTGCGGGCATTTTGGTAGCGGTGATTATTTGAAAACAATTGGTGGCCAAAAGAAGGGCCACTTATTGTAAAAGTATACCTCTTTCATCTGTGATAATATTGACCTATTCTGATAAAAGAAATATGCCATCTATTAACGAAACAAAATAGTACATTTTCCCGAAGATTGGAGGTAAAAAAAAACGCACACATTAAACATAAAGAAAACATAATAAATAAAAATTAAATATATTCTTGAAACTTTATAAAAAAAATAATAAATAAATACTAAAATCTTTAATTTGACATGTATGTATGAATAAAGGCTGTCAATAACATAAAAATAAAAATCACTAAGTGTTTGATGGTTATCAGATGGAATCATAACGATGTGAAGAAGGTGATTTTATTGGAAAAAGGCAGTTTTTATTACAAAAAACACGTGACTAAGGGTGTGTGTGATATTTTGGTAAAAAGAAAAACGAATGTTGAGTGTTTCCAGTGGCTGAAAATTGAGCTGAGAAATTACATTACTTTGACTTTTGTAGGTCCGTATCTCGGAAAGTATTTGTGACCGCCACGTTTTGACTTCGTATTCAGGAGGTAAGAATTCATATATATTGACTGACGGCATGTCTCAAATCGCACGAGTCTACTTATCGGATAATTTAGTAAATAAGTACATCATAAATCGTAATCAAATATAATTTTGTAGGTCACAAAGGAAGCAACCACTGATTTTGATTAAAATAACAGCACTTACTCTGCATCTGGATGTAAATAATTTCTTCGTTCACTGATTATATATCCAGTCACTGATAAAACTTGCTCTGATCTCATCGATGTGGCCAGTATTGCAAGATATTTTTGCGCGATTTCTTCAAGAGGACTAAGGTGTTTATTTTATGCCCAATACTGCATTAACATATCATTACAAGAATATCAATCAGTTAAAAAATGCTCTTAGCGTTATAAAATAATGGAACACCTAAATAAAAAACATAAAATATGTAGAGCAGAGCAGTCTATAATATTTGGATACTGAGATTACTCTAGGTATACAAGATGCTCAATAGATAACATACTTTATCATAAGAGTAATATACTTGAGCCTAACCAGACAAAAAATGGGAAAAAACAGCAATTGACTTGAAGAAACAAACAATTTAAAACTTCCTCCAATGAGTAAAATGCATTCTCTTGAAGTAATTCCTTGAGGGCATTCCTAAATTTAAAATAAACAGCTATGGATCGAACATCTATTGGCAAGTGATTGAACATCTTTTTTGCGTTATATATAATTTGTTTCCCATCGTGCTCCTGGGTTTCGGTAAAGACGTGCCTTGTATTATAATGGGAAGTTGAAATAATTTCATGACGGAATTTCCTGTAAATCAGACATATACTTTCCAGAATAAATACGCAAGTCAATATCATGATTCTGTGTGTTTTTAAATAGGGGTCTCTTGGCTTCGCCTTGCAAATATAATGTACGGCTCTCTTTTGGATAACAAATTATTGTATTGCCGTTATTCAGATTATCCCGATGCTTTTCCTTCGATGTTAATTGAGGCTAGGTCGTTGATATATAAGAGGAACATGAGTGGGCCCAGCACCGAGCCTTGGGGGACCCCACATGACGGGATTTGAGACATCTCACCATGTAGTGAGTCTCTTTGGGTGCACTCAGATAAAAAAGAGTGGTGCCATCTCAGTGAAACATTTCTAAATTTTTAATAAAAAAAAAAACATTTATTGTTCAAACAGGCTAGGCCCAATTACAGGACAAGTATACAATTTAAGTAAAGTGTGAAGTATATATATATACATGTTACAATAATAATAATAGTAGTAAAACATTCATGGAACATTCCCAGAGAAAAGACAAGAAATAAAACAGGAATAAAAAAAACAAAAAAAAGAAAGAAAAGGAAAAACAACAAAGCGAGAAAGATTCGAATAAGTATTTAATTTTTAGTATAATATATAGTTATTGTTGCTTCACAAACATAATGTTTCTGATCTCTTTTTTGAAAACGTGTAATTGTGTTGAATATATGTCAACTTTGTGGCAGACTTATTGAATTTATTACACATTGCAAATAAAGGCGATTTTAATAATATATTTGTTCTTGGTGTTGTTAATTAAAAACATTGTTCATTTCTACCGTTGATTCTTGGTACAATGAAGTCCAGTTGTGACAGTAGTTTGGGTGAGTTGACAAGACTGTTTACCAGTTTGTAAATGAATATGCAAGCATAATATGTTCTTCTGTCATCGAGAGAAAGAAAATTTAAACGCTTTAATAACATATTATTATCTATTCCCTGACTGGGGTAGACATCATCAAGTTTGTAAATGACGTATTTCCTGAACTGTCCTTGGACGGATTCGAGAGATTGAATGTATGTAGCGTATATAGGTGACCAGACAAGATAGCCATACTCTAGGCGGGATCTGACAAATGAATTGAAGAGAGTGATAAAACTTTTTGAAGTCTAAACAGTAACAGTTTCTAAATATAAGCCCTAACATTCTTTTCGCAGCAGATACACTTTTCTCTATGTGGAATGCAAATGAAAGTTTGGTATCAAAGTATACTCCCAAGTCTTTGCAACTATCGGTTTTTTCTAGAAAATGATTATTTATTGTATAATTGTGGTCAAGAGTGATGTGTTTGTTGGAAAAGGTGGAATATTTACATTTACTTAAATTGAGTGGTAATTTGTTTGAAAGGCACCAGATGGCTAATTTATCCAAATTGTTTTGTAGTATAAAAGAATTGTAGTAGACTTGAGTCAAAACCAATTTCATTGAGTTTAGAAATGAGAAAGCCTTTGAAAAATCTGTATATATTGTGTCCACCTGAAGCTGATTTTCTAAGGTGCAACTTATAGTTTGTGTAAATGTTATTAGATTGGTAATAGTGGATCTTTTTGCGATAAAAACTATGTTGCTCAGAAGTTATTATATTTTGAACCTTTGGAGAAATTCTATTATATATACATATCTCAAAGCCCTTCGCAAAGTTACATAGCAGTGTGATAGGTCGAAAGTTTTTCATGTCATTTATCTCTCCTGTTTTAAAAATGGGAATAACTTTACTTTTTTTCCAAACCTGTGGAAATGTATTTGTCTTTAGTGCAGTATTGAAGATTATTTGGAGTGGCCTGGCTAGATTGTGAGCACAATCTTTGACTAAAAAGCTTGGGATTCTATCATAGCCACTGGTAAATTTATCTTTCAACCTTTTTAAAGCTAATACAACTTCGCTTTCATTCACGGAATTCATACTAATCACAGGTCTGTTTGAAATTATTGTTTCGTTCATATCAAATTGTGTGTCAGAGGCTGTGTAGACGCTTCTGAAGAATGTTGCAAAGCCATTGACAATGTTTTTAGGAGTGTTGTATTCTACATTATTAAAGTAAAGAATTCCGGGAATCCGAGAGTGACCTCTTTTATTCTCTATGAAAGACCCGAATTTCGAGGAATCTGTGATAATAGAGTTCTCAGAATCTTGCACGTATTGCGCATATGCAACTTTTTTATCCTTTTTCGTAAGGAGCAAAATTGACTTCTATGAATATCTAAATTGAATTCTTTCAATTTCTGGAATATCCAATTTTTTTCTTTAATATTACGAATAATATTACTATTAAACCACGGTGGATATTTTCTTTGAAAGTTGGGTTGACGTGGAATATGCCATTCAAATATCTCATACAACACAGAGTAAAAACCATCTAAAGCTGCATTTACACCTGAAATATTGTGTAGAAAGTTCCAGTCGCTGTGTATTCGATCTGAGTATAACCTAGGACAATTAGCTTTCTTTAAGTTGTATTTGAGTGTTTCTGTGTTGTATGAGACATCAGTGAGATGCTCGTTGAGGTCAACTGATAAATTCAGAGGGGGGTGATGTTTATCCTCTGGAACATATGGGAGACTGTCTCTCTCAATGTGGCAATTCATGTTAGAGAATATCAAGTCCAATAATCTACCCGAATCATTCGAAATCGTGTTATACTGTTTGATATCAAAGAAGTTCATGAATTGATTTATATTGTCTAGCATTACATTTTTTGCAAGTTCGGAAGAGTCTCTGGTAATGAAGTTGTGCTGATTAACATCACCAAGGATTAGTAAGTTAGTTCCATAGAGATTTTCTAGTGACTCAATGGTCTCAAGTAGGTTTCTGAATTGCGTTATGTTAGCGACAGGTGGTACGTATTCCCAATTTCTGCAGGAGTATACTGTGAACAACGCAGTCATAGGCTTTTGTGAGATCACAAAATACAGCTGCGACTGACTCACCCTCGTTGATTCTTATGTATATATTCTCCAGTAGAGCAAACATAGCGTCATTAGTGCTTATTGCTTCTTAAAATCCAAATTGACACGAGCCAAGTATATTATTCTTGTTCAAGAATGAGAGGATCCTTTTCTTTACCAGTTGTTCAATTAATTTAGAAATAGTAGGTAAGAGAGAAATAGGTCTCAGGTTTGATATAACATCAGAATCCCCTCCTTTGTGCACTGGATTTATTATAGCAATCTTCATACATTTTGGAAAAGTTCCATTCGCAAAAGATTTGTTAATGGCCTCTGCTAGCACACTCATAGCTTCATCTCGAAGATGAAGCAGAACCTTAGCAGAAATGTCATCCCAGCTGGATGTATGTTTGTTTTTCATATTTCTCAGTGTTTCCCTAATTTCCTCAGGGTGAGTCGGAGAAAGAATGAAAGTGTCGTTAACAGATATATTCTTCATAGCCAGTAATTTTTGTTTTTCAGTAACTTCAGTTTCTATGTATATTTTTAAAATATTAACTGCAATTGCTTCATGTATGTTTTTTAAAAAACCTAGTAACTGTGGCCCATTCTCATGCTTTTCACCTGAGGCACTACTTGAGAACGGGTTTGATATTACATAATTCACCCTTTACAGCTTATCTTGCTGCAAAGCACTAGACCACAGGAACTTGTAGTATCGATGTCGACAATGCTACAGACATGCCCGCCATACATTTTTTCTGAGGCGGTTATAAAAAGAAGGTAAAAAATATTGAAAGTTCACGACTGAGGATAGTGAGAAACAAAAAAATACAATAAAAAAAGAGATGCTCGCCGGTTGTCAGTCGTCCACAACTTGACATTCACCTGCTGCAATGGTCAAAATATGTTAAAAAAACGGTCCCGAAAGATTTTGAGAGATTATGACTGACAATGAAGGGGATGTCATCATTAGGCTTTGAACGACACATATTTTGTCCTTCAGTCTTTTTTAATGGAACGGAAGAGTGCTGGGCCCCTTCCATTTTTAAGAAAATTTGGATATTTTTTTATGATAAGTTTACATTCCTAAATTTAGGGAAAAGTTGCACAACCACCAGTTTAAAACTACATGGCAAAAAGGTACCCTTGAAAACGAACACAAATATCAAGGTATACTTCAATATTATAAGTTAATGCTTAGAAAATTCACACAACGTTAGTTGTATCACGAAAATCAAATATTTGTCATTTGAGTGAGAATGTAATACAAGCACTGATATGCACAGGCATAGAACAAATGCTACCTACCGCCATTGCTGTACAGAACTGTTGTGTGCGTCGTTTATACTTTTAACCGCTAAGTCATAATGATTCTGTTTACAAACATTCTATGAGATCAATAAAACACTGCCTGATTTCTGAGCAATAAAAGAGAAACAGGATTTCTAGTTATTCATTGCCTCCATTTGTAATTCCAAGACCAACTTTTCCTATCTACAATCAAGTCAATCAATCAAAATATACTTTATTGTCTAAAGAGTATTCTTATTGATAAAGCTTATAAAAAAATTATATAGATGGTACATGTAAATGTTAATATGTATAGATAAAAACAAATCTTCAAAAAAAAGAAAACAAAACATTAAAATTGATTAAAAAGTTGAGTTTTAAAAGTAAAAAGTCAAATGGATAGCAACTATAAATGATGCTCACAATGATGATAAAAGTTAATGTAAGTAGGTAAAATGAAAATTTAAGTAGGAAGGTAAGATAAAAGATAATGTAAGTAAAATGTGAGGTCACATTACAGTTCGCTCACATTTAATAAAAATTATAAAACTTCAGTTGAGTAAAGAAGAAGAAGAAGAAATATTTATTAAGTAATATAATAAAAAAATATATAAATAACAATAAAAAAAATAAAAATAATGTATTATAATGTATGGATTCATCCTATATGAATGATCTGTTAAATAGGTTATTAATCTGTAGTAATAAGAATAACATTATTACAATTAAATATAAAAACAGTTATAATACCATACAGCGTAAAAAAGAATAGTATAACAATTTAATTATTAATCCTATAAGATTGAACAGTAAACTGGATAATAAGAGTAACATTGCAAATAAAAAATAGTCCTAATTTAGTTCCCTTATATGTATCAACAATTTGTGTCTGAAGTTTTTACAAGATCCACTAGATTTAACATTATGTGGTAAGTTATTGTACTCTACCATACCTTTATAAAACAATGCATTTCTCGTATTTGATAATTTTACTCTTGTCACATTAATGTTGTTCAAATTAAGGGTGAAATGATTGTGAATCTCGTGTTTGAAATCAACATAATCACAAAAGTAAGAAGGTGCTTCATTATGTACTATTTTATAAATAAATATCATTGTTAGGAAGTAAAGTCGTTTAGAGACTGGTAGCCAATGCAATGTATTCAACATTATTGAAATGGGGGTATAGCGATTGCAGCTCTAATCTTCATAGAATTCCCCCGTAGAGTAATAGACCTTCGAAACTATAAGCTTTTTCTTTTCTGCAGATTGAAGGATAAATTTTAATGACACTTATTACTCCACCTGAAACCATTTTCTTATTTTGAGTCAATTTGGTTTCACAAGTATATCCACAATATTATCGAAACCGATCCAAACCTCACATACAAAGATCTTTTAAAAATTCCTATATCAAATAATAATTTTACATGACTACATCTTCAGTCATGCGACTGGCAGAGCATGCTTCCGTTGTAATTAAATTGTCTAGTATCAGTCACAAACATATAAGCTATGATCCAGAAATTGCAAATATATACCAAATGCAGATCAGGGCTTTGCACGCGGCGCTCCATTTGTTCACTGACAATATTCCACCGACACCTGAGATAACTGACACATGTATCAATCGAACCAGCAGGTCCAATTAAGGTAAATATTCAATCAATCAATCAATATATACTTTATTGTATTCATGAAGAAATCATGGTTACAAAGCAATACAATGTAAGGATGAAATTACAATAAAAAATCAGTGTAAACATTTAAGGTAAAAAAATAAAACATTTTAAACGAGTAGAGACAATTAATTACAAAACATTTAAGTATAATATATCACTAAAAAATTGCGTCAATATATCATGGTCACAAAGGATAAAGTTACAATAAAATTAGTATAAACATCTAAGGTAAAAAATTCAAACGAGTAGAGACAATTAATTACAAAAAGATTTAGGTATATATCACTAAATTATTGAGTCAATAAAAAACTCATCCAAACTATAATAGGTTCTTTCCATTAATTTATATTTTAGCTCTTTTCTGAATTTAGTTGGTGGTTCAATTTCTTTCAAGTCATTGGGAAGATGATTGTAGATTTTGCAACCATTGTAAATAAATGAGTCTTTAATGAGACTTGAGGTGGGTAGCAGAAGTTTTACATCTCTGTTTTGTCGAGTATTGTGTGTAGAGGAGTGAGAGCCAAACTTAGTTTTATGTTTTTTTATTATTGATGCTGTTTTCAAGATATACAGGGCAATTACTGTTAATATTTTATGGGATTTGAACAACTCTTTGCAAGAATCTCGAGGTTTAGCTTTGCACAAGTATCTTAAGGCTCGTTCCTGTAGGATGAGTACACTGTTCAATAAGTAGTTGTTGCAACTTCCCCAAAATGCAATGCCGTAGCGGATATGTGATTCGACGAGGAGTGATAAACTATCTTTGCAGCTGAGAAATTTAATTCTTTGATCTAGAATGGAGAGAGTTTTTTTCTCAGTGCGATCACATGATCAACAAATTTTAATTTACTATCTATGTGAAGACCCAAATATTTTTTGTTGTTTTTATTTTCAATGATTCCTGATTCTAGTCATCAAGCTCACATTTAAACGCAGCAGATTTGTTTTATTGATGTTGAATGATAGTTTATTGGAGTCACACCAGTTAGTTACCTTAGTTAAATCTTCGTTAACAGCTTTGTTTAATTCGTCAGTCTTTTTGTTGTACCATGTAATAGCAGTGTCATCAGCAAATAATGTGAACCTACCTGAGATATTGATGTTAGTTATATCATTAATATATAGTAAAAATAGAACTGGTCCAAGGACTGAGCCCTGAGGAACCCCAAATTGTATCTGCCCCAATGAAGAATGTACATTAGTCTTGACAATTTGCTCTCTACCGTGTAAATATGATTCTATCCATTTGTAAGACAGACCCCTGAAACCATAGTACTGAATCTTTTGCAGCAATATTCCGTGATCAACGCAGTCAAAGGCTTTCGACAGGTCACTGTTGCCACAGCCTCACCATCATTGATTACAGTATATATATTGAATAAGAGATCGAAGATAGCATCATTTGAGTTTTTATTGGATTGAAATCCAAACTGGGTATCACTTAAAATGTTATGTTTAGAGAGAAAACTCAATATTCTAATTTTTACCAATTTTTCTATTAATTTCGCTAAAGTTGGTATTAGTGCTATCGGTCGATAATTAGAGGGATTATCAGTATCACCACCCGTGTGCAGTGGAATAATAATGGAAGTTTTAAGTTGGTCAGGAAATATCCCTGTTTGAAATGATTGGTTTATTAATTGTACTAAAACTGTCAGTGCTTCATTTGGTAGATTTTCTATTATACGTATCGATATGCCGTCAATTCCAGAGGATTTTTTTAATTTCAGAAATAACTAGTTTCAATTCATAAAGGTCAGTATCATGAAGTACAAATGAATCATTTATTCTGTAGCGTTCCATATTGTCAAGTGGATTTATTCCTGGTTTAATGTCATCATGGATTTTTTTAGCGATTGTGCAGAAATGTTTATTCAAGATGTTCGGGGAGATAGGAATTTCATGTCTTCTGGAATTTTTCCCTCTGAGGATGATAACTATTTCCCAGGTTTCTTTTGTTTGATTCTGTGCTTTGTTAATTTTATCTTTATAATAGTTTTCTTTAGCTAGTATAATTAACCTTCTATAAATAGAACGGTAATTCCTGAAATAATCATGGAAGTAAAGGCTGTCGGTAAATTTTCTTATAGAATGCAAACAGCGTAGGTTTCTTGATGATATTCTTAATCCTTTTGTGAGCCAATGCTTTTTTTGTTTTGTTTTTAGTTTACATATAGGAAAAGCATAATTGAAAACATCTAATAGACGGTTATAAAAATCAGAAAATTGAACATTTGGAGCTAGGAGACTGATATTTTCCCAATTTATATTAGAACATTTTTGGAAGAACCTATCGTAGTTTTTCTTACTGTATATTCTACCAAATCTACAGTCTTTTTTATTCTGATCATATATAATTTTTAAGCTGTAAAGTACCGCCTCATGATCTGAAAGTCCGCACGGAACTACTTCACAGGAAATAGATTCTTCCGATAAGTTAGAGCATATATAGTCAATAGTAGTTCTGGAATGTAGTGAAATACGCGTAGGCGCATTTACATGCATTAATATGTTGGATGAATTAAAGAGATTTTGCAAATATTGAGTTTGACCTGAATTGTCATTGTAATTTATATTGGAGTGCCAGTCTTCAGAATAAAGTATTTGAGAAATTAGGAGCGATGTTTTAATAATAGTAATATCACTGCAACGAGGAATTGCAGCGTACATGCTAGTTTAGCGACCCATGGGCGTTATCCATACTATAAACAGTTGATAAATGTATTTCTATTTTTACATGTTTCCATTGTAACTACATTTTCGAGTGCCTGTCATAAACACCTGATTTTGATGATACAAATCCATTCCACTAACTTTTTTTCACGACTATCACTTGTTGGAAGACTGGTAATTGCATTTTTCGATAAAGTAAGTAGTTGGAATTGCTTCTGATTTTGAAAAATTTAGTAGTAAACTAATCATAAAAAAAAATCGATGTGCCTAGCGCCCTTCCGCCCCATCGAAAAAGACGAGCATATGAAATTTGTGTAAAGGCAAATGGTGAGATACCCTTCATTATCAATCATACTATAATATATATATATATATATATATATATATATTTTATTTTAAACTTCTGTTTCTCATTTCCCTCAGTCATTGTTAACTTTCGATATTTTTACTTTTTTTTTTATAACTGTTTAGCATCCCTCCTACCATCACTTCACCCCAGAAAAAATGTATGGTGGGCATGTCTATAGCAACATCGATATCACAATTTCCCGTGGTTAGTGTGCGTAAAGTTATGATACGTTCAAAAAGTGACACAGGCTCTCGGTCTGTAACATTTTTTCTTGATGTAACTGATTCTTTTTCAGTCCAGTACTATCACAGATGATAATTACATTTGTGATAAATGCCTGAGGTGTTTACTGAGATGTGTCAAATTCATTGACAGTTGTCTGGAAGTGGAGGCAAGAATTCAAAATGAAAAATTGTTATTTGGACATGAAAATACTGTTGCAAACGAGGAGGTTGCAGATTATGATAAATCAGGTGAGTTTTCTAATGCAGAAAAAAAATCAGTTTCAATACAGGGTGCCCCGGGAAAGAGAGAGAGAGAAAGAAATATACTTTATTGTCCAAGAAAAAACCTTCTTATTGACAAAGCTTCTTAAAATATAAATTGAATAACACTTTAAAAAATATAACACTTTAAAAAATACAGACACAAGTGACAGAAAGCCTAAAAAAAAGAAAAATATACACAGAGACATAATTTAAAAGTAGGATCACATGTCGTTACAATAAAATATAAAAATAAAATTACAGTTTAGATAATACATATATGGGAGGGTATATTATAAAGGTATATTAAAATAATAATCACAACAGAGCTTCATTGTAGTATTCCTCGAGATTGTAATGAGCTTTTGTTACAAGGGCTTCTTTAACAAGGTATCTGAACTTTTTCTAATTTTGTAGGGTATGTGGTTGTATAGCTTTTTACTTTCATAAATTAAAGAATCCTCTCACGAACAATGGTTTACATGACTCACGTACACCCACCTTACATAGAAGTCTAATTGCTCGCTTTTGTAAAACAAAAACTGAGTGAAAGAGTTGTTGACTGCAATATCCCCAGAATGCAACACCATACCTCAAGTGAGACTCTATCAGCGAATGATAAACCATTTTTGTTGTAGATGAGCTTAGTTCATTCAATATAATTCGGAGTGCATAGCATCCTGATGCTAATTTTTTTGTTAATACTGAAATGTGATGGTCAAATTTTAGTTTATTATCAATCTAGATTCCTAAGAATTTCGTTTGGTTTTTATTTTCCAGGATATCTCCGTTCAATTGTAAATTTTCAATTTCAGAAGCGAAGGCGAGTAAATTTGTTTTTTTGATATTGAAGCACAAGAAGTTTGCGTCACACCATTGTTTCACAACCTCCAGATCCTTAGTAATAGTTTCTTTCATATCTAAAGAGTTTTTTCCATGTCAAAGAAGCGTGGTGTCGTCAGCAAATATTGTAAACTTCCCTTTAATCGAGAGAGTAACTAAGTCATTTAAGTATATCAAAAAAAGGATTGGGCCCAGGACTGATCCTTGTGGCACACCCCATATGATATCTTTGGTATGTGACAGTTTTCCATTTGAACTTACTAATTGTTTTCTATCGCTCAAGTAGGACCTAAACCAGTCATTACTCACTCCTTTAAAACCATAGCAGTGCAATTTTTGCAGGAGAAGTTCATGATTTACACAATCAAAGGCCTTGGAGAAGTCGCAGAACACTGCGGCTACGGCTTCCCCATTATTGAGATAAGTGTAGGCAAAAATGGCATCATTTGTGCCTTTTGCCTTCTGAAAGCCGAATTGTGAGTTGGTTAATATATCATAGCAGAGCTGGAGAAAAGTTAATGTCCTTTTTTTTACCAGTTTTTCTATAATTTTAGAGATTGTTGAGAGAATAGAAATTGGTCTAAAGTTACTCGGATCTTCTGAGTTACCACCTTTGAAAAGAGGGATTACGAGAGCTGTTTTTAGGCACTGCGGAAATTTTCCATGGTCAAAGGATTTATTTATGGCCATGACTAGTGCATTTAAAGCGGAATCAGGAAGATTATTCAAAATTTTTACAGAAATTTCGTCTATGCCTGATGAATTTTTGTTTTTTAATTCTTGCAAGGTTTCTTTCAACTCCAATAAATTTGTATCTTCAATATGAAATACGTTGTGAAGATTTAAATTTTGTAAGTAATACATTGGATTTGACGTAGGTACGATGGTTGATGTTAATTTTTGAGCAATTGAGCAGTAAAAATCATTGAGGGTTTCGGGATTTATACTGTGTTGTTCTGGAAGGGAGTTTGATTTACCTCTCAGACTATTTACTATGGCCCAGTTTTCTTTGATTTTATTATCAGCTTTGTTTATTCTGTTCTTGTAATGAATTTCTTTAGCCTGTTTAATTACGCGTCTGTAAATACAGCGGTACTTGTTGAAGTAAGGTATTAAAAATTTATCTGAAAAATATTTCCGTATTAAGTGCAGTGATCTCAAGTTGTTTGCAGAGATTTTTATGCCTTGAGTGATCCATGGTTTTCTATTTTTTAATTTTATTTTCCGTTTGGGAAAGCATTCCTCAAAAACACTGGTTACTAATTCTTGAAAGGCACCTATAGAATCTACAATCGACATAATATCTCCCCATGCTATTTGATCACATTTATGTTTGAAATTATCAAAGTTTTTTGAGCTGTAAATTCTACCAAATTTGAAGAGACACTTCGCAAGTCAGTTTGTTTTCATCCAGGTTTGTGCAGATATAATCTATGGTGGTGGATGAATGTTGTGAGACTCGAGTTGGTCCACGAACTAACATTTTTAAGTTGTAAGATAATAACAGGGTGTTGAGGTTCTGTGTGGAGGTAGACGTCTTGTCATCGTAGTTTATGTTGAAGTCTCCAGCTATAATAAGCTGAGAATTTACTGGGAGGCTTGACAAAAGAACTTCCAATCTATTTAAGAAAGCTGTGACGTTACACGTAGGTGTTCTGTAAATGCATATCAAATAAATATTATTTTTTGTGTCATGGATTATTGAGAATTCAAATTCTTTTTCAACTAAGAGGAATTCATATTTTTTAATATTTTTTAAAGTCAGCTCATTTATTGAGTTTTCATTTACTAGAATCATGGTTCCCCCATGTAGTGATTGAGTCCTACAATACTTGGAAGCTATTACATAATTTGGACAATTTAAGGGTTCATCAGATCTTAGCCAGTGTTCTGTTAGAAAGACAAAGTTTTGAAAGTTATGTTGTTCAAGAAAAATATAAAGTTCATCTACCTTATTACGTACCGATTGAATGTTCAACAATAACAATGAAACTCTTTTGTCAGCGATGCAATTATCAATTATAGCAGGATTTTTGGATCTGTTGAGCCCACTGGTGTTGAGGTTGTCAGTGTTACAGCCTGCCCTAAAAAAGTGGAAGGCACTCCTTGCGCTCCCGAACGTTTTTTGGTATTGTCTTGGTTGTCCCGGATCACATCTGCACTTTTCTGTTTTCCTCTTCTGTGGTTTAATTCATGAATTCTCTTAAGTATTTCACTACTCAAAACTCCATTTCTTGAATAGTTAGAACGCCTTATTAGATTGTTGCATTCCAAAAAAATTATATTGTCTGAATTCAATAGGTGGAGTTTTTTGTGTAAATTCATGTTCTCTTCATATATCATTTGATTTATATTGATGTCATATCTATATGGTTTTGAGATAATTAGAATTTGTGTTCGTTGTGTTTTTGCCGTAAAGGTATCTATTATACTTGCATTTGTGTTATTAAGCCATAGTATAACAATATCGTTTCTGGAGAAATCTTTTGAGTTCATGAGGGCAGTATGAATTAGCTCTTCATCGCTTGATCCCGGTTTCCTGATTGACTGGACAAAATATTCACTCGTTTGTGCAAGGTGATTAATCATTCCTCTTCCATGATATCCTGACACGAATAAAATCCTACTTTTTGGAGTGCCAGATTGTAAGGGAACTTCATAATCTATGTTTCCTTCCTTATCATTTTTTTCTTTTTCAACTGGGCTATAATTAGGATTAGGTTTTTTTTTAATTGATTCTTGTTATAATGGACTTGCCTTAAGCTCGCATAATCATATTCCAATTCTTTCAGTTTTACTAAATAGCTTTCTTTTTCCTGGGTTATGGTTTCGAATGATGTCATCATGTTCTTATTTATAGTGTTGAGGTCTGTTATATCAGTTTGGTATCTGTTCAGGTCGACTCTTATCTCTTCTAATTCTTCCTGTAAGGCAGTATTTTTTTGGATAAGATTTATGATATCCTTTTTTTGTTCTGTGATGATTCCCTTTTGTTCGTTAAGATTACTAATGTAATTTTGTTCAGCGCCAACAACTTCATCTTCAAAGTCCATTGATTCCTCCTAATTATTCTCTTTTTTATTTTTCTTGTTATTATTAGCAATTCTATTTTTTCTCCTGCTTTTCTTAGATCATCTTCTTCACTTTTTTTCTTTGTTGAGCATTTCTTTGAACAGATTATTTTGTGGCCTTCTACTATCTGCATGTATTTTTTTCTCTCCATGCAACTCTGGTGAAAAATGCCTAGACATTGAATACAACATACATTCGTACATTCTTTCTTTTTGCAGCATTTGAAAGTTCCATCCATTACCCTTTGGGTTTGTACAAATATGAAAGAATCTGTCCTAGAGGTCCCACTCTCTGGCCTGTGAGATGTTTGGCCTAATTCTCCTGGAGTACAATAAAGAATTTATTTATGTATCTCCCTTATTGGTTTGTTCGCATTTTTTACTGTATGCAGGTGAAAAGGCTTATCTGTTGTTGCCGTTTTTTGTTGTTGTTGCCGTTTTTTGTTGGATTCTCGTTCGGAGATGTGACGAAAATGCACTATTTTGCTACAAATCTAACTATTGCAGACTGCTTTTTTAGAACTGAGGCACTGATTTAGTAGGGTTCAATCTAAGGAGAACACTGAGCACAATTATAATTTTCTCTCTCAGACAGTCCCACTGCTATTTGGTATTATTCAGGAGCACACACACACCTGTTCATATAGGATTATGTTCAATATTGCGTTCCTTGAGAAAGCATGTACAACAGAAAAGTTGTATCAAGTCAAGGCAGGCTCCGCCCTCCGCTCGGTCCAGTTGAACTATCTAAGAGAAGTGTTTAAATATTCAGAGTACTCCCGCTCCCTAAAAATAGCTGTTTGTCTTTTCTTATATATTTTTGCCTCCCAAACACGAATCTGAAAGAAAAACGCTGCCTCATACCGACTTTTCTTGAGGTTGGTTGTTTTTTTTATTGTTTTATTTAACGTCGGCCTATTTCTGCGACCAGGGCTAAACACCTACGCCGGTGAGCACACTCCCTCAACCAGAAATTTTTCCGAATCCTCTGTTGTTTCAGAAAGTAGGGTTCTTTAACTAGCTCAACATCTATGAACTCGGGACCGCCATCTTAACGTCCCCTCCGAAGGACGGCACATCTATCGTCTTATCTCGTGCTCATCGATAAGACGCCTGCAGCTGCGAATATGCTACTACGCTACAGTTTTTAGGGCATTTTAACGCGCACCTTCCTTTTCAGGTGGACCCCCATCCAAGTACTAAACGCGCCCGACGTTGTTTGGCTCAGATATCGATAAGATTCTCGTCAACTTGACCAGCCACTGGTGCCCATGGTTAGGTTGTTTGTTGATGATGAGAGGATAGGTTGCTTGTGTAACTGATGAAGGAGGATTTGTTCGATAGAACCGGCAGTATCTAGTGCCGAAAATGAGTGATTTAGTGTCGAAAATGAGTGATTTAGTGTTTATAGTTTATGCTGGTTAAAAGAAGTAGACATTTTAAGTGATTTTTGTTCGAGAAAACGTGCTTGAAAATCACGCGGTCCAAAACAAAAAAAGACTATTAGAGCGCCGCGTTTTTCTTCCGGATTCTGTTTCCAGGTTAGAGCCTTTTTTGTTCTGGATCGTGTGATTTTCAAGCACCGTTTTCTCGCTCAAAAATCACTTGAAGTTTCCTTCTTTTACCCAGCATAGACTACAAACACTAAATCACTCTTTTTCGGCACAACTTTGCAGAAAATATTCTATAGAAAAAATCCTTCAACAGTTACAAATACCCTAACTTTTCACATTTGACAGAAAAAATGTAGTGAATTTCACTTCACGCATACAGTACTTGAATGGGTGACCACGGTCTGCCAAGGAACGTTCGCATTATATATATTTATATATATATATATATATATTTAAACTTATGACCCTCGCTCACTAGATGAAATCGAAAATTTATTTATTCATATCAGCTGGTAAACCCTATTTTTAAGTTTTATAAATAATTCACACATAATTCCTTACAATCCTACTTATATCTAGAATAAAAGGAAAAATATATGATTGGCAAGAATTAAAGAAAAAAAAAAATTACATAGAAGACTGAAGCCAATATACATGCTGGAATTCATTGAAAATGAATGAGGAACAGACATATCAAAAATTATGATGGAATTACATTTTTAGAAATGAAAGTAACAGGTAAATAGGCAGAAAATAAATATAAGACAAGATAAAGATCAACAAATATTTTATCTAGGAAACTTCTTTAACTTTTGTTCTAAAGATGCAATAGAAGAACCGATCAAATCAATCTGATCACAGTAATCATTTCCATATTTAGGTGTTCTATTGACAGGGGCATTCTGTGCAAAATTAGTATGGCATAATGTTGTATAGAAAATGGTGGGATTTCTGGTTGTCGTGCTCACTTTTGGTTATTGCCTAAGTTGTTGATACAATTCCCTGAGCAGACAATTCCTTAGAAAACTCCACTCTAAAACTAATTTGAGTTGCTAAATTAACTCCCACACACTCGTATGTTTATTGACTGATATGTTTTTTAATTTCCGATACTTTCCTCAACCCTCCACCGCCAAAAGAAAAAGGCGTTGATTTTTTACCTTGTGATTTAATTTAAAAAAATCAATGAAACATGTATATTGCCAATAGGAACCCACATTCTAGTTACAACACATCTGACATCATCAATCGTCATTGATAAAGACATAGTTCTTCAGTGAACTATGTTAATTTACAAATATAATTACAACAATACTCTCATTTGATATACATGTTGGTTTCTGTCTGCTTCTTAGGATTTATGCACACTTGAACTTTTAGCTTGATTCATTTTACTTTGAGCTTTAGTTTATTTTAATCCCGTTATAATTGATTAAATCCTTCATGTATGTCTATTAATTACTTTCATTTAAACTCGCATTCGATATCAATTATGTAAACTTTCTAAATCCTTTATTAAATAATCGTGTTATGCTGAAGAACTGACTTTGTTATAAGATGATTTGAGATTAACTTTATTTATTTTTTATTTATTTATTCAACGGGAACTAGCCCAATACATCTAATATACAGTTGAAAGTAGAATCAAGTTTTACATATTAAGACGATCTAAGATGAATGAAAGTAAATTAAGATTGAGTGGAATGTACAATAGGATATTAATGATTAATTGATTAAATGTAACAGTTGTTATTGTGGACTCGAGGAGAAAGACTGTGGATGGTTGCGGGTCTTATTTATTCATTGTCCTAAACTGGGATTTAAAGTCACTTATCACTGACTTTCGGAATGATTGACTTTGATAATCTAATCGCACTGTCTGGATACAATGAGTTGAATCATTTCAACTGAATTAATTGATGGGTCTGACTACCAACCAAATGATTTTAACAAACTCTTGAAACTACATTTCAAAACTGCTTGAATTGACAGAACTGCACTGATTAGTCTAACATACTGATTCTGAATTAACTTGATGCCTTCTGTTTCTGAACTAGCTCCTGATTATTATCGAGCATCGCTTTTATACAGGAATATATCGCATTCAAAATGGACCAGGTGCCAGGTTCAGAAAAACATTTTTCATCTACATATATTTATCATAACTCCTTTAGTAAGTGTAATTAAGTGACCACTAACCACAGTTGTATATTGAAGTTTCGATCTGACTAAACCACCACTACAGATGCATATTGAAGTATCTATCTGACTAAACGTTGAGTACGGCATGAGATCATGCGGATACCGCGCTTGTTTCTATACGGGGCGGGCGCGGCATGAATGTGATGCCTCCCAACATATTTTCACTCAGACGGCGTGATTTTTCTCTTAATCGCCCATTTTCAATAAATAATACGATTTCTTCACTCGAATTACTGCATCAACTGAGCTTGAAATCGGCACCCGCCAGAAACCATGTGTTCGTGTTGTACATAGCCACAACAATAAGTTTTCCTGATGGGGGTCCCCCTGACCGCACACGACTTTTTTTTCAGTCAACGTCAGTCTATGCATAGGATACTCATAGTTCAAGTTTCTGGTATTTTAAATGTTTTGGGGTAAATACTTTGAAAAAAGCTGTTTATTGTTTTTAGCAAAAAACAAGAGACATTCTTGAATATATACTGCACTAACTGTTAATATTTTAGCGGAACGAAACTTACTCCTACATGATTCTCTATACTTCTGATTATATATTATTCTTAAAATTCTTTTTTGGATAATAAATAAATGGTCTACCAACTACTGCTACCATAGAACAATATACCATACCTTAGACATGATTTGAAGTTTGCATGGTACACCACTTTGAGAATAAATAGATTCAAATAATTGGATAGTATCCTTATCGCATAGCACACTTTACTCAATTTGCTAGCTACTTCATCAACATGGACATTCCAACTCAGGTACGGTCTATATTGATTATATTATATTATATTGATTGAATAACTTTGTACTATGTTGTACTTTCATTTAACCTTTTCATCAACGATATATCCCTCCTAATTAAAAAATCTAGTTACTTGTTATTCGCAGATGACCTCAAAATATTTAATAAAATTGAAAACGACCATAATGCGATAAATCTGCAAGCAGAACTTTCTTTATTTCATGAATGGTGTAAAGCTAACGTCCTTGATTTGAACATCAACAAATGTCACCAGATAACTTTTTCCAAATCAAATTCACCTATGAAGTACAAATATTTTTTCGATGATACTCCTATTGAAATAGTTGATGAAATTCGTTACCTGGGCGTTACATTTGATACCAGACTAACCTTCTATCCACACATTAGAGACATAATTTCCCGTTCTTTCAAAATGTTGGGCTTCATCATACGTTCATCTAAGGAGTTTTCAGTTCAAACAAAAAAAGTTCTATACTGTTCTATAGTTAGGTCAATTCTTGAATATGCATCCATTGTATGGTGTCCTAACTAGAACTTCCAAAAATATAATATTGAAGGGGTTCTGCGTTGTATCGCCTACAAAATGGGTTTAAGTTATGGTGAATATAACTACGCCAAAATTATGGAGCTTCCTAATTTACAATAGCTTGAACAAAGAAGGATCAACTCAGATATCTGCTTCCTTCACAAAATAATGTCAGGAATAATCGACTGTCCCTCTCTATTATCTATATTTTCCCTGAATGTCCCAGTTAGGCAAACCAGAAATCCCAGAATTTTCCACACAACTTTATGCACTACTAATTATGCTCAAAATTCACCGGTTTGTAGGTTGGCACAGTATGGAAATGAATATAATGGCCAAATTGAATTGTTTGGCTCATCTTTTGCGTCTCTGAAACAAAAACTGAAAATTTTATTTTTTTATTAATTTTTTTTTTTGTATAAATTTAATCTGTCTAACTTTCATTTAGTTTAGCTTTAAGTAGAATAAGTAGGTTAAGTAATTGAATATATATATTTTGTCTTTTATGTTATAGGGTTTACCCGTTGATTGAATAAATAAATAAACTATGAGTAATTTCTAAACTTTGATCATTTAATGTAATATGACTAGGCACTTCCTGACCAGAGTTTCTAGTTGTAGAAAGAACTACATTAGTTTTTCCTTCATTTACAAACTCTTTGTTTTCTGAGAACCAGTTGTTAATTTTTTTGAACATTAAATTTGAGTACTCGGAAACGGTTTTTCCTCAATCATGATGTTTGTATCATCAGCATAATTTACCAATTTACAATCAGAATGGGCGGTCAGGATGTCAAACATATCATTCAGATATACTATAAATAGGATGGGACCAGTAATGCTGCCCCCATGTTGATGTCAGATAGTTGTGATGTGGCAGTTTCATTTTTCTTTTGTATCGAGACTTTTTGTTTTCTATCGAAGAGATAAGATTTGAACTAAAGGCTTACCTCTTACTCCATATTCCAGTTTGTCCAGTAGTATATCTAAGCAGTCATAAGCTTTTGAAAGATCTAGGAAAAGTCCTATTGCTACATTTTTATTTTCAAACGCACTCAGTGAACGAACTGGAATACTGCTGTCGTAGATTTTCCTTTTTGATACCCATGCTGGGCATTACTCGGCAATTTATTCGTTACTAAGAAATCCATGAGCCAATTACACATTGCTGTTTCGAATAATTTGGAAAATGATGCTAAAAGGCTCATAGGTCTGTAATTGCAAATTTCGCTGGGATCGCCTTTCTTTTTGTAAATTGTAAATTTTCAGTGTTTCAGGAAAAATACCATATTGAAACGAATTATTCAAAATTTAACACTTTAATAAATTTATAAACTTTAATTTAAGTTTTTACTACGTCTGATGTATTCAATGCAATTAATCAATTAAGAAGAAGAAGAAAAGTCTTTATTGTACTAAAAACATAAGATTTTGTTGACAAAGTAATTCTAACTACTTATACTATATCTAATATTAAAACTTTAAATCATGTAAGTTATGATAACATATACAAGTTACAAAACATTTAAATTGAACAGCTACTGGTAAAAATTTATACTACAGAACAAGGATATTAAGTGATTAAAAAAAATAGTTTTATAAAAACTGAGTTACTTGAAATGTGTCTTCATAAAATTCTTCCAGAATATAATAAGCTTTATTCGTTAATAGCACTTTGAGAGCCTTCCTGAACTTATTATGTGTTACCAACGATCGAATATGTGATGGCAGGTGATTAAATATT
This sequence comes from Gonioctena quinquepunctata, assembly GCA_018342105.1. Lineage (NCBI taxonomy): Eukaryota > Metazoa > Arthropoda > Insecta > Coleoptera > Chrysomelidae > Gonioctena > Gonioctena quinquepunctata. The sequence goes on from JAFIRS010000123.1 coordinate 434,363, forward strand.
TATTTGTCATTGTAAATTATTGATTTTTTTTAACGAAACTGTGAGGTTAACGTTTCTTGTGTTGTACAAAGACGTGGAATGAATGTTAGTACCATATTTTTTGTGGATCATACAGACACCCTCCAGAATGAAGATACAGGTCAAAGTCAGTATTTTCTGTGCAATAAATAAGGGTTGACAGGGTTGTCTGGGTTCTGCTTTACAAACGTATATCACAGCACTCTTTAGTAAAATGAACACAGAGTTCAAAAGAAATTGAGAACTATTCCTCCAAAAGCAAATTCCATATCTCAATAGTCAGTCAATCAGAGCAAAATAGACTGTTCTTGCAGCAGATGTATTTAATTCTAATGAAATGATCCTTACTGCAAAACAAACAGATGATAATTTTTTGCATAAATTTGTGATATGGTTGAACAAAACTCTGTCATCTACATAGAGTCCCAGAAACTTGGCTGATGATTCAGTACTTATTTTTGAGTCCCCTAAAAATATATATCATTTAGAGTGCATCTGAAGGTCAATAATACATGCTTTTGAGATATTGAATGATAATGTTACGAATCTGGAGTCCGTTTATTGAAACTCCTGACAAATAATTATTTTCCTTTTTATTTCACTTTGAAACACAACTTAATAGTATACTCTAACAATACAATACTTGTTCACATTTACAATGCATAACAATATCCACAAGACTAACTTCTGACTCACTGCCGACTTCTGACTGACTCGCTTGTCGCATATGACCCACTTATATAGGACGGCCGGAATTTCCAGAACAGTTGCGATCGGGAATGTTCCATAACGTCATCGCTACAGGTCGGTTTTCTTCTCGAGTCTTCGAATGGCGGTTATTGAACATTTGGAACAAGACGTCACTCCCAAGGGTCGGGCCGACGGTTGTAACAGCACAGGGGTGAACTCAGGGTATTTTCGTGATTTCCGTAACAATAATTTATTTACATCACTCCACTTTTTAAATAACGAAATATCCTCGTCAAAATAGTTACTCAGTTCACTAATTGAGACTTTGAATTTTCTTTGTTAAGAGAGACAATTTGGGTTCGCTCCGTTAAGTATGATTGGAACCATCTTAGTGTTACATCTCTGAAGCCATACATTTTTAATTTTTGAAGTAAAATCTTATGATCAACGCAGTCAAAAGCTTTTGTAAGGTCGCAGAAGACTGCTGCAACTACATCACCATCGTTGATATTGAGATATATATTCTTCAGTAAAGCAAACATTGCATCAGTTGTGTTTTTTGTTAAAATTGAAAATTGAAACCCGCATTATCTTTTGGCCCTGATGGAATACCGGGGATTCTATTAAGAAATTGTATATTCACTAACTGAACCAATTTCTATACTGTTTCATTTATCGTTGAATGCAAATGTTTTTCCTCAATACTGGAAAAATACTTTCTTAAACCCAATATATAAATCAGGAGATAGAAGTGATATTTCTAACTTCAGAGATATTTAGAGTGGTTGTCTAGAAATGTCATTGTATCTGAACACCATGGATTTCACAGGGTAGAACCACAATTTCAAACTTAAAGATATATCAATCTTATATTCTAAGCTCTTTCAAAAACTGTTTGCAAATTGATAGTATATATATATATATATATACTGATTTCACAAAAGCATTTGACCGAGTTGACCACAAGTTATTGATTGCCAAGTTAAATGCACTTGGAATTGGTTATAATGCGTTAGTTTGGTTGAGTAGATTTTAAACTGAACGGGTCCAATGTGTAAAAATTAATAACTTTGTTTCGAATTCTATTGCTGTGGACCAATCTTAGTTAGTTTATTTGTTAACGATATGTGTGAAGTGTTGCATAATTCGGACTTTTTTATGTTTGCTGATGATGTAAAAATCTATAAATCAATTTCCAATATTGATCATTGTATTGAGCTCCAGAATGACATTGATAATTTTTGTAAATGAGTTGATATAAATGAATCTAAATGTTAAAAAATGTTTCTGTATTACTTTTTCGAAAACATAGTCTTCTCATTCCTTTACTTATAGAATAAATGGTGAAGCTGTTACACGGGTAAACGAAATTAAAGATCTAGGTGTTATTCTTGACGACAAAATGACATAAAAAACTTACTAAAGTAGCATCTAATGGTTGCAGACATCTCGGCTTCATTACTAGGAATTCCAAAGATTTGTCAATTTCCAGGCTGAAGTTGTTATATGGCTCTTTTGTAAGATCTGGATTAGAATATGCTTCTGTGATTTGGTTCCCATATTACAGATGTGATATTGAAATGATAGAAAGAATACACAAGTCTGTTTTTTTGAGACATTGTGCGTTTAGAATGAGTTTGAATTGGGATCATGATTACACTTCAATTAGAAACCTTACTAATCTTGAATCATTAGAAAAACGTAGGCTCAATGCTGATTTGTGCTTTATTTATAAACTAATCAATGGCATTCTGGATTGCGGCGATCTCACAATTATACATTACTTTCAACAACAGAACTAGAAGCAAGCCATTATTTTTTGAAAGGCATCACACATCTAATTATGGTTACATAGTCCCCTATCTAGTGAAGTCAATAAGCATTGTTCCTTATTAGACTTATTTTACTACTCATTTAGTTATTTTAAAAAATCTTTGAGATTCATTACCACTTATTTTTAATTAATATTGCTTTTATGTAACTCTTATGTTTCTTTTGTAACTCTATTGTTTCTCATATAACTCTATCAAGTAGTACTGATTCTAAATTAATATTGTTTTTCTTTATGTAACTATCAAGTATCGAAGTAGTTCTACGGGTACTAAACACATATTAGTAATAAGTTTGTTTATGTAAATTTGCATTATCAAAGTTTAAACTTTTATGTGCATTAATTGCATTTATGAGTTATGTTGTTGTTTATGTACTTTGTATAAATCATGTATTTTATTAGTGATTTTTATGTTTTTGCATTTTTTGCCATCTCGTTTATTTTTTGTCAAACATGTATGCAATGGATTACCTTAAATAAATATTCCTATTTCTAATACAAAATATCGTAAAAACTGGTAACTGATCAATCAATCAATCAATATATACTTTATTGTCTGAAGAGTTGATTCTTATTGACAAAGCTTGAAAATGGAAAAAAAATATATATATAAGAAATGTACAGATAATTAGATACGTGAATGTCAAATGGATAAAATGTACAAACATAAAAGATAAATATTACATATATGAATAAAAAGATATTGTCAATCTCCTTTAAAAAAGAAGGACTATTTAAACAGCACATTATAAAATAAGATGTCATTAACAAAAGGGTAACTAACAATTACCACCCTTAAGATTTAATAGCAGTCTTGTGTAATAAATCAAAACATGAGATAAAAAAATAAAAAATTCAATAATATAAATATCCAGTATCAAATCAATTCCCATAAGGAACTATAGTATATCATCATAATATTCCTGCAGGTTATAATAAGCTTTCTGCAATAGAGCCTTTTTTACAGTCTTTCGAAAGTTCTTCAGAGAAGTTATGTTTCTATAACTGGCTGGCAGATGATTATATATTTTTTTGCTTTCATATATGATGGAGTTTTTTGTCAGACTAGATTTAGGTAAGGGTAAGGGAACACAACCTTCATTTCTTGTTTTATGTTTTCGTGTTTCAGTAGGTGTTGAACCATATTTTGTGTGGATGAGGCATACAGTTTGAATTGATGCCCTTGTCTAGCAAGTTCTCCCAGTTTATACTGGCAAAGAAGTCGTTCATACCTGTGTAATGGGCATTTTTGAAATCATAAATGAGCTCATTATATTTCATAATGGTATTTTTTTAAAGATATTAATTTCAAAAGAGATAGCATTGTGATCAATTGAATTCTGTGTAAGCAGATATTCAGCTTAAAGAAACAATATTCAAGTCTCGACAGCTAGAAAACACTAAGTCTAAGAGCGTACCTCTACTATTATAAATATTATATAATTGGTACAAATTGAAAAAGCTGTAACAATTGACAATGCCCAATGCAGGTGAATTTTGATTACAATTAACTTTAACTCCCATATCATTTTACCATTCAACTCCTGGTATATTATAACTATCATTATATTCTAACAAGTGTTCTCCATATATTTTAATACCAGGAAATTGACAAACGTAAATTTAACCCAGAGAAATGTGCTTATCGACAATAAAAAAAAAATAGCAATAATGAACGTTTTATCAAATATTTCTATTTTATCTCATTAATTTCAAACACTGATACATTTTATTATTATAAAGGAAACCGGGTACCATTTGAAATTACAAAGTTAGTTGATATTACTTTTGATTCACTTTGTAGATAATTTGGAAATATTCTTATGCACATTTTGACTTCCTATATATGTATATATTGTAAAAAAATATGGTTTAGGTATATTGTTGAATTTTTAGATACCGCACTCATGGGGCTAGAGAAAGTTTGGTAGTACAATGTTCATATCCAGAACGCAAATTCAAATTCTAAAAGCCATACTCCAGTTCATATCAACTTATTAAACTAATCAATTCACGAAATTTTCCATTTTTTTAAGTTCTTTAGCAAGGTATTAGGTTTATTTGAATCAATAAAAATTTGTGATTGATTTTTTCAAAATATGGAACTTTTCACTAAGTATTATCCTGGTGATGTTGGACACTTTAATCAAAAAGTCATGCAACAAAATTTCTGCCCAATTTATCCAGTTTTCCATAAGAAATGTGGGAAAACATGTAGGAGAGTACTGATTAAACATAATGATGTGAACATGTGTCAATTTCTCAGGATCATCAGATTTACAAAACCAACAGAATAATTTAGAAGTTCAGGGAAAGAGAAAAAGAAAAACAAAGAAAATTGAAAATTCCGCTGATGATGAAGAAATTGAGGCATATCTAGCAGAGGTCTGTGACAAATCCAGTGGTAAGTTTATAAAAAAATATTGTATTTTCGTGAGATTTTATGACTATTACAACAAAACAATATCATTTGGCACTAAATATATTTTAATGAGTGGAAAAACTTACAGGGCATTCCATTGATTTTTATATGAATATAGCTAGAAATATCTGCTTATATTTTTTGATATAATTTATTCCTTTTTCAAAGCTGAAATGACAATATTGCCGTAAAGATTGAAACAAAGAACATATCTATGACCCACCTTTAAAACTAAGTTTTTCCTGCTCATGGATTCAACAAAAAAACTGTTGAGTAGTCGATACAAACTCTGGTCGATAAAAACACATTATGTTTTTATCGAAAATACATTAACTTTAGGGATGGTTTCTTAGTGTTTGGCATTAGCTTTTTGGATGCAGGTTTTTTATTCTTTCATTATACGAATATTCCTAAAGGAACTTCAATTTTGGTAGAATTATAAAAATGTCAAACCATTACTTGCATTAAATTTGATTTTTTCAACAATTAAAGACAAATTTTATAATACGGATCAAATTTAACAAAACCCTGAATGAACATACAGTCGATTGAAATGGCTCTAAATGTATTTTTATTGAAGGTGGAGAAATTCATTTATGTATACCCTTTGGTACTGTGGGAATTCCTGAGTCCTTTTGCTTCAGATGTACCCACTAAAAACTCCAACCCGCATGCTTGTCTGGCTGTGATCTCTGATGACACTTGGGCCTTTTGGCCCATTGTATCTCACCTAATAAGAGTACAGGTCCGGGGGGTCTCAGTTGTTCTGCTATACAATAGCTGTCTTCTTGTGCCTCCCAGACCTTTTATTTCACCATCTCGTGTCCACGGTTCCTGAATAAGGGCCACTTCAAAGTCCCTCATAGCAATTACAAGTACTTCCATGGCCACTTTACAGTGCAGGAGGTTCATCTGGATGACCCTGATGTTACCCATTTTTGTTGTTGTTCAGTGTCCGATCCTTAATCCTGTATTACGCTCGGAATTGGATTCTCTCCAGTGCCCTGAAAGGAACATCATCATCAATTCCATGATTTTCTATTGAGAGTGAATAATTATCGCAGCAATATTTTATATATATATATATATATATATATATATAAATTATTATATATATGGGGGCCTCCATTTCACCCCTTTTTAGCAGCGTGGATGATTTGTTAGACAATGTTATTCCAGTTTTATCTTTCAATCTTAACTTTAGAGAGAGATGAGATTCTCAATACCTTCAATAGGTGAAATCACTAATTTATGGAAAAAATACCACGATGTCCAGAATGATAAGAAAAGTGGTTGGATTTTTTTTTATTTTTTGAACTAGTTTTTCTTGAAAAAAATACCAAAGAAATGTTTCTGTTTGAACACTGCGGAAACCGCGCCAGGAAGTGACATAAGAAGTACAGCTCTATCGCCGATCCCCGAAATCGTAAGATAATTACATAGTTGCCAAGCATTATTCATAATTTGAATGGGAAGAATATCGAGGGGACTGGTAAACAAAACGGAAGAAATTTAATGGACATAGCCCTCAAAGAGAAGTGTTAACTGTAGACACGGATGAAACAGAATAATATTTCCTCAGAAGTAGTGACACTGGCAACTCGTGAAAATGCCAAATCAATGGACTTGTGACGTCAAAAGAAGAGGCAATAACGCTGTGTTTGAATGTGTCACTGACTTTGAGGGTTTTAGAGCAGCGTTTATTCGAATATTAGACAATATCTTCTAGGAAAAACTGTACATACATAATATTTTATCACTATATTTCAACTTCAAGCACGTATGAAGCAAATTTGTGAGTTTGTGATCTCACCTATTGCTACGATCCTCATATTCCGTTCACAATTGAAACTGAGAAAAGCGAAAATTCCGTACCATTTCTTGATACCAAGCTTATACGAACAGAAAACAAGTTACTGGTAGATTGGTATAGGAAACCATGCAGCTCAGGCAGTTACCTGAATACCATTCATATCACAAACAGTCTATGAAAGTGAACTTGGTAAAACAAACAAAATTAAGAGTACTGAACATCTCAGATCCTAAATTCCATGAACAGAATTTAAACATTCTCTCTTTAACCTTTTCTTAGAAGATTCATATCCAAAAACTTTACTTAATAAACATTATATATTTATAATACTTCATCTCACTTAGAAGTACTAGCCTTAAACATTAATAACTCGAACATTGTCTCAAACAACAATGAAACTAACACTACCCCTTTTTTCACTTCATTACCATATATAGAGAGCACTCTTTAAACTCTCCAGATTATTAGATTAAATTTAAAATATCATATAAAACAGTTCTAACAATCAGATCAATTTATTGTAAAGTTAAAGATAAAACTCCATTGCTTTTAATGTCGAATGTAATTTATAGTATTCCTTGTCATGGTTGTAATAAACAATATATTGGTCAAACGCAAAAATAATTATCGAACAGAATAATTTCTCATAAAAGTGACTGCAGATTGCATCCTGAAAGGAGTGCTCTGACAGAACATGTGAATAAATTTGACCACCAGATGAATTATGATTCAGTGACAGTGCTAGCGACAGAGTCACATACATCTAAGAGAACATTCCTAGAAATGGCTTTCATTTTCCAAGAAAGCAATTGTGTCAATAAAAAAACAGATATTAACCATTTGAGTGAGATCTACTCTTATTTATTGTCTTTAGATATCAATCAAAATTGACAACAAGTAATATCAAATAATAGTTCTTTTTAACATTACCGCCATCTGGTAACATCAGTTGGTACTAATCTAACTGTTGGCACTTCTGTAACAATTTCCAAGTGACACCCGTCAGGTGTCGTTGCCTTAAATATAATTGCGGGAATTATTCCTAACCTGCCAGTTTCACTTGTCACATCACATAGAGTGCACATTTATATTTATATAATTTTAAACTATGTTAATGTGTTGTATTAACTTTGAATTTCGTTTTATTACTTGATCTACGTTTTTTTCTTTTGCATCACTATGTTAGATGAATATGTTTAACATCATTGAAACCATGTACTACTATTGGTTTTTTCATCTATTGTGTTTTCCCTGATGATGGAAATAAACATTTCCGAAAGCTTGGATAAACCTTAGAGAGTTTACTTTTTCATTGCTGCTTACCCCAATATCCCTAGTTTTGTATATATATATATATATATATATATATATATATATCAAATTTCTTTATGGAAGTTGTCGATCTAAATTCGGGCGCATTGTGGCATGGAAAATACTTGAGGTTTCCCTAATAAACAACGGCCACATAACTTATAGAAGCATTTTTTTTCCAAATGTACAGAATGGTGTGTTCTATCCATGTATGCAGAGAAGCGTTACTGAAATTGTGAAATGAAAAATATATTAAACCTGTATATATTTTTTTTAAATAGCTCCAAATGTTTGAAATTGAAAATATTACTATTTCAATAGGTATATGTTCCAGTATTTTAAATACTGAAGTATATTTACCAGTTTTGCCGATGGTGGGGAAGTACCTATTGGTTTTCAAGATTTCTGGGAAAAAGCCAATTTTTTCTATAAGTTACAAATACTCTTTTTTTGAAGAGGTTCTTTTTATTAGTTTCCAACATTTTTCAGCAAAACTATGGAAAGAATTAATTTGAGACAGTTCATATCGAAGAGAAAATGCCCAATATAAATATTCCCAAAACTTGATGAAAACGAGATATTCCAATAGTGTTATAATACAAGTTTTTTTTGGTAGTTTTTTAACTTTTTTACAACTTACTACCCTGTTCAGCCTGTTGTGAGTATATCCACCCCTTGCATTTCATTATACAAATAGACTCGTAAGCAATTACTTCAAAAATCCCCGTTGGGCCATTCAATAACCTCATCTGGCTAATTTTCATGCTCCGCTGACTGGAAGTGAAATTATGTATGACAACACCTGAGGAGTAAGCAGATTATGCTTATTATGTAAGATGGAAGTATTAAATATAAAATTAATTCAGTCGGAATTTTTCAGAAAAATCTTTTGAACTGAGAAAAGAAAGAGTAACAGCCCAAAATGTCGTTAATGATGAAATTCATGAAACATCAGTGACAGGGAAACCAACTGTAGTAATAAGGAGAAAGAAAAGAGAAAATGTGCGAAAAAGAGGTATTTTTTACACAGGCTTGTTTACTAATATGCCCACCCTGTAATCTATATTTTCATTATTTTATTTATCTTCTTCATTTTTCAGAAGTATCCCCCAAAATGGAGATAGTGGATAAGGCTTTGGGAATGGTTATTAGAACATATGAAAGAAAAAAACCAGCTGATAATAGAAATGAGAGTAAAAATGAAGCTTCAATCGAAATAGGAAATGTCTCTGTGAACAAAAATTATGTGAATGAAGGTAAGGTAAAAGTTGGTGGTGTGGACTCAGTTCTTAATGATTGCTGACGCGCCCTGTACTGTACTAGGTCAAGGTTTTAGCTAGTAATTGTGGTTGTTTTTTTATGGATATAACACTATACCTATTGTATATACAGTGTGACCCATTTAAAATGGAACCACCCCTGTAGAATACGCATTTTTCAGTCAATCTCAAAAATATTTTTTTCTAATATTAAGCATCAAAAACTGTATCTTGACACAAATTTTCATAACTTTAGTTTCATTTCCAAGGCACTCTATGGTTTTTTTCTTTGTCAAAAACGGCAAAAGTTTATTAGGCAATTTTTTTTCCAAATTTGACTACACCACTGGATTCGTAGTCGTTATAAATGAAAACCATCAAAATTTCATAAAAAAATATTGGTTAACAACGAAGTTACAACAACTTTAATTTTGGAAACAAAGTATTTGATTATAATTTTTATTTAGATTGCAGACATATTTAAAATCTGGCAACACTTGCAACACCCCTTACTTTTGAACCCCAGATTTTAAATTATATGATTCAAATTTAACAAGGTGAAATCACTTTGCCGATAGGCTGCTCAGATGGATACGGTTAGGCCGTGAGTAAGGTTCAATTAATGACTTTTCCTAGTTAATCAAATTTGGCCACTAAAAAAATTATACATTAATTAACTTGACTAGTTCAAGAGTTGGGCGCCAGACTTGCTAAAGACAAAAGTCAAAGATAAATAAAATTAAATAAATGTTACCTAGCTTGTATGGGAAGGCAAATAAATATGCAATAAATCAACTTAACAAATTTATTTCAGTTGGAATTAAAATTATTGAACAAGATATAAAAAAAAATTAACAAATACTAGAAGAGTATTGAACTTCTCTTAAAAGAATGGAAAAATTACATAAAAAAAACCAGTATTTTTGACTCTGATCAAAATTCGAACATTTACACCTATGATTCCTCCAGTTGTTGGTGCACTGAATATACCTTGGAGATCTTGAGCGAGATATATGAAGGCTAGTTTCTTGAAGCTGGTCTCAGCGGTTCTAGGAGGAACTTGGTTTCAGCGGTTACGATGAAGATGGTCTTGGGTGGTTCGATAGTTGATTTCAGACCCCCTTATCGGCGTGAATTTAGTTGATCTTCACGGACCAGTGCTGATATTGATGTGCTGTAAGACCTCCCAGGCTACTAGTCCTTCCGTCTCCGTAGATGGGTTCCCTCCGTGGTATATATCATGCAGAGAAGATGATAGGAATCAAAATATGTACAAAAGGGAGAACGAAGGATATCCTTTGAACCTCAAGTTTTATGTTTCAAATTTTAATCGAGAGTCAAAAGATAGATGCAAATGATAGCATACAATAAAAATCTCAGTCTATATAAAAGACTGGAAAGTTACAGTGAAAGAACAAAGATAATAAATAGCAATCCAATCTGCTATTCTGGAGTTAAATTTATAAGTTAATTTTAATAATTTAAAAAAATATTAAAAATGAACAAAATTTAAAACCAAACAAAACAAACCTCACCAAAAACGTTATGTTCAAATTCAGTTAGGTTTTGAAACAAGTAAGTTTTGATAAGGTGATTTTATGTACCAGAAGGGTAAAAAAATTTAATAAGGAAAGGTATTCCAAAAGAAATATAAAAATTTCCTTGAAATTTTACCAGAGAAAAAATATAGTATTTTAAAGCAAAATACTATAAAATTGCCAGAGAAAAAATCTACTATTTTAAAGCAAAATATTTAAAGGTTGCCAGTACAAAAATATACTATTTTAAAGCAAATGCCAAAGGAAAATATAGCGTTATAACCAAAATACTCTAGTAAGCTACAAAAAAAATATAGGGTTTCTGAACCAAGATAATAATCAGAGTAAAAGTATACTCTTCAGCCAAGATAAGAAGAGAGAGACACACGTCTTTCAGTGAGCACGACTCTCTTAGATGGAGATAAAGTGAAATAATTCTTTTTATTGAAGAATTTCCAGAGATAAACCGAAGAGGGAGACCACACGTCTTTCAATGGGCACAACTCTCTTTGGAAAAGATAATGTTAAATCATTCTTTTAATTGAAGAATTTTTAAAGATAACTGGAGAGGGAGACCTCACGTCTTTCAGTGGGCACAACTCTCTTAGATAAAGATAATTTTGAAATAGGGCGGCAATTCCCTTTTCAAATCGATTAACAGGTAATTCTCAAAAATTTTGTGAATCTCCCTGCTCTTGGCGACAAGGTAGTAACTGAAGTGAATTGACTCTGCAACGATCAAAAATCAAATAAGCTACACTGGGGATTGAATGGAGTAATAGATATAAGAAATTTATTAAACGGAAATCAACTTTACGCTTGAGGCATATATTGAATCGAATCGAGTGTTCTGAGACTGTTAGGCCAAAGGTACAACTCTCTCCATAAGCAATTCTTTCTCAAGAGAAAAGAAAATTACTCTCATAAACATATAGTTATGAAATAAAGAAAATTGCTTACCAGAGAGCCGTCCTATTAGTCACTTTTGTCCCAGAACAATCGAATATGGCCTTCGCTTCAATCAGAATCCTTGGAACAATCCACTGGTAGTATGAGGGGAGTAAGCTCTAGTCCATTCGAGATTACCAATTACTTGGTACCTAAAAAATGCAAAAGCGTAGAACTGATTTCCAATGAAAAAAATCAGTTCCCAATATTCGGAACAGATGTTACGTTAGCCACAATATGTAGTATGAATGATTTGTCAAAATGGCCGAAATATCTATATTTAACCTTCAAAAATTACCATGCGGTATATCCAAGAATTCTAATATTACAAGCCTAAGGAAAAAGAAGAAAATGCTAATCAGCTACAACATTAATTGAAGGATAAAGAGAATAATATTACTCAATTAAACTCCAGCAGTGAAACTTATTCAACTTATAGATCTTACCAAAATCAATTCACTCAGTCCATCTGCCTATCTCGACGTTCAAATCAAGAAAGAGATCTATTATTCCTTCGGTTCGAACAAATCACCAATTCTACCTGGGTTTTTTCACAAACTGTTCTTGGTTTTTCTCTATTGAAAAACACTTGGAAAAAACACAGCTTGACGACATGAATACAACTGTCACGATAACAAAACTCGTCCAACTTGACAGAATATGAACTCATGATCATGAGTTCAAAGACGATGATGATGGCGCTGTCCCATAGTTCACGATCGGCCGTGACTAATGACCCGTTCCACCGTAAGATAACCGGAATAGTTATGAGAAATTGATTATGTGTAAGGAAGTAACGAAAAATTACACACTGCCGATACAAAGTAGAGCATAAGTGAATTTGTACAGCGAAAATCCGAAGTCAATAGCTCATTCCGTTCAACAGTTATAACTACTGAAAGTATGGTAATGTGAGCGATATGTGGTATACTAAATCACAGCCTACTATTGATTTAGTACAATACCTATGCCCAATGTATTAGTTCAGCTTTCCTCAAATTATTGATACCTTCTCTAAAAGCTTGTTTCAGTTGAGTTTTGCAGAATAAAAAAGGAACATTTTTTTGTCCTGCTTTCTGTTTTATTATTGAATAAATAATTTTGATACTTTAAAACTTGATTCGGTTCATTTCGTTTTTATCGGCTATTGAAAACTGCATAACTTAAAAATGAATTTTTAATTTTGTTATTTTCGAATACACTTATAACCTAAACTTAAATAAATGATTTTAAGGGAATATAATTCACAAATCCAGTGGCGTAGTTAGATTTTTATTACAAAATCGCTTCCACCAGAAATCGCTCACATTACCATACTTTCAGGAGTTATAACTGTAGAACGGAATGAGCTATTGACTTCGGATTTTCGCTGTACAAATTCATGGTGTTCTACTTTGTATCGGCAGTGTTGCCAGATTTTAAATATGTCTATAATCTAAATGAAAATTAATATTAAATACTTTGTTTCCAAAATTAAAGTTGTTGTAACTTCGTTGTTAACCAATATTTTTTCATGAAATTTTCATGGTTTCCATTTATAACGACTACGAATCCAGTGGTGTAGTCAAATTTCAAAACAAAAATTGCCTAATAAACTTTTGCCGTTTTTAACGAAGAAAAAAAACCATAGAGTGCCTTGGAAATGAAACTAAAGTTATGAAAATTTGTGTCAAGATACAGTTTTTGATGTTTAATTTTCAAAAAAAAAAAAATTGAGAATGACTGAAAAATGCGTATTTTACAGGGGTGGTTCCATTTTAAATGGGTCACACTGTATGATATTGCTCAATGTTGAAAATTACAGATTTCTATTTTGACTGTTCACAACAGTAGTATTGGAAAGCTGAGATTGATAGGGAACTCCAATTGTGTAATACTAGTAAATTGTGAATTTATGCTGCCGATACTTGATGAAAATCCATATTAAAGCAAACAAAAGACACTCACTTCACTAAATGATTTTCACTACACTGGGTTTACAAAACCATGACACAAAGTTTCGAGATATTATAGCTTCTTCAGGTGGAGATAATACTGACTCAACAATAACGATGTTTCATGTTAATAGACTGAGAGCTCGTGAACCCTCTGGGTAACGGTCTTTCTGTAAGGCTAGAAATCCTTTTAGTCATGGCATGCTAAGTACGGTAACCACCACCTGGCAGGCATCAGCCCTGCACGTCATCATCCCTCATATTTTTTAAAGTGTAAATAAAATAAAAATAAAAAACTTGTCGCTGTAAGCTTGAAATTTTAATACAATCTAGTTCATTCATTGTAAAGTAGAAAAAAAAAATTGACAGGCGATTTTGGTGAGCACAAGTACCTGACAGGTGTGCAGTATATGAGTTATATAAAATATAAACTACAACAACCATTCGCTAGACTATCAGTGTCGCAGCATCATCCGGGATGGATTGGTGTCAGACTCTATAATGCTCTTGACGACAATATCAAATCTGCCTCTAGCTTACATTCCTTCAAAGCTAAGCTGAAAAACCATCTTGTGCTGAAAGCACACTACTCCGTTGACGAATTTCTACAGAAATGAAATTTTCTCACCGATTGTTTTAAAAATAGTTGCTTTTAACATGTCTTGTTAAGTATAGTGTGTGTTATTAATTGTAACTTGTGCATACTGTTCCGTTTACAAATACTATTTTTCTGTGTACAAATACTGCTTTTTACTTCTGACAGCCTAGTTTTAATGTTATGTAGATTGGTGTCTGTCTTTTTTAAGTTCATCTGACGTGTTACCTAAGTTAGTATGTTACAATATAGGTTCCTGTGTTGTAATTGAACACTTTTTTAACTAATAAATTGATTGATTGATAAAATAAACTTTGTTCTGTAAAGTTGAAATTTATATATATATTTGAGTAAGCGATTTAGTAAAAATGGGTACAATGACAGGTGGTTCTGTCTAGCATAAGTCCTTGACAGGCGAGAGGAAAGATGCTATGGGAGCGCGAGTGAGAGACGTAACGTGTAAACAGTGGTGCAAATGACATTACGTGGAGATACAAATCACGGGTAGAATACATTTTATTAATTTTAATGCAATCTACATAAGTTTTTAAATTTATTTTCTTCATCATCATCCAACACGTCACTACTAGTTTCTTCATTATCATCTGAATGTTCACTACTAATTTCATCCTCAGAAACAAAAAAAGTTTTGGGAAAACGACTCAATTTCACGTTATTTATATGCGATTCTTGTTCATTATTATCAGTTACTGAGTCGGAGCATAATGACTGGCGACTTTTTTTAAATAAATATATTTTATCAAAAATATCAAGTAAATTCTTTGTTACTAATCAACCCAATTATTCGCGATAGTTGGTAAAATATCATAAAAATTTGTTGAAAGTTGGACTTACAGAACCATCTATTGCAAAATTCATGCAAGAAGGATACCTTGGAATCAAATGCACTGATAACTTTCTTTTTCTAGTCAGCCAATAGATTTGGTATTTGAACAAACGATTAATGCTGATGCAGGAAAGAGATTAACCGATGTGATACAATTTACAAATTCTATTTCTGCCAATCAGCGATGGGCTAGAAGTCACGATATAAGAACTACAATTATATCTCATACAATGACACTACAGGTTTACGAATAAAAAAAAAAGATGTGTTAGCGGACCTAGAAGAACTCATTTATGGAACTTCATAAATACTATCGAATTTTTTTAAAAATCTATTTCAATTAAATCTAGATTAAAATTGTCTGCATAATATTGGTAATGGTACTGTAGTTTCGAGCACAGTACATGATTACTTGTTATTTTTTTCAAAATCAGGGGAAAAGTTAAATGAAGAGTTTATTACCGAATGTTCCTTAATGGAGTTAGATTTGAAGAAAAAATTGACAAAAAAAAAAAAAAAAAAAAAAGGCATGAAAAATAAAATATAACATCGATTTAGAAAAACATCATACCCTATTACAATCGCTACATTGTCATTGTGTCATGAAGATGTACAATGCATAAAACTCAAAAATCAGCAATGGTTGGGGTTTTTAAAGCCAACTATCACCAATGACGAAGTACCAAGACGGTCCGATGCTCTTATTTTTGATGGATCTTTTTACTGCATACAATGAAAAATATTCCAAAAACATTTGGTAATATTTTCAAAAAAATATAACGATACAAACAGCAACACGTGCTCCACGACATGAAGTACGATACATAAAATACTTAATTACGATACATAAAATACTTAATTACTGCTCCAGATGTTTAATAAAAATGTCTGACACAGATATTTTAATAGTATTGCTGGAGACCATGGACCACCTCTGTAATAATAATTTGAAGATCTATATGGAATATGGCACTATGAATTCAAGGAAAGGGATAAATATTTCGGAGTAACATATAAAATTAGGACCTCTTTTAAGTTAGTTAAAGCTTACTGGGTTTTCATGCATTAACCGGTTGTGATTTTAACCCATCTTTTCTAAGAAGAGGAAAAATACCTTACCAATTAATGCAAAAAATATTCACCATCCATGCTGAAATAGTAGAGAAAAAAGAAGAGATGTTTTCAATACTTGAGAAGTTTGAGTGCCAAATGTACAATATGAAAAGTGAAAATTTAAATGATGCACGTTATGAAAAGTCTTTTGACACATATAAGAGAAGTGGTACTAAAGTGTTCATGAAAAAACTTATCAGCTATGATTCGACTAATTTATCTCAATGCCAACGTGAACTGTGACAACAATTAATAAGAACTGTATACATTACAAATATCTGGGGGAATAGTCAGTTGAAAGAGCCAATAGTTCTCACACCTGAAGGTGCATGCAGCTGAACGCATTTTAAGGGAGCTTCTTCGTAAGTTTGAAACAACGGGTAGTATTAATGATCTGGCAGACCACAAATTTCTGATGAGAAAAAAATTGATATACTGGCAGAAGTAATAGTTAATCCTACTTCTTCAACAACTCACGTTGCATCTACCTGTGAAGTCAGTCGAAGTACAGTACACAGGGTATTGAAAAAAAAACAAATTTCATCCATACAAATTAAAAATGGTTCATCAACTCTCAGACGACGACCCAGACTGAAGACTAGAATTTTGTGAAAATATGGAAACTAAAATTAACCAACAGCCAGACTATGTCAAAACAATTTGTTTTAGTGACGAAAGTACTTTCTATCTAAATGGAAATGTAAATACACAGAATGTGAGGTATTGGAAGAGCAAATCCTCACCTGTTTCAGTGAAACACATACCCAATTTCCCCAGAAGGTGAATGTTTGGGCAGGTATCCTGGGAAACCACATCGTTGGGCCTCTTTTTTTGAATACTAATTTAACTGGTGAGGTTTATCTGGAGCTGTTGCAAAACGCAATAGAACCGTTAATCCTTGAAATTTTGGAAGATAATCCAGATGAATTCGGCAATTTGGAAATAACATTCCAACAGGATGGTGCTCCTCCACACTATAACGGTGTGGATGAGGAGTATCGTGGTAGATGGATTGGACGACGAGGATCAACGGAATGGCCAGCTCGATCACCGGACCTCACACCTTTGGATTTTTTTCTGTGGGGGTACCTTGAATCGAAGGTTTACGCCACTGAACCTGACTATTGACGTTTTAAAACAAAGTATTGTTGCAGAATGTGAGGCTGTTTCCGCAGACACATTTGCAAAAGTACGAGAAGAGTTTAAAAATAGGATATTTCACTGTCAGGAAGTGAATGGAGGTCACTTGGAGCAATTTCTTTAAGTAGATACTGATTCTTAAATCTGTAATTAATATCATACTGAATGGAATTTAAATTTTAATGTTTACTAATGAGCCATTAAAACTGCCATAAACACAAACAAAATTAGTATCATTGAATAGGTTTTTTCGATACCTTTTAAAAGAGGTGTCGCTTGCCGTAGGGTTCCATTTAAAATTATTGGTCACAATGGCCTTGTGACGTCATCTTTGACGATTTCGTCATCTATCATCACTAGTAGAGAAGTTTACAACCTTTAATAGTCAGTTTCCAAATTTCACTTGTTTATGTATAATCGTTCCAAAAATTTTGATTTTTTTTTATAGGACGAAATTAGTAGTGAACAGTCAAATGATGATGAAGAAACTAATAGTGACTCGTCGGATGATGATGAAGAAAATTAATTTAAAAACTTATGTAGATTGCATTTTTATTAATATTTTACACATGATTTTTATCTCCACCATTGAGTTCATGTCAAGTCTCTCACTTGCGCTGCGCATAGCATCTTTCCTCTCGCCTGTCAAGGACTTATGCTAGCCAGAACCGCCTGTCATTGTACCCACTTTTTCTAAATCGATTACTCAAATATATATATATATATATATATATATAAGAAATGAAATGCATAAAGCACACAAAGTCATCTTCATAAAAGGTTCAATATAAATTGAAACACAATTGGTAGACCGACAGGTGAAAAACAACTACTTTCCTAGCAAATACCACCCAGAACGTTGAATGATATTCACCTGACAATCCATGCAAACTTCCATATAAATGGATATTGTTCGCAAATGTTTCTTTCTGATGAGCTCGATTATGTTTAAATTCATGTTGTGTCCGCCTAACAATCCGCATACCGGTTTCAGGCTTTTGGCCCTCATCAGTATGGAGTAGTCACCAGCCAGAGATCCGGAGAGCTCTGGCCGAAGTGAGACACAACATAAATAAAATCATCATTGAGCTTAAAACATCTTAGGTGCGTCGAAAAAGATAACTTTTAACCGACGGCACCGAGTGACAGAAAGAAATACTCCATACATTTCTCCTTCCTTGATAGGATTCTAAATAAAAGATTCCTTGTCAGTAGGAGTGGCTCAATTGCCCGACTGGCATATTTAATGAAAAAAAAAGCCGTATGAACAATATCCATTTATATGGAAGTTTGCATGGATTGTCAGGTGAATATCATTCAACGTTCTGCGTGGTATTTGCTAGGAAAGTAGTGGTTTTTCGCCTGTCGGTCTACCAATTGTGTTTCGATTTATATTGAACCTTTTGTGAAGACGACTTTGTGTGCTTTATGCATTTCATTTCTTATTTTCTCTCCCTTCATATGGCTTTTTCTTTCATTAAATATGCCAGTCGGGCAATTGAGCCACTCCTACTGGGAAGGAATCTTTTATTTAGAATCCTATCGAGGTAGGAGAAATGTATGGAGTGTTTCTTTCTGTCACTAGGTGCCGCTGGTTAAAAGTTATCTTTTCCGACGCACCTAAAGATGTTTTAAGCTCGATGATGATTTTATTTATGTTGTGTCTCGCTTCGGCCGGAGCTCTCCGGATCTCTGGCTGGTGACTACTCCGTACTGATGAGGGCCAAAAGCCTGAAACCGGTATGCGGATTGGCGAACACGACATTAATTTAAACATAATCGGGCTTATCAGAAAGAAACATTTGCGAACAATATCCATTTATATGGAAGTTTGCATGGATTGTCAGGTGAATATCATTCAACGTTCTGCGTGGTATTTGCTAGGAAAGTAGTTGTTTTTCGCCTGTCGGTCTACCAATTGTGTTTCAATTTATATTGAACCTTTTGTGAAGACGACTTTGTGTGCTTTATGCACTTCATTTCTTATTTTCTCTCCCTTCATATGGCTTTTTCTTTCATATATATATATATATATATATATATATATATATATATTTAAATTTTCTTAATTTACAAAAAAGTTTATTTTAACTCATATACCGCACACCTTTCGATTCACCTGTCAGGTACTTTGCTCACCGAAATCCCTGCCAATTTTTTTTTTTTAGTTTACAGCAACAAGTTTTTATTTTTTTATTTTATTTACACTGAAAAAAAAATGAGGACTGATGACGTGCAGTGCTGATGCCTGCCAGGTAGTGGTTACCGTACTTAACATTTATTTATTTATTTAACATACGGGAAAACCTCAGTACGGTTTGTATATACATTATGAATAAGGTCTACATTTATAATACAAATCAAAATATAAATATAACTAGGAAACAGTATTGATCAAAAGTGAATATTGTTTATGGAAGATTTAAATTGTGTTAGGCTGATACCAAATCCATTGACTTTCTGCTTGTTTATAATATCTAATGATCTATCTAGAGGAGTATTTTTACCATAATTAGTACTGTGAACATTTACTAGAAATGTATTACGATTTCTTGGTTTGTTTATTGTGTTACTACATTTCTTCAAATGTAGTTGTTTTTAAGGTACATTCAATTTAACAAGTTCAAGAAGCTCTTGCAAACAATCAATCCATTCATTAACTTAAAGATAAAGCACAAATCAGAAGTAGTTCTTCTTTTCTCTAGTTTCGATAAATTCAGATTATGAAGTAAGGATCAGTATTCATGATCTTCGACCGGTTGATGTAGTCTATAGGAACAAAATCTTAAACATTTATTTTGAATCCTCTCCAAAGCAATTTTATGAACAGAATAGATGGAAGACCAGACAATACTCGCATACTCAAGGTGCGATCTTACAAGTGCACAGTAAACGGTTCTGACTGTGGGTACAGAAAAGTCATGGCAGTTTCTTAATAAAAATCCCAACATTTTAGATGACTTGGTACAGACTGTATTTATGTGTTCACTGAAGTTGAGTTGATAATCGAATAGAACACCAAGATCTTTTATGCATTTTGTAGAATTAAGTTCAATCCCATCTATGTAATAAGTAGAATTTACTTTTTTGTTTTTTCGGTAAAAACTTATGTGGTTGTATTTTTTTATATTCAAATGAAGTAAATTATGATCGCACCATTTTGTTAGGCTATCTAAATCAGTTTGAAGATCCAGTCTATCGTCATCAGAGACTATAACTTTATACAATTTCAAGTCGTCTGCAAACATTACAGAGGAACTATTTACAATTGAATTGCCAAGATCATTCAGAAATAGATTGAACAAAAGAGGGGAACAATGGGCACCTTGTGGCACACCAGAGGATATAATTATTTCATCTGAAACAAAATTTCCTAGCTTCACCGTTTGCCTTCGTCCTGTCAGGAAGCTATTGACCCATTTCAGTAGATCTTCATTAAACCCAATAAGTTTCAGCTTGTGAATCAGAAGTGAATGATTGACTTTGTCAAATGCTTTCGAAAAGTCAGTGTAAATGGCATCCACTTGACATTTATTCTCCAAAGCTTTAATAATTTGATTTTGGTACAGAACAAGGTTAGTGACTGTGGATTTGCCTAGGCGAAACCCGTGTTGTTCATTTATTAATATATTCTTAAACAGCCAGCTTAGATGGGAATGAACTAGGCTATCAAACAATTTGGGAATGGATGATTGAATACACACACTTCGATAGTTTTCTATCAAACTTTTGCCACCAGATTTGAAAATGGGTATGATGAATGTATCCTTCCATGAGTCAGGGAAGGATCCTGAATGTAAGGATCGGTTAAAAATGTTGAGTAACGGTGCAAACAGCGTGCAAACACATGCTTTCAAGAGAATATTAGGTATTCCATCAGGTCCAACTATAAATTTATTGGGAAGAGAAATTATTTTGTCGTCAATTTCTCTTAAAGATAAAGACGGACATGGAATGCAGTGATTAGTTGGTGAAGGTACTTGGTTCGGATCATGAATTTCGGCTTCCGCATATACTGTTGAGAAAATTTTTGCAAACAGATTAACAATATTTTCACCTTCTGATGCAGATGAGTCTCTATATTGCATCTTATTTGGAAGATCATGAGATTTACTTTTAGTTTTTAGATATTTCCAAAAATGTTTAGGATTATTCAACAGATCATGTGCGACTGAAGAGATGTAGGCCCTGAAGCAAGCTTTTGATAGTTCTTTGCATCTAGCCCTCAATTGTGAAAATTGTGATAATAATTTGCATTTTTAGATATTAAATATTGTTTGTGCATAATTTTTTTCTGTGTTACTAAATATTTTAGTTCCGAGTTGATATATTTTGGAAATGAAGATGATAATTTTTTTTTGAAAGGTACAAACGTAGCTATAGTCATATTTATAATTTCATAAAATTTTTAGGACTACATCGTTTACTTCATCAGAGCTGAGCAAATTATTCCAGTCAGTAGAGGCAAGGAAGTTATTGAGACCGATATAATTAGCATTTCGAAAATCATAATAATAATCCTCTGTTTCAAGTGATTTGTTAGGTGAAGTGATTGTATTCAAAGAACAGCTATATGAGATATGGTGATAAATATCTTCAAATAATTTGTCTTGTGCCCTACATACTTTTAAACTATCATCACTGCTAAATAATAGGCCCAGGAAAACGTTCCTTTCATTTGGTATATATATTAATTCATGCATGTGAAGAAAACTATAACACTGACTGATGGCTTCCGGGAGATTGAAATCACCAAAAATGAAGATTTTAGTGTCAGGATATTCCTCAGCAATCGACTCTACAGCACGGCAGTGATCCAAATAAATATCTAGGGAAGATTTAGGCGGAATATACACTCCTACAGTTAAGAAGGAATATTTGTTCATAGTACAAGTTAAAAATATATTTTCTATATTGGGAGATGAATTTTTTATAAGTTTGCCAGAGACTGTGTTCTTCAAAGCAATCAAAACACCTCCACCTCTCGATTTCAAACTGGTAACGTTGTTTCTGTCTACTCTAAATATTTGAAAGCTGCTAAGGCCCAATTCAGCATTGGAGATGTCCTCGCTGAGCCAACTTTCACAAAGTATTATGATGTCGTAAACTGAAGTTTCTATAGCCAATTGAAGATCCTTTAATGTCGTTCTTAGACCTCCTACATTATGATAATAAATTTGTAATTGAGGTTTTTTACATCATTTCTGACAGTTATTTTAGGTACGCCTTGTATATACTTTATAATTAAATTGCTTTCTCCTTTTTCTTATCTTTTTTTAAGTTCATCCTTTAAAGATTTCCAGTGCTCTTGTTGCATTTTTGTTTGATCTCTGCTTACTCTGAATTCAGTTGAATATAATTTGTCTTTGGACTACAATGCTATGACTCATCACTACAAGAATTTATAGCCTTACAGAAAGACCGTTACCCAGAGGGTTCAGGAGCTCTTGGACTATAAATAATCAAGAGTAGTAGGTATAAAAATCTAATCAAGAATATTAAGGATAATCCAGTAGATAATTAATAGGATGGAGACTAAGTAGAATAGGGATTACATCCCTTACCTTCAGTAAAACAAATTCAACAAAGGAGAATTTTATTAATCTGGTATCTAAACAAATATTGTGACTTTTTGCATTTATTAATTTCTAAACTTTCTAGAAGGTCAAGTTTAAATCCTTTTTTTTGCAATATTTCAAAATCGTTAACAAAAAATGTTCTTTAGTCAAGAGGTAAGTAGCAAAAGTTGAATTTATTTTTCCAGTGACACAACAGTTCCTATGTATTCCAGTAAGCAGTAACATTTCCCTTCATGCCACATTTATAGCAGCACTGTATAACCTTCTTTAATTATCAACAGCAAAAATGTACATCATGAAAGACGTGGTATCTCCCACAACCAAGTTTATCTTCATTGTGCTTACTTATTGTTTATGCTAATATATGGAATATGTATAGTTTTGAGAAAAATCTGCCAATGAAGTTTTTTCTATTAATGTATCCGAGGAAAATGGAAATCAAATCAAGTTTAAACTCATTGTAGATATTTTTTTTCCAGAATATACTGAAGAATCTTCAAAGGTTAATATAAGAACTTATCAGAGAAAAAGGAACTCCACCACCAAAAATAACAACGAAGAATTGAAATATATCTTTAATGACTTTCAGATCTCCAAACCATGTGACATAGATTGTGAGGTTGTTCAAATCTCCAATACATGTGACATAGATTGTAGGGTTCGGAGTTCTGTTGATGAGCATACCCTCGAATCACTGGAAAGGAAAAAACCTTTTCCAAAAACGTGGAAACTGTGAATTCAAAATCTCAAGGTGATAATGATAGATTTGCAAATCGTATCATTATCGAACATGATTACATTATACAAAGTGATTCAGTAGAGAATATTGCATCTCTAAATGAAAATGGTGAAATATTATGCTCCAAAGATTTGGGTGATGAGAATTTGTCAGGAAATGGAGATGAAACCAAGCTAGAATTGAAGTGTCCATCCTGTCAAACTCACTATAAAACACGAAGAGGTTTACGTGACCATTTGGAAATAGTACACAAGATCAAAGATGAGGAATGCATGTTCTCTTGTCAAGTCTGCAATGAGGAATTTATTATTGCCAGAGATATGTTGAAACACAAAAGAACTCATGGACTTCCCTGCCATTTATGTGGTGAAATGTAAGTATTGCTAGTTTATATTGGACTCGCTATTGCACACCTAGTTTCATACTAACACTTGATAATACACATGGGAAGTAGTATTCTGTATCATAAGGTAAATAATTATATACAGGGTCGCTGATATGTATGGAAATGATCGATTATCTCCTAAAGTAAGATAGTTAGTGAAAAATGTTAGAACACAACAGTTTTAGGTTTTTTTTTAAATCTATTACAATAAAGAAATATTAAGTATACAGGATCAGTCAAAAAGTCATGACGAAACAAAGTAGCTTTTTCTTTAATGGAACACCCTTGGTGTTGAAATTGATAGTTATCTATCTTTTGGCAACCATATCTCCCATACTGTAAAAAAGCTGAACAAAATGTGTTATGCCATATGTAAATTAATTGACTCTGTGGACATCACGGTATTGAAAATATACTACTTTGCTCATGCCCAGTCAATCCTAACATATGGCCTGATATTTTGGGGAGGATCCAATCTCGCTGATAGAGTCTTTTTGGCACAGAAGCGTGTTATAAGGTGTATGCTAAAAACACACTTTTTGGAACCCTGCAGACCGCTTTTTAAAGAACTTGGTGTACTACCACTTCCCTCTCTCTACATATATAGGCTACTTATTTTTGTAAAAAGTAACTCAAATTTATTTATGAGGAATGTGGATGGATATATTTCCAGCGATAGGGTACTACGTTCCTCCAATAATTTGAGAATTCCAATGCACAATTCAGCATCATTTGAAAGGGGGCAGAATATAAAGGAATAAAAGTCTTCAATTCCCTACCTAGAGACCTCAAATCAATCAATTGTATAAATTCATTTAAATATAAAGTTAAGGAATACTTACTGGAGCACTGCTTCTATTCTGTTCAAGAGTATCTCAGCCTCACCTGATTTTTAAAATGTTTTTATGTTTGAATGTATGTGTTATGATAATGAATTTCTTAACCTACTCCACTCAATAATGTATGTGTTGAGGGTACCCTCTAATGACGTGTTATAGAGGCTTTTAACTTACCTTATTTATTTAATTTTAATTACAAACAAGAATGTTTATATTATGTTGAAATTGTCATGACTTGATATTGAGCATCTGTACTTAACATATTTTATTGCATTGTATTTTAATTTAATTTTATATTGAAACTGACCTATCAATGTCCAATTGGATCCTATACACAAAAATTTTTTCCATATTTCAATTCTTCTCAAAACTCTATATAAAATTGATATAGCACATGTTATCCTTAATTTAACAGTTTTCAAGATATCGAATTTTGAAAATTACTTTTTACTACTCTCAAATTTATAAAAGAAAAAGTCCGAAATGATGGATATTTATCATGAAAACTACACAAGGTGGAGTATTATGGATATGCTTAAATTTTAATTATAATTTTTTTAGAGAAAATAAAAAAGCATAATTGTTCAGGGTTGATAAAAATGCATGAAACGGAAAATGTATTTTTTAATGAATGTCCAAATATTTTCTTTGGAATTCTATTTAATAAGGTGCTCAAAGTGTTTACCATTTACCTCCTGACAGTAATGAATTAGCTGAACAAAATTTTGTAGTAAATCTAAAATCATGTTGGGAGGAATGGTGGAAATTTCATGCCTTATCCTTTCTTGCAACTCTTTGATATTTTGCGGCCTATTTTTGTAGACTACATTTTTATGTAACCTCACAGCAAAAAGTCAAGTGGGGTCATATCGGGAGACCTAGCTGGCCATTCAATTGCCCCCCTGCGTCCAATCCATTTATAAGGAAAAGTTTCATCTAGATATGCCCGTACCACACTTCCAAAATGTGGAGGAGCCCCATCTTGTTGAAACCATATTTGTTCGGTCGGCAAATTGGGATTGTTATTGTTTGGGAATAATTGTCCAAGCTCTGGAATAATAATCTCTTGCAAAAGTAATAAATATCGTTCAGAGTTCAAATTTCCATTTATAAAAAAGGGTCCTATGACGTGTCCACTAATAATGCCACACCAAACATTTACTTTTTGTGGTCGTTGAGTGTGAACTTCCGCCATCCAATGTGGATTTTGGTCTGACCAATACCTACAGTTGTGTCGGTTTACGTGCCCGTTTAAACAATATCTAGATTCGTCAGAAAACAATATGTGGTTGACAAAGTTGACATTTTCGTTTAATTTATCCATAATTACTTCACAGAACTCGATTCTACGATCAAGATCGTCTTCACTCAATTCTTGTAACAAATGAATTTTATATGGATGAAATTTTTGCAAATTTTTTGAATGGAATATCACTTGTGTAATGATTTAAAGCCCTCTGTTGTGTCAAATTTATTGGATTTTCCACCACATCTAACATGACATTCAAAAAAATTTCTTCATTTGTAACGCTTACTGGTCTTCAGCTTTTTGGTCGACCTTTGACACCTCCAGTTTCATGAAAACGCTGCAATGTTTTTGAAACGGTTGATTTAGAAAGAGGTTCCCGATCGGGATGCAATTCATTAAAAATATCCAGTACTTGGTCACAACTTCGTCTTCTAGCACCATATCTTATGATCATTAAAATTTCAATACCCTCAGTTTCATTTAAACGATGCCATTTTTGAGCGAAAATTATTCACACTAAATGTATTTTTTTGACATGTGTTGTCAAGATCATCACTGTTAGACAAAAGAACGATGCGGCGTTGTTATGGAGCTAGAAACTTTCAAAGGTATCTTGATTGACTATAAACTTATGCACTAAAATATTTTTGTATAATTATAAGAAAGTTTGATTTGTTGAAATTATAAACAGGATGTTCATAAAATCAGATGTGGAATCATCTGCGACTGAAAGATAAACTTTAGTCACTATCTTCCATCGTCAAGATAACCTCTTGTGGGGTATTCATGTTGAAAAGGGAAACATTCTCAATTAAATATTGATAGAAAGATTTTTCTGTGAATTGAAAAATCCACGATTAAAATGAAGTTATTTTTTGTGAATGTCTAACAGAAACAACTACTTCCGGCTAAAGCCACGCTGGACATTGAACTACATCTGATAGATATTCTAAAAGGCCTAATTCAAAGAAAAATCTAAACCAGAAATTTTGCATTTTCATTCAGATAGTTAGTTAATAAAGATTTTCTATTCCAGTCTTGATTAGGAACTCATAAAGATGAATGAGGCAAAGAAGAATGTTTTCCAAAAGAGAGTACTCACCAGAAATCATTCGTAACATTGACGCAGGAATAGAAAATCAAATAACTATCTGAATGAAAATGCAAATTTTCAATTTCAGATTTTTTCTTTTGAATTAGGGCCTTTTTAGAATATCTATCAGATGTAGTTCAATGTCCAGCGTGCTTAGCGAAGTAGTTGTTTCTGTTAAAAAAATTTCCAACAACAGATAATCGAGAATTTTCCCTTTTCTATAAGAAAGTTATTTTCAAAATTCGATATCTCGAAAAAGGTTAAATTTAGGATATTTCAATTCCAGAAAAATCTTTCTATCAATATTTAATTGAGAATGTTTCCCTTTTCTATAAGAAAGTTATTTTCAAAATTCGATATCTCGAAAAAGGTTAAATTTAGGATATGATGTGCTATATTAATTCTATTCAGAATTTTGACAAGAATTGAAATATGGAATAATATACAGGGTGTTCCATTAAAGAAAACGCAACTTTGTTTCGTCATGACTTTTTGACTGATCCTGTATACTTAATTTTTCTTTATTGTAATAGATTTTAAAAACTTTTGTGTCTTAAGTATTATCGCTAGCCATCTTACTTTAGTAGATAATAGTAATAAAATACAGTTTTTTCTGAATTATTGAGTTTGTCGTAATTTATGAAACTGGCCGAAACACCGAAAAGGACCTTTAGTCGTGCACTAGTTCAATTCAATTCAAGTTTATTCATCTGAAGACCACAAGTGGTATAAGACATGTCAAGAATTTGGAGTATAGAGACAATACAAAATTAAAGAGTAAAAAATTTAATATTACAAGAATGAGTACAAGTGCACACAGAGTATACTACAATTTGTTATCTATAGACCACCCTCAGGCGACTTTCATGAGTTTTTGAATCTTTTTAATGGTATGCTAACAAAGCTGTGTAGTGACAATATTGATATCATTATTGGGGGCGACTTCAACCTGAATTTCCTGAGAGCTAGCACAAACCTCTCAAAACTACTTGACTTACTAGCATGTTTCAATGTTGAGGTATGTGTCAAATCTCCAACCAGAGTGACATCCAACTCGGAGACTTGTATTGACAACTTTTTTATTAAATCTAACAGACACTTTGAAGTAACAGTTAAGGACCTGAATCTGTCTGACCACTTTGCACAATTCGCAGTCATGGAAGACCGAATCAGTAAAGAAAGTAACTGTAAAAAACGCTATTACTATCGTAGGGACCTATGCAAAGATAACATCTCCAGTTTTCGTGGCTATTTAAACCGTGAAAATTGGTCTGAAATATATGCGCTAGACTGTCCAAACTTGGCCTACAATATTTTCTCAGAGACTCTATTACATTATTTTGAAATATCCTTTCCACTGAGAAGATTCACTCTAAATAAACGAAAGGGAAATGACTACACCATGACACCTGAATTGCAAGACCTAAAAAATAAGGTAACCCTGTATACCTCAATTGCCAGGCAGGATGACGATTATAAAGAAATTAGCAAATACTACAATAAAATCTATAGAGAAAAATTGGCTTGTGCACGAAAAGAATACCATGATTATCAAATTCTGAATTCTGATAACAAATCGAAAACTAGTGGCACATCATCAACCAGATTTCAAAAAAACCTAAACAGAAGAACAAAATAATTGTTAATCAAAATGGTAAAAAAATTAGAGACGAAGAGTTAGCTAATAAATTCAATGACAATTTTACCAAACCATTAATCGAAAACAGGGTCTATGATATAAATTTCCTCGAACAAAATGTATCAACCAATTCTAATAGTTTCTTCCTGTCACCAGTTTGTGAGAGTGACGTCTTAGAGCTCATCTCTCAGTTGAAAAATTCAAATTCCTGTGGTCACTATTATATCTCAAATAACCTGCTGAAGCGCTGTCGTCTCGAGCTCTGTCAACCTCTGACATATTTAATAAATCTCTCTTCAGCAAATGGAATCTTTCCAACAAATTTGAAAATGGCAACAGTATGCCCTATTTTTAAAAAAGGTGACGAAAATGACTTAGACAATTACAGAGCAATAAGTCTACTATCAAGTCTCTCCAAGCTTTTCGAGCTGAATATGAAGAAGCAACTAACTCTGTTCTATGAAAGTAATAAACTATTGTCACGTTCGCAGCATGGTTTCACCAAATTCAAGAGTACAGAGACAGCACTATGCGAATTCCAATCGAGAATTGTTGATGCTCTTGAAAAGAAAAAATGTGGAATGGGTATTTTTATAGATTTCTCACGTGCCTTCGATTGTGTGGACCATGAACTGCTACTCTTAAAACTTTATAGATCAGGTGTACGAGGACTTGGTAAAATCGTATCTCATAGGTAGAAGGCAAAAAGTGAGAATCGGCCAATGCACTGGCAATGAATGTGATATCTCCAGAGAGTTCCCCAGGGCTCGAATTTAGGGCCCTTCTTTTTCTTGCTGTTTGCCAATGACCTTATTTCATTCATAAATAATACTAAGTCAGCATTTGTCACAAGTTATGCCGATGATACAAATATTTTGATTGTTGAAGACACCATGGATGTACTCCAAAAAACCGCTGAGAATATCTATAATAAAATAATACTATGGGCTGAAAAAAACAATTTGAAACTTAATAAAGCCAAGACTAACACCATACTATTCAACACTCGCAACCAACGTGACACAAATATAATACTATATAAAAATAGTGACAATGCAATTAGTCCAGCAGAAACTGTGAATATGCTTGGAATTGTCCTGACAAAAAATTAGTATGGAATCATCATATAGATGCATTATGTGCCAAATTGAAGAAGAGCTGCTACTCTATCAGATTTATGTCGAATCATTGCAGCTCTAGCGTATTATTAACATTGTACCACGCCAACTTCCAGGCACACCTCCGATACGGGATTCTCAACTGGGGTATGAGTGCTTCCGTCCAAAGGGTATTTCTCATACAAAAATATGCGGTTAGAATAATTGCTAACCTAGGATACAGAGACTCATGTAGGGATGCCTTCAAAAAACTCAAAATTCTCACAGTTGCCAGCACTTATATACTGGAGGCTAGTGCATATGTATACAGACACAAATCTGTTCTTCAGTCCAATCGTCCAACCCACAACCACAATACACGATCTAGAGATCTGGTCTTTCCAAGGGCTCACAGAACTTCCACGTATGAGAAGGGTGTAGAGTACAATGGATGTAAGTTCTATAACATCCTGCCAGTAGCAATCAAAAATTCGCAAAACATTCATGTTTTCAAGAGTCAGCTGAATAAAATATTACTTCAAAGGGTCTGTTACACTATTCAAGAATTCATTGATCACTTAACTTGGAATCATCAACGACAACTTAGTTTAACAGCTCACTATTACCCGATACTGATTTACCATGGTCTCTGGGATAAATAATTTAAATTTAATTATAATTTTTTTTGTATCTGACAAGATCTGTGTGGAACATAATTTGAACGCTTATATGAGTAATTTGTTTTTCTGAGATTGATATGTTTTTAAATTATTCTTAATATAAACCTGACCTTTTCTTTGCTTACACCAAAGAAACAAATATTATTATTATTATTATATTGACAAGTTGTGTGAAGGTTATAACGTCAACCACTATATGTTGACTGTACTTTTTATTTATATTCACACATCTTTATATTTTATTTATACATTGAACTTTGTTGTAAAATGAACTTGACTTTTCCTCTGTTTATTGTGCATAGAATTTTTCTTATGTACTTTTCAACCGGAGAAATAAATATTATTATTATTATTATTATTATTTAAATATTATGATAAAAAAACAATTTCACATAGAGTACGACAGAATACACTAACATTAAATTATATCTTAAAGAATTCTTCCAAAGTATAGAATGCACCCTCCATTAGTACTTTTTTCAGTGACTTCTTGAATCTGAAATAGGTAAGTTCATCTCTAATGTTTTGGGGAATTTTATTGAAAATTCAAATTCCAATACTTAGAGGTCTGTTTTGCGCTAGGTTTAAGTTGTTTAGAGGAGTATTCAGCAGATGCTGATTCCTGGTGGAATGACTGTGAATGTCATTACGGCAGAGTAAAGTATTTTTACGTTTGTAAATGTAACAGGCAGTTTCCAATATGTACAGAGAAATGAGGGGTAATACTTGTAGCTTTCTAAAGAGAGGTCTACTAGATTCTATTTGAGGTTTACGAAACATGACACGAATGCACTTTTTCTATGTAATAAAGAGACGTTTGGCAGCAGGTGATTGTCCCCAGACTATAATTCCATATGCCAGTCTCGATTGAATTTCTGCAAAATAGAAGTTTTTCATTACCGGGGTTGTCAGGACATTATACATACAGCGTATCTGGAATATTTTGGTGTTAATATTTTTTATTACTGTAGATATGTGGGTTTCCCAGTCTAGTTTATCATTTATAGTGAGACCTAAGAACTACTAACAGTGGTATTACAATTCACATTAGTGTTGTTTAAGGTCAGGTTGATATTTTTAATTTGTTTTTGTCTTGTATGGAAGATAAGAAATTCAGTTTTTGCTGAGTTTATATACAGCTTATTTTTTGAGAACCATTTGGAAATTTTGTACATCAGATCGATACCACCTTGTTCATTCAAATCATTAGATTCTTTTGATACCAAGATCGACAGATCATCCGCATACAAGATAACTTTAAATTCTGATAGGTAGTTCACAATGTCTGCCAGATACAGGGAGAACAGAATTGGAGCTACTACCCTTCCTTAGTAGGAGTTCCTTCCTACTTTCACGGGAAGTGTAGTGGAGTAGTGTGAAGAGATAAGACCTCTCTCATTTTGGGATAATGATAGATATTGATTTCTATTTGCAAGAAAAGATCTGAACCAATCATGTGCTCTTCCTCTAATGCCAAGTGCCCAGAGCTTGTCTAGTAGCCGATTGTGTGGTACACAATCGAAGTCTTTACTCAAGTCGCAAAATACTCCAATTGGACATTTTCTTCTGTCAAGCTCTTCAAGAATATTATTTATAGACAAATTACTTTTCACAAAGTGTAGACTGTACAATATATGTTTTCTTCTTAACTCCGGATAATGGTGGCCGCAAGAGTAAAATTACAATATTGAATGATACGATCATCAATCTCCAACACCATAGATAGATAGATGATAGAGTTTATTGATCTTTTAGGTGTACAGCGAAGATACAAATAAGACACGTCAAATTACAAAACAAAAAAGTAGTAGTATAAATAAAATATTGATTTTTCAAAAGATTGAAACAAATACAAAAAAAAAAATATAAAAAACTATTAAAATTATTAAAATACCAAATGTTAAAATTCTCCTTTTTTTCTGTGAGATAGTATGGTTATCGAGTACCAGACCTCAGGGCAGCCATATATTCTCTGGAATAGAATGCATTTGAAATCAAAAATTCTTTCAAATGTTCAATAAAAGACTGAAAAGAAATAAAAATCTTAAAATAATATGCATGGAAACACATACAGTGTTTTCAGTTGATGCATATTCAATGGAATATATAACTCTTACAAATATATGATTTTACAAAAAAAATGTGTAGATAAAAGTTGCAAAATAATGAAAGTATAAAACTTATCAATAAAATTGGTCCTAGTGCGGTCCTGGTATGTTCACTAGAAATCTTCACAATTCTCACCGTCCGTTTCATGCGTGCATTCTTGTTTTGCATTATTATGAGTTAACAACACTCGTTAAAAATAAAATCGATTATTGCGGGGATCATCGTAGGGTGCACCAAGTTAAGCAGACTTTCTTACCTGATATAATTTCTAAGCAGTATAACAAGTAAGTGTATGTAATTATTTCTGCAAATGATTTCATATACAAATAACGATTATCAAAAGTGTTTAATAATTTTTTTCTC
Organism: Gonioctena quinquepunctata; assembly: GCA_018342105.1. Taxonomy (NCBI): domain Eukaryota; kingdom Metazoa; phylum Arthropoda; class Insecta; order Coleoptera; family Chrysomelidae; genus Gonioctena; species Gonioctena quinquepunctata. The sequence continues at coordinate 467,594 of JAFIRS010000123.1, forward strand.
GTTGCTCATTTCTAGATTGCTTGGCTATAGTGCATTGATATTGACTGGTCTAAAATAGTCTCCAGGTAATATAAAACATTTAAGATCAAATTTCCGGCAAACGTTATTTTATCAGACTTGGTTCTACAAAAAAATAGTTTGATCTCAGAAAAAAAAGATAAACAAAATACATGAAAACTGTGAAGGCAAACGTCTGTATCCATTTTAGATACAGATAATGATAAAATAAAAATTTATGAAAACTCTTACCAAGGTCCATAGAATATTGATATTGAGTCACCATTTGATTTTGATCAAACTTAGCAGTAGGAAAAATATTTCACCAAATAAAAAATAGGTGAGTCAAGCAAATTTCAAAGCTTCAATTACGAATAACAAATACAGAGTTTTTAGAAAAAGAAAGAAAATATTACCTGAAAATAATTGATAATGGAAAAATACTGCATATTATAACACTGTCACAGTAGAGGGTGTGATACACAATACCAGTAATTCTAGTTTCAATACCAAAGGAAATTCCTTCCAAATAAAGTGTATGAATTCGTGCACCGTTGAAACTCAAAATTACTATGCATCGGCCATTTAATGTCATAATGGCGACACAAAATCCCAATGCATTAAAATCAGATGCCCAAAATGTGCAGAAAATCACTAGCATGTCTTTTTTGATGAACTGGAAAAATCATTCATGAATAAAATCTGCCTAGAAAAACAGATAACTATCTGGTAAGGACCAGTTGTATAGGTTACGTTTATAGTAACTTTAATTTAACCTCAAGTTTAAACCGATGAAAATTAAAAATATTTCATGTATATCTTCCAGTTACAGAATTTGTAGCTAACTTCAAATCACATTGGTTCATCAATATTTTTCCGTTTTGAAGGAAAATTTACAGTAATGACAAATCAAGTTACAATCAGGACTAGTTGTTTTTGTTTCCACATTCCTCCCTTCGTGAATTTTTGTTATTGTTTATGATTATTTTACTTGTATCAAAATGGATTGCGGGTCAGCAGGAGTTTATAAAATTGTTCGAACCAGGAAGTTAAGGAACTAGTACGGCTAGTGAAACTGCGGCATATTCCTGTGCAAATGTATGCCAATTTGTTGAATTAATACCTTTACTGATGCTTTTGAAATCCTGAACCTATTGATGAATTCCTGATATATCCTAATTGCGGTCTTCTAATAAATCTTCAAATATTTCCAATGTGTCCATTTCGAAAACAGTAAATATTGTCAAAGTGAATAACAAATATTTATAGGTTACAGGAAAAACATCAGTATTTCAATCCACGCATGTGCTAAACCGAAGATTGAAGTTTAACTCGCCTTCCAACCGTCAGTTGACAGTTAAACTCCGAATGGCAGTCACATACACCTATACAACGAACTTCATTCAATAAACCGAAGTTTAACTGACACTTGAAGTTTAAACTGAACCTACACAAGAGGGCCTAAAAAAAAGTCTTTTTTAAAGCCTCAAAACATATTTTTTCCATAAATAGAATCGAAATAGACAACCAATAATAAAATAGTAATGAACAAATCTTAAAATTGTATTGGAAATAAGTCACAAAAAAATAGACAAGAACATACGACCTTCAAAAGGGGATATAATGGGGAACATAGATAATGTCTCATCAACCTGGATGGTCATATTACTCACTAGGTCAACCCCCTCCATAAAGTCTTTTTCTTATTGTCTTGTACTTGCCAGTATCCATTGTGAACCTGTTAATGTGGGATAATGGGTAGGCTGTCCTTTGGTATTCGTTAAGTTTCCTATAATCCACACATAATCTTGTAGATCCATCCTTCTTGGAAACCAGCAACACCAGGGCGGACCATGAACTCAATGATTCTTCGATTACGCCTTGCTATATTAATTTTTGTTTTTATAGATAGAATTGCTCTCTTTGATGTTTAATCGCAACACATTCATTGTAAATAGGATTATATATTGAATGAAGTATATCTAAGGCTGAATTAACTTCAGTATATTGGTCAAGGGGAGACCAGTCAACATCTTGCATAAGAGTATTTGAATTAATCCTTGTTATATGCTATAACCTTATTGGGTGATGCAAATTAAAGATGAATAATCAATGCCGGGTAGTAGCAGTCTTACGTTGCAAACAGTAAGTTATCATGTGTGATACAGAGCATTCAAAATTGGATAACATCAATGGGAGTCCCGCAGGGAAGTATTCTCGGGCCAGTGCTTTTTATAATGTTTGTAAATGATGTGAAAAATGTTGTAGACGACGAGTCAATCAATATCCTCACCTATGCTGACAACACAAACTTTTTGGTAAACCTCACTCGTGAAAAAACCGAAGATTACTTTAATGGAAATAAATTACTTATCAATAACGAAAAAACTAAGAATCAACAACACCATAGACGAGCCGAAGTCCATCCTCATTGATAATCAAAACATTACATGTAAAACCCCTATGAAATTTTTAGGGTTATATATGAACGACAAAATGACATGGACAACTCAAGTAGAACATCTGTGTAACAAACTGTCATCAATAACATACGCCATAAGAGTACTAAAACACAACTTTGACCAGAATACTATAGACAGTCTATTACGCTAATTTCTATTCAAGAATGAAATTTGGCATATCAACATGGGGAGGAGGCACCGAATTGTATAAAGTTTTTATATGTCAGAAAAAAGTTACTAGTATAATTTTTTATTTGCAAATAGACGGCTCATGTAGAGGAATATTCAAAAGTAACAATATGTTAACAGTACCAGCAGTGTATATATACGAGAACATCAAGTTTCTTGTCACACACGAATGTTACTTCAATAGTTTCAAAACGACCCACGAACACACTACCAGATTAAACACAACTATAATTACCCTATTCACAAGAAGAGCATTTTCGAGACAAGCCCGTTGTACAACGCCATCAAGTCTCATAACAATCTTCCTCGAGAGATAAAAAATATACAGAGCACGAAGGGATTGTTAGCCTCGGTGCGGAACTACCTGTGTGCCATGGAGCCATACTCCATTAGTGACTTTCTTCTTTTTTCTCAATTTTAATTTTGCAGAACAATTATTTTTGTCTTTATACAATTGATCTGTTCAATGTTTTATGTCTTAAAATTGTATTACTTTTTAGTTTAGTGTATGTATGACTTACTTCTCAGACGAGTGTAAGTAAGTGATTTGATATATTCAGCACAGAATTGAATTGTTTCAATTCATAAAAGCTATTGAATTGATCAATGTTTTCTAAATTGATTTGGAATATTTGAGTCACCTAGTATAAGGATTTGGTTGTTGCTTTCGAGAGATTCTAATATATAAAATACATTGAAAATATGTACGTTGCTGGTATTTGGAGATACGTAGATTACAAATACGAAGAATATTTTGTGATTGAATACAATTTTAGAGACTATGACGTCTATGCTGAAGAATTTTGTCTAAAAATCCAATAGGTTGATTTCTACAGATTGAGTGTCGTTTTTCACTGCTAGCAAAACACCACCACCTCTTGATACTGAATTGGCTTCAGGGTTGTAGATGTTGTATTGAATCCATGATTCTGTGATGTGATATGTGATGCAATCCTAATGCAGAGACATATTTGTGAAAATATGAATGAGAGACTCCTATTTAGACGAGCTCAATGGTTTCTTGTGAATCCCAGTTCTCATTCAGTTCTCCAGCTATTTCTTAATAATCTTACTTGAAACAATTTTAGATCTCATTGGTCAATACTTTGATTAATTGATCTTATTATTTCTAGACAGGGTTTCTTGTCATCTTGATTGCTTCCATTTTCTGGTAGGTTGCCTTTGCGATTTGTTATTTCGGCAATTATTTCGTTCATTTGCATAACAGATGGTTCTAGATTTTTTAGCCGATTTCATATCATAATGTTGATGACACTATCATATGGGACCAAGATATTAAAAACCTTCAGGATGTCTTCTCGAAAATAAACAGCATGAGGGATTCCATCAAGTTCACAATGGAAAGGGAAACGTTACCTCGATGTGAATGTTGAAAGAACAGACAATGACATCTGAACCTCTGTTTATAGAAAAAAGTCTCGTACGGAACAGTATCCCAACTAAATCTCCAAACATCCGAGTTAAAAAAAAAGGAATCTTAGGAACATTGGTGGAAAGAGAGTACATATGCACGAAGTCACTAGATGCTGAGCAGAGAGGACCTGGTGGATATTCAGAGAAACTCCTAGGAGAACTAAGTCCGAACAACAAAGCCCAGTTACCTTCCATACATCAGGGGGTGTCTCTGAGAAAATCAGAAGGGTCAGAAGCAAGTACAACATCAAGAGCTGCTTCCAATCCATAAGTACTCCATGAAGTTTTCTCATCAAGACTAAACCTGATAATAGAACTGAAATCATCAAGGACTGTCCCATGTGAATGTGCAGATTCCTACATCGGAGAGACAAAGAGACCATTGGCAATTGCTGACCACGCTTGGACTGAGCACCATCGAAGTCTGTGGAACGTTGAAGCATTTTACATAAAGAGGAGCATTGGTTCAAATGGAAATTCCAGGAGCCAGCCGCCTACAACGAAGCCAATGACGCCCTCAGTAAGCCAAGCATTGAGATTAGGAAACCTCTCATCGTTCGTTTGGCGGACTGCAGAGGCGCAAAACTACAAGCACCACTGCAACTCACGAAGTTATAAGCACCATTACAACGACAGACCTATAAAATATCAAGTAGCACTTAAGCTTGTCAATATTCGTCTGAAGATGATTGCAGATACAAGTGATTGAAACGTGAAAAACATTCAACCATTAAGACAATGACCATATCGTTTACAACCTTCAAACATACTGTATGTTTCATAAACGCCAAAAGTATTCTAAGGCCGGCCCTGCTCACCTTGGGTTAATAACCAGAACAAAATTTGTACACTAAAATGTTAGCTTTTTACTTAACAAAAACGACGAGTTGAGAAGTTGTTGAATGAACACAGGGATATTGATTTAATGATGAAAAATAATTTGTTGTAGAGTAAATAATTCTGCACACAATAAAGGGGGGATAGAACTCAATTCATCGATTGATGAGGGATACGATTATAAATAATAATCTCCAACCAAAAATTGTTTCTCTTCGATCAAAAAGTTTATCACCTCCCTTAACTTATATAATGATTTTACATATTATAAAACAGACAATATGTTTGTTTCAGATCATTTTCCAATTCTGTCGGGAATAACAATATAATAATGACAACTGTAATATGCCAACTTCAAACTTTAATAACAATATTATTTACAACTGGCAACAGGACGAACTAGAACGAACCCTAAGATTAATACACTTTGAGAAATGCAGTCAAGCTGTGGTTCGTTCCTTAGAAGTGGAAGCAGCCTTCAACATCTCAAGGCCGAAAGTAAGAGCGGTATCGATTGAAGAGCCACTTCAGGAAGAGGAATAAAGCAATAGTATGGAATAGATGCTCAACAGAATACTGGATAAACTAGGACCCAAGAAATTAACATTTACAGAGAGATTTCAAGGTGAGGTTGCCACCAAGTTCTTCATCACCTGCGAGGACACCACCACATTCCTAGTCATCTACGAGGACAGGACAAAAAGAGTGAAGGGTGAGGTTGCCAACATGTTTGTAATCACCTTAGAGGGCACCCCCAAGTTCCTACTCACTGATGAGGACCAGATCCAAGTCAACAGGGTCAGAAGAACTACTGAAAATCCGTCCATCAGAGAAAAGACGAACCAGTAAACAAGGCTCTGACCGACCAAATAGTAATACAGATGTGTTGTATAGAACTAGATGCCATGAAGGAGTTGCCAATATCAGATGAACGAGACTATCAACTGAAGAAGAATGGACTACCGCACACATGAGATAGGACCAAGAAACTGATCCAAACATTGTGAAATTTCTGCACTGGAAAGAGAACGGTACTGGTACACCCTCCTGGAGAAACATTTCAGACAGAGATCCCATCTTCAAGGCAATGACTGCACGTTGGGATTACCCGGTTGTAGAAAATAGACTACTTAAACGGGTGTGGGAAGATCGTTAATTTCCCAATTGGTTTTGCTGAAGTCCTGAAGGAAATTCATGAGGGAAAATCAGGAGGACATCTGAGAGTCAATAAGACCTTGGACAAAATCAGGCAGAGATTTTACTGGGTTCAATGTCGAAGACTTGAGGGAAAATTAGGAGGACATAAGACTTTGGACAAGATCAGGCAGAGGTTCTACTGGGTTCAATGGGTTCAATTGAGACAATGTAAAAAGCTGGTGCAGAAGATATCCAGAGTGCGAAGCAACTAATGGTCCCAAAAGGGATGAAATGAAGGAAGATTAACATTGATGTAGAAGGACCATTTTCTGTGACTGATGATGGCAACAAATACATTGTCATGGACTATTTCAGCAAATGGGTAGAAGCCTATGCATTCACAATAGCAAGATCATTGGAGGATAACATGTTCTCAAGATCAAGATTTGGAGTATCGATAGAGTTATATTCCGACCAAGGAAGGAATTTTGAGTCAGTTATTCAAGCAAGTTTATGAAGTGATGGATATCAAGAAGACCAGAACTACTCCGCTTCAGCCTCGATCGGACGGCACGGTTGAAAAATTCAACCGAACTATGGAAAATAGAAAATATTTCCAAGGTTACTGAAAAACATTAAAGGGGCTGGGACAGACACCTTCAACTATTTCGGTTGGCATATGGAGCAGCTGTCCGTAAGTTAACCAAGCTTACCCTGTCAAGAGGGGACAACAATATTTTTCGTTGGAGACTGTTCTTACATACTAGATAAACCACTACACTTCCATATTTGTCTTTGTGTACATGATAATTTCCTGAAAAATGAAAATTAAAAATTTGCCTTAACAAACGATCTATACTGCCTTTTTAAGTAAAAGTGCAGTATCTGCAAAAACTCTGACTCATTCACAAAAAAATGCAGATACGGCGTTCTTGATAAGGAAATCCTGATTTTATAAGGTCGCAATTTCTCCCAAAAAAGCCTTATCTGTTAAAAACCCATGATTACATAGTGTAAAACCAACCCTAAATTGTACTTATGTTGCAAATATTACATCAATAAAATGAATAATGTATAATTTTATTTATGTCTATTTATTAAAAAAATATACATTTTAAATCTATAAATAAAATGGGAATTCTAATAAGTGTAGTTAGTAGTAGAAGGTATATATTGAAAATTTTATTAAATTGGCATCCATTATAAATCAATCATATTTTGACAATTTCTGCCAAAATTGTTTTCTGGAATTACAGTATAGTGTCTTCAGTATAGGTTCTTTCCTTTTTTTCTCTACTTACTGCTTTAGGTTTTGTCAAAGTTTCGGGCAAAGAAATACCACCACTCTTTGCTGATGTTTTTCGCGGTCGAAAACTCCTGAAATTTCGTACATTAGGCAAAATTATTCATAAATTTTGGCTATTTAAACCGAATATATGGCATATTTGCTTACTAATAGGTGAAATTCATAGGGTTTTAAACCTATAGAAACCAATGTCTCAATATTCATATTTTCTGTAGATACGGTACTTTTGCTTAGTACAGCAGAATAACCAACGTGATGCATTTTATACAAACAATAAAAAATGCATTTGATAAGATAAGATACAGGTGGATACTGTCTATAGACTTTTCGGAGACCTTTGCTAAATTAGATCAATTATTACGAATACAGTATGCAATTGCATGTTGTTTGTGTCTAGTTGATGCGAGATCCCAAGAATGTAGCGTGGCCTACTAGCTGACGTCACAGAAAGGTTGATTGTTTGCCATGAGACCAGAGATAATTAAGGACACGGTTGCCGACTTCTCAAATATTTTCTACCAGTTGACACTGCGCACGATATGGTATAGCTTGATTCAGGGTGAAGAAAATTAAATGATTTAACTAGTGACATGCGCGGTATTTCAAAAGTGAATTGTGAATGATTTTTTCCATTGTCAGAGTGCAGTATTGTGTTGTTTTTGTGAAGTGTAAATAAACGGAGAATAATTAGTTGAGTATTTTAATACCCACAAAACCAAGATTCATAACAATAAGAAGAAATTATTAAAAAATTTCACACAAACACTATCTAGTGGTATATCGATGGTATCAATTTTTTTTTTTTAAATCAGACATTTCAGCCAACAACAATTATTAAAACGAAATGGATAACCAAACATTCTATGAACCACTACAACTCATGTCCTGCAGATGCCTAGAAAGCCCCTACTTACATTGACAATACTGAAAAAGAGGTGATGTTCATCATTGAAAATATGAAAGATTAATCTGCTGGAAGAGATAAAATGACATAAAATAATTTACAATCTTAAAACGTGGGGAAGATCCGAATAAATTCAACAAATCTCGGGTTTGTGATTATTAAAATACTGAACTAATTATTCTCCATTTATTTACAATTCGCAACACAAATAATAATAAACTCTGACAAGTAATTAATTCACCACTAAAATATACTAACTTAATACTGATTTATTCTGAATTGAACTTAAATTATTGATCTGAACCTTCGCTCGATTATGCTACATTTATAAAGGTCACTAGAGCATTCCTGACGCCCACTTCTCGATCATTCTTGGAGTCCCTCGATCCTTCTGTCTGTATTTTCTGGAATTGCCGTTATGTCAGCCACACACGAGACAAACATGCAATGGCGTAGTGTATCCGTTTTCGTGACAATATTAACGCCCTAATATTTCACCTAACAATCAATTCAGTTTCATGTAAGAAAAAGGTACTACAGAGGCACTCCTTAATTTTTACGTGGACCTACAAAATGATAACCTAAAAAAAAAGAAAAAATGTTTTTGTTTCTGGTTATACAGCTTATAACAATGTCATTCGGGAAATCTTAATAAAAAATCCCCAAGATGTAGGAATAAGTAAAAATATAGTGGTGATTATATTTGAATTGAATGAAAGAAAAACCCATAAAACGTCGTGTCCCGGAAAATGCCCCGAAAGATTATTGCAGGGTGCTTCTCTTAGCCTTTAGTTCTCTTTAACCTATGTACACACAGTAACTATTTGGAATACAAAAGGAGCATACAGGGCAAACATCAAATTGAAATCATTGAAATCAATTTATAGCGATTTTCTAGTTGCGTGTACATCTTAGAGAAAGACTATTCGATTGAAAGTTGTGCGGCTCATGAAGCTCTATCAAACGACCTATAGTTTGCTTATATTGATATGTAAATGAAAAATTTAGATTTTTTTCATTCTTTCAACAGTAGCGATTTTAAACCTACTCAAACTTATTGAGATATCCTGGAAGCCGAATTTTGTTTCATTCGGTTGAAAAATGTATAATATATATATATATATATATATATATATATATACTGGGTGTAATTTGATTTAATTTCTTGCAACAGCTGCTAACAGTTGATAGTCCATCAAAACCAAAACTTCTCCGTTTCACAGTTACCAAAATTTGGACAAATTTGAAAAAAATTGAATTTTTTCACTTTTTTTTCAATTTTTAAACGCTGAAAGTTGTTATAAAATGGCATTATACACTTGTCATTCAATTCACTGGTGTGCAATAAGTTAGATTACACTCTGTATATATATATATATATATATATATATATATATATATATCTTTATATATATAATTCTACTGTACGTGTGTTGTCACTGCACTCCTCCTAAACGGCTGGACCGATTTGAATGAATTTTTGTGTATGCGTTTGGGTGGCGCCCTGGATGGTTTAGATTCACAAATCATCCCCCTAAATGTTAAGGGTGGTCCACCCCTTAATTTTTATTTTTTAGACAAAATTTCTTGTTTGTATTTTTTTATGATACAGCATTCAAAAATACATACAACCCTAAATTTTCACCCTTCTACAATCAACCCCTATTTTTTTGGCAAGATTTTTATTTTGTCATGACTTAGAATAAAAAAATTCATATTACTCTTAATTCACCCTTCTACGATCAACCCCTATTTTTTTTTTTTTAGGAAAACGGGATAACGGGATGACAGGATAAGGGAATAACGGGATAAATAAAAAACGGGATAACAGGAAAACGGAATAACGGGTTAACGAAAAAAACGGGATGACAGGATAAGGGGAAAACGGGATAACGGGATAAAGAAAAAATGGGATAACAGGAAAACGGGATAACGAAAAAAGGGATAAGGGGAAAAGGGTAACGGGGTAAACAAAAAGGGGCAGGAAAATGGGATAATGGGAAAAACATTTTAGGGAACATAGAAATTTGGACAGGACGTCTGTCGGGTCCGCTAGTATATATATAAAAGAAGAAGATAGTTTTGTTTCAACTTCAAGGGACCCCACCATCCTCTTACAGCTGTTTCATTGTTTTCCAATCATCAGGACGGCTTGTGATCTCACTCGAACTTAAAACAAACCTCTCAGAGTGCTAACACCTACCGGCAAGGATAAAAATGTGAAATGCACAAATTATAAATGCGACATCTATAGTTTGCAGAGTGAAACTCAACCTAGTGTTGAGGAGTTCGAAGGCAGGAAATTTCGTGCAACATCGATAGGTCACCAACAAATGTCACTATAGGCCAATCCTCAACACCAAAACTCAAGCTTCTAGTGCGTTCAGAGTAACACAAACAAAAAAGAAGAAAGAGAGTTTTGAAACTCAACCTAGTGTTGTGGAGTTTGAAGGCAGGAAATTTCGTCGATAGGTCACCAACAAATGTCAGTATACCACGTTACTCTGAATGCACTACAAGCTTGACTTTTGGTGTTGTGCATTGGCCTATACTGAGATATGTTGGTGACCTATCGACGTTGCACGAAATTTCCTGCTTTCGACCTCCACGACCCTAGGTTGAGTTTCACTTCGCAAACTATAGATGTCGCATCTATAATTTGTGCATTTCACATTTTTATCCTTGCCGGTAGGTGTTAGCACTCTGAGAGGTTTGTTTCAAGTTCGAGTGAGACCACAAGACGTCCTGATGATTGGAAAACCATGAAACAACTATAGGCGGATGGTGGGCTCCCCTGAATTTTAAACAAAACTCTCTTCTATTGTTATTTGTTTGCGTTACTCTGAACGCACTAGAAGCTTGACTTTTGGTATTGTGGATTGGCATATACTGACATTTGTTGGTGACCTATCGATGTTGCACGAAATTTCCTGCCTTCGAACTCTACAACACTAGGTTGAGTTTCACTCCGCAAACTATAGATGTCGCATCTATAATTTGTGCATTTCATATATATATATATATATATATATATATATATATATATATATATATATATATATATATATACACACACTTTCGAACTGATGGTATTTTTGGGTTCTGGGGACCATGATCGGCGAAGATATACCAACATGTTTTAATGTGGTGACATCTTCAATAGGTAGTATTTCTATTAAATGTACCTAATAACTTAAAAACTAAAATATGCTGGATCTCTGGATATAGTAGTTTTGGTGGAAATGCTTCCACATACCAAGGAACCAATTGAAAACAAATTTCAACAATTTCCGAACCTCAACTATAAGAGGCCCTCGATATAAACCCAACATGCAAGAACAATGGTTCAATATTTGTCAATCCATATCCCAGAAATCCTTTACATTCATTAGTAAATTAATAATAGGACACTGCTGGTTACCATTTCACTTCTTACAAAGAAATCTTTAATGTGAAACAAAATATAATGTTGATATTCAGTACTCCACTTAATATAGATACAACACCCTTCTCATATCGAATGCTGCTGAAAGATCTGAATTATAGAAAAATACAAGTGTTGGGCACATTTTTTGAAAGAATAACCTCATTACCTAACAATCCATATAAAAACAAACTCCCTTAACCATTATAAACCATATCAGATCTGTTAGAATTGACAGAGCAAGGAGTTAAAAAACTAAGCAACCAAACAGAAAGAGAAAAAAATTAAATCTGAAATCTCTCCACGAATAACTTTGCACACTTTTACTATTTTGTTCTTTCACGTTATTTACTGAAAATGTGTTCGTCTTACACCGTTAAGATTTTGTACTGCCAAACGTGTATAATGAAAATAATTCACCCACTATTTCGTGTGAACGTGGCTCCATCTGTAGCCAAAATAAGTTTTGTGAAATTTTTGTTATGATAAAGATTTAGAAGCCACTGACAATATTCAATTCTTGCGGGATTATGTTGAGAATATAATGCTTGTACCCTTTGATCCCGGTATGAATAAAACTATTCCTGTCTTATCTTATCATCATCATAACGACACATTTCTTTCTGTGTTCATTGTTTTCGTATATGTTTTAAAAAAAATCACTTAACTAAAAACTACCAATGAGACAGTTCTAAACTACCTTTTTGAAACCCTCAATTTATTTTATTTTTTTCAGATTTCAATCTAATGAAGAGTTGACATCACATAAAAAAGCTCATCCTCCAAATTATTCATGCATTGAATGTGGTGACAAATTTAAAACAGAGTCCAAGCTGATGGAGCACAGCACTATGCACAAGCTGATGATAGATTTGGAAAAAACTCAATTTAAAGCAAAGTTGCCACCGAAAAGATTTAATTGTGATTTGTGTTCAATGGTATTTCGATTTCCAACAAGGCTAAGAGTGCACAAAAATATAGTACACCTGAAGCTGAAAGAGCATAAGTGTACTGAATGTGGAAAAATGTTTGGTTCCAGAGGAACATTGGCAGTGCATTACAAGTATGTATCATGACTATTAAAAAAAATCAATTTATCAAGTCACTACCAAGTTTTCTTTATTCATAATATCCCAAAGACATTTATGTCATTTATTTTCATTTATTTGAACAAAAGATAGATATAGTAATAATTATGTATAAAGTTCAAATTTGAACTTGAGAAATGTCAAAATGCAATGGCACGTTTTTTCAAAACTATTACCATTGTGTATAGAGAAAAAAGATCCCAATGTTTTATACAATCGCGTGTGTCATATTTCGTATTCGATATCGAAGTACTGTAAATCTGACACTGTATTGTGGCATCCTCTTATATGAAAGGAAACATTGTTTGGAACTATTATATTTCTTTTCGGCGCGAAGTAACAGCAGAAAGTTTTCTTCTTTGCATTCTCAGCAATTAACAAACAAGATTCGCATTTGGAAAGAACAGGGAAGAACGAAGAAAAATTTACATTTGATAAGTTTGTTGGAATTATGTATGATCAAGATTGAAGGTTCTCCTTGAGAGTTTCTGTCAACCAATTATCGAAGTAGAAACATTACTCTCCCAAATGGTGCACATTTGTGTCCGCATCCTATATACTTTGGTGTTTTTAATTCATTTGGTGCAATTATTATAAAGTATATGGAAACAGTAGATTTTCAATATCTTTATTGGTAAGTATATGAAGGTTTCCAAAAAAAAAATTCTTTCATTTGAGTTTTGATTCACACGATTTACAACTAGTGTCTGGACCTCTGGATGAAGGGAACCCGTTACTTTTGAGCATTTTGAATTTAATTGGGCCAGACATTCGATGAAAGAATGCCAAAAATCAACACGAATACCCCGACATTCACTAGCGATTGGCCACCTTAAAGCTCCTGGCTGAAATGACTGAATGTACTTATCCATTAATTAATCAGTTCATAATGAAATATTGAATAATTGTAAATTGTTTTCTATTATTCTACTGGAAAAGATATCGAAATATTTTTCTTTGTGCATTATGAGTAAAGTAAAAGTTTACTTTTACTATGACTCCAAAATTGAGGTTACAAAACTTGATAAACATAGAAGATATTTTGTTTCTTTCGAAAATGGATCCAACTGAAGTGGTCTCCCAGAAGTGCACTCCCCAGAAAAATTGTCCCTCCATTAAAAGATTAATAGATAATAAAGGAGTCGAGAGCGATTTGAGTCCACTTCAAAGTATGAATCCATAGAATTATTTGAGATTCAGATACTTGTTTTACCTGTTTTTTTTGTTCAATTTCTTCTTTAAGGCTTTTTCCTAATAGATCGTTTTCTCGATTTTTTTAAATTCAGGTGCTAGATTTTATTTTTCTTATTGAATAATTATTTTCTATTTTACGTTTTTCAATTAGCTCTTATTTAATATTTTATAAGTTTCGGCTGAAGAAAATGGTAGCTAGTCACCTCTCCTTATTTTGCCGGATCACTGAACTTTAACTAGCCCAAGCAATTGAGGAAATCGTGTGTGAGCCTCCATGATCCAATGATTCTATGCTCCAATATCTGAAGATTTACCGTTCATATAATTGAAATGTAGCTTCATAATAATAATAATATAATGTATTCCATGAGAACCATAGTACATATAGTATTGGACATATAAAAGTACTAAGTCTAATGACAGGTTATATGAAGCAAAAACAGACCGTGTAGAGGTTACGATACATTATATATCATATTTAATACAATTTCAGATTTTGTTCCTAAAACTCACTTATATTATGACATTTCTCAATTATCCCTTTGCGGTCCAATTATATTTTCATACTACGTAATATATTTGGTAAAGGATTGGCTGGAAGAGGATTCAAATGAAAAGCCCAGTATATTTGGAAAAAACGAACTTTTGAAAAAATATTGCTCTTGACTCCACTCTTCACTAAAGTATTATTTCACAGATGATTTGTCATCTAATGCCATATTCATAATAATAATAATAAATGTACTTTATTGAACATAAATACAAAATGCTCAACGGGCTATTGACCGAGGTCCTTCTGCCCAGTGTGATAAAATAAGTTTGTTGATTATACTTGTTGCATATTTTGGGATAAGGGTGGTTTAACACAGTCTATAAGGAAGAAAAAAATAAAAATAACATTAAAAATTGTGTGAAAAGTTCATTTTTCATCCTTCTGGCATGGCTGTGAGGCACTCATACACCGTTTGCGTTGGGTAGATGTATCTTTCAATGTTGGAAGTTGGATGGATGTATACTAACATTACATGTAACTTGCTTTTGGAGGGTTGGCTTTTTTCATGTTCAGTGTTAGTTGAGTCTTCATTAGGCTGCCTCCTCTGACATTTTGATTCACTATGTTTCCGGATCTTTGATAGATGTTCCAATTTCGGTATTGACTTTTAGTGTCCTTTTCAATTTTTGTTTCTAAAAAAAGCCCGCAGTTAACGTCGTTGCCTTCCATGTAATTGCATATAATGTGTTTTTTGGGTAGGTAGCTGTTAATGTTGGCATATAGAATTTTAAGAGTCTTGAACATTAACGGTAACGATTTCTCCCAGCGTGGATTCAGTTGGTGATGTTTGTCTGGTTCATCAAGGTCGAACATAAAAACAAAGGCTTCATTTTGTCCCGGGAAGACCACATTTTCGATATTGAATTCTTTGACTAATCTCCTTTTCATCATATTCATAATTACGCCTAAAAATGCATTTCTGTGAGAGTCATATTTTCCCACATATGCCATATTGAGTTTCTTTGTAATGGTGTAGCTTTTTATATTTTTTCTGCACCAAATCTATTGGTCTCTGTAATGGTTTCTTGTAGCAGATTATCAGTAAAAAAAGAATTCTAATTCTGTTTCTGGTCTGTTGACTGGGGGGTTTATATCCACTAGTGGCTGTGAAAGGCAATCTTCTCCGATCTCGCTTCCTTGGTATCTTTATCTTCAGTATCACTATGTTCTTCATAATCACTCGGTTCAGTTCCATCCTTTTCCGAATCATAGATTATCACTCACTTCTTCTATGGGTATTCGACCTCTTTTTGTGTGTGCCGCCAAGGAAATGAACAACAACCTATTCGACATGCGCAGAGAACAAAACACGGCCTCAGAAAAGCAGCGACCAAATCCAGTGTTGAGGATTACCCGACATCAGACTGGAACGTGAAAATTTTACTGTGGGGCTTACCTGACATCGGACCCAAACGTTATAATTTTACTGTCGGGGCTGCCCCAACAAAGGACCGCAAAGGGTTAAGAGGCATCAATACTAAAAAAAGGTATTAAATCTGGAAATCTTCATAATTAATATTTTATCATTATGTTTTCAATACGTTTCAGTATATGCCAAATTATCTCTATGAAATTTTCAGTAAGGCCAATTTGGCATTTTGAAAATTATAATTTCAGTGATCGGATAATTTGATTCAGTTATTGCAATAATACTCTTGAAAATATAATTTTTATCAGAATACAATTTTCAAATATATTTATTGCACCTAATTTGAATGGAATTATTCAATAATTGAAAATGCAAAAGCTTTTTTAATTGCCCATAAGCAATTTTTATTTTTTAGTTTATTCGTGATTATGTTATAAATAAGGGTGGAAATATGTGAAATCCGCAACACATATTTACCAGAGTGCATCTACTATAATAGACTACATCTGTTCCAATGTGGATGAGTCTAATGTAACCTGCTCAGTTTTGCCAGCTAATCTCTCAGATCATGAAGCCGTTCTTAGTACACTCAGCTTCCCTGGTAAAGGTAATTCTAAAAAACAAAATAAACTTGGGCGTATATTTTCTAAAAACAACTATTGCAAATTTCAAAAGGCCTGTGATCAGGTCATCTGGAACAGAATCACACATATAAACACATATTTGAATACACTTAGTAATATTTTTGAAAGTGCTTTCCCAATCACCAGAATCCGAAAAAAGGTAAGAAAACCATGGATAACAAATGGCATTAAAATATCGGCCAAAAATATGCGCCACTGAACTACTTTAATAAGTTTCATAAAGAGGAACATCTAAAAATTTTAAGGAAAAAAAAACTAGGATTAATACTGCCTCCAATAAAGTAAAGGGGTTTTTTAAAAATCAATCTGAAACCTGACCGTATCACTGACTACTATTGTTCTATTGCAACCAAACTTACTAATGACATTTCCACTAATATTCATATTAATCCAATGCAATATCTTGAGAATGTAAGAATTGACAAGAACTTCTTTCTATTTCCAACAGACTCAGATGAAGTAAAGGGTGCTATGAAGGAAATTAAGAACAAAAATGCATCTGGAGCTGATGGTTTGTCTATAAATATGCTGGAAAAATTGCCCCCTCCAGCTATTGACGCGCTTACTAGTATAATAAATGAATCTTTTGCCTCGGGAACATTTCCAACTATACTTAAATCAGCCATGGTGATCCCAATTTACAAAGGAGGGGATAGGAGGATCCATCAAATTATAGACCAATATCCCTCCTATCTACTATTGCAAAATCATTGAGAAATTAGTAAAGAAGCGACTTATGTCATTCGATAAACATAAAATAATAAACGGTAACCAATACGGTTTCCAAAGCAACAAAAGTACAAATGACGCTATTTATAAGTTTTTAGAAAACGTGTACACAAATCTTAATAATTAAGAAGCGACTGCGGCAGTGTTCTGTGACCTATCCAAAGCTTTTGATTGTGTGAATCATGGAATACTGCTGCAGAAGCTTGAGCACCACGGTATCAGAGGCATAGCCAATAAATGGATGACATCTTACTTGAAAGACCGGGAACAATATGTGAAAGTTTCGGGTTCAGTATCTGAGAAAAAAAAATTGAACAGTGGAGTTCCACAAGGCTCTGTCTTGGGGCCCATATTATTTTATTATATGTAAATGATCTCACTAACTTGAATATTAGCGGTAGGTTTACCTTATTTGCAGATGATGCAACTATTGAATGGCACACTAAAGATAAAGATAAGAATACTCTCAGCCAATTGATCTCTACAGATCTAGCTGAAATAAAAAAGTGGTGCGATGCCAATCATATGGTCTTCAACTCTAAGAAAACTAAGGTGTTATCATTTAAGGGAGACATTGACAAAATACAACTAAATAATGACACACTCATGAAATCTGATAATTATAGATTCTTAGGCATTGTACTGGACCATAACTTAAAGTTCGATGAACATATTATGGCAATGGCAAAGAAATTGTCATCTGGGTGTTATGCTATCAGAGTTATTCGAAATGACATCGGTCATCTTATTGCTAGAAAAGCCTACTTTGCTCTTATGGAATCTCTTATCAGATATGGTATAGCATTTTGGGGAGCCTGCTCACAAGCGTTGTTTTCAATGATCTTTACTCTACAAAAGAGAGCACTGAGATACATATGCCATGTTAACCATCAAACCTCATGTAAACCCTTATTCATATCTCAGAAGATACTTACGCTAACATCAATCTTCGTGTTAGAATCAGCTAGTTTAGTTCATAAGCATAAACTACATCTATTAAAATCAGACACTGCACATAACACTAGGGCAAATGGCCAAAATATACCTTTATTAATCCCTAGAACCACCCAATGCCAAAATTCAATTATTTACAATGGTACGAAAATGTTCAACCATTTACCGAAGCAAATAAAAATATCCATAGCCCTCCGAAATTCAGAAGAGCTGTAAAACATTTTACTCACAAGACCGTTTTATGACTTGAGGGAGTTTTTTGAACAAAACTTTGAATAGTTGTGACAGCAGTACAAAATATGATGTATCCACGTCTTACACCAACTAGTGGAAGGTATATGTGTGTTTTTAGGAGTATATATGTACGATTGTTTTAAAAAAAAAAAAACATTTTATTAAAGTATTTTATGGTGGATATATGTATATATATTATGTTAATATTTTTATCATCTGACAACTCTCTCCTGTTTTTGTTTTTTTTTTATAACCAAAGAATAAATTAGGGAAAAGTTTTTTTTTTTTTTTTAAAAATAGTATCATGACTGTATGACAATCCTTACTGGTTTGCATAATTTTAATTTTATTTAATTACCATTACCACCTGCTCATTTCAAGCAGTTACGATTTATGTACTATTATATTTAGAAGCTTTGTCAATAAGATTTCTATTCTTTCGATAATAAAGCATGCTTTGACTTCGACTTTGATTAATATTTTGTTATAGTGAAGCCAAATTTAGAATTTTCCATCATTTTATTTTATAAAGAGGTAAGGGTTATAACATAGATAGATAGATAGATAGGTAGATGTTTATTGGTCATACACCAATTTTCATTGGATTGACAAGTCAAGAACAATACAAATATAGTGGGCGGTAAAAAATTAAAATAGAATAAAATGTAAAAACATGCATATACCCACATTACATACAAATAAATAGTTGAAACTATAAGATACAAAGCATATTTAGAGATATTCAGAGATTACGATGGAATGTATACATACATATTTACATACTACATACATATAAATAGATAAAATTACAAAAAAATCAGTTGAGAGAATCAGCAAGGCGCTGGCAACACAGTGTAAGTTCGTGTATATTGTAAAATAAGTTTTGAAGAAGAAAAGACTTCAGCCTAGACTTGAATCTGTATAAATTTGGTTGATTCTTTAATTCCTCGGGTAGCATATTGAAAAAGTTTGCCCCTGCATATTTTGGAGATCTTTTATAACTGGAGTAAGTAGCTAGTTCAAGTCTGAATTCATTTCTTCTACGTGTCGTATAGCTGTGAAAATTTGAGTTTTGTGTGATACTGTTCTTATGAATGTAGGTATGTGTTAGGAGTTTATATAGATATATGCTCGTAAAAGTTAAACGTTTTTTCTCTTTGAAGAAACTTCTGCAGGACTCTTGATACTCCAAGTGAAAAATAAGCCGAATTACTCTTTTTTGAGCAAGAAAAACTCTATTGCTATCAGCTGCAAGACCGTAAACTATAATGTTGTAGCTGATAGTTGAATAGACTAATGCGTAGTACACAGACATAATTCTGTTTTCATCAAGACAGCTAATCAGGTTTTTTATTGCGAAGTAGTGCTTGCTCAGTTTGGAGCAGATCGTGTTTATGCATTCCTCCCATCTGAGGTTACTGTCAATAATAGTTCCTAGAAATTTACAATTTCTTTGAAATGATAAAATGTAGTTATTTATATATTGCATTTCAGTGTCGAGTCTTTTTGTCTGCGATTTTGAGAAATGAATAGCAATGGTTTTTGAATAGTTTATAATCAGGTGTTTTTTTTTGCACCAGTTATCAAATTGTTGTAGAACATTCGTTGTTTTTGTAGTGAGATCTTCCATATTTGGACTAGAAACTATTATTGATGTATCATCTACAAACATGTAGACCTCCCCATCAACTATGTGCTGTGGTAGGTCGTTAATAAATAATAGGAAAATCAGAGGGCCGAGAACACTGCCTTGAGGAACACCAGAGTCGATCAAAAATTCATCAGAAGTTTGTTTGCTTACTTTTACTATCAGTTTATGTCCTTCCAGGAATGAGCGGATCCATTCTGCCATGTTTCCACGAAATCCGAGAACATTCATTTTTGATAATATAAAATCAAAGTTCAGGGTGTCAAATGCTCGGGACAAATCAAAGAATAGTCCAATAATGAATTCTTTTTTTTCTAATTTTTCATTTATTATCTGGATGAAGTCAATAGTCGCTGTTTCAGTCGAATGCCCTTTTCTGAACCCATGTTGGTTTTTATTCAGTATATTGAATTTTTTCAGAAAGCTATTTATTCTTAGGAATATACCTTTTTCAAATTTTTTTGACAATATGCTCAGTAGTGCAATTGGTCTATAATTCATGAGCGAAAATGTGTCTCCCTTTTTGTGAATAGGCAATACTAATGACATTTTTAAGCGACTCGGGAATTGTCCTAATTCGATTGATTTATTCAAAATTTGTGCTAGGTATGGTGCAATGTTTGAAGAACATTTTTTTAATAGGTACACCGGAACTTCATCCACTCCTGTACTTTTTTTGTTCTTCAGGTCTTTTATTATTTCTTCAATTTCATCAGCGGTGCAGGGTTCGAAATAAAAGGAATTTGTCTGCTGAGAATGGGATGTCTTGCAATTCATGGATAGATCATCTCCGAATTTGGTTTTTAGTTGATCATCTACAATTGATATAAAGAAATTTCCAGACATGTCCGCTATATCTTTCTCATCTGTAATTTGCTCTCCGTCGTGGTTTAGTTCAATAGTACCTTGTATTTTTTTTCTGTTTAGACGTGAATTAACTATGTCCCAAATTGTTTTGTTTTTGTTATTTGACGCGTCTATGAGATTTGTATAGTAATTTTGCTTAGCTTGTTTTATATGAAGGTTGTAAGCTTTTTTAGATTGTTTATACCCAATTTGGAGCCCGACATTGTCTGGATATTTTTTTCGTAAGGTGTTCAAGTTTCTTAGATTTTTTGATTTGATGTTTAGGTGTTGGGTTCGTGGTGGTTTTGGCTTCACCAGGGATTTTGGGAAACATGCTTCAAAGGCAAATGAAAAGTGTTCCCAAAATAATTCAAAGCATTCGTTGATGTTCGTGGTGTCTAAGCATTCCAGATCGAATTTAATTAACAATTGTCTGAACTGTTCAATATTCAAGTCTGTGAATTTTCGTGTGTGACGTATATTTCTTTCGTTCTATGGCATACTAGTTGACCCAACAGTCTTCCTGTAAACTATTCGATCCAAAATCAAAACATCTCTTTCTTTGAACTCACAGGAGACTGCAAGTTGTTTTAACGCTGTCACAAACTGGTCAATGCTCTCATTTGGTAGCAGATCCCTCTTGAAGAACTTGAAATGTTCATAAATCAGATTTTTCATAGGATTACAGCAGGCATCAAATTTTTCTACCACTACGGCATATTTTTTCTCATCACATTCGTTTATATATTTAAAAGTATTGAATATTTGTAACCCTTCATCCCCTAACAGATTTAGGAGAATCGCGATTTTTACTTTGTCCTCTTTTGAACTTTTCCCATTGGCTGTTAAAAAGAGTTCAAACTTCTGTTTCCAGAATCTCCAGTTATTTGCTACGTTATTCCCCTCAAAACAAAATGGTTCAGGAGTTCTTCCTTGCTCAGACATCTCACGAATTTTTATTAGTCACCAAAACAATAAAATCGCGATTAAACAGCGCAATAACCGCACTTTTCAAGCCAAAAGCTTTATGTCTTACAAGTTCACTCCAATTGAGTCGATCCGACAACGCCGCTAGGTACTCTACCGATTTGATCACCTGCACACCTGCGAACTATGAACAGCACCACGAGATTTTATTTGAAATTCGGTACCGGCGATAAAAAACCATAACCTATCGTTCACGTTTCAAATATGCATTCTATATAGTATTTCCATTTCATATCATTGCTACGATCGTCTCTAAGCCCCAATGGTGATTTGTCAATTTTTTTTCCAAATGTTTTTATTATTTTTGAAGCAAAACTTAATGGTCAAATTTTAGAGTTAATTCTTCCATGGTGATGTCGGTCTGAGATGTAACACCCGTATCTGAGTCATTATCATGGTCTAAGGTCTCTGAATCAAGGTCTGTCTGTTCAGCCTACAGAAAAAATAAGTTTTTACTTCCATCTCAATTTAAGATCCTATACTTAAGGTGTTTCCCCCACGAGACAGTTGAATTGGGAAATTATTAAAATTTGATAATTCGTTCGGATCGTGATCAATAACTTTGTAAAGCCCATATATACGTACTCAGTGCCAGTAGATATAGTACGAATATAATTTGCTTTCGTAAAATGTATTCTAAAAGTATTTTTGATCTGACATTGCGAGTAAACTTTTTGACGGAACTATCCGGGCTATTCCTCAACACACAGAAAAGGTTGCCCATATAGACGACACATGTGAGCGCCTGGTCGTGCGTACACTGTTGCCGTCTCTCCGTTCCGTTCCCCACCATTCGCTCGTTCGCTTGCAAAATATATCGTATGCAGCCTAAACCTTGGTACTTCTCGAGATTATATCTGTCAAACTAGATGGTCAATCACTTAGCGCCTGGCCGTGCATACACTGTTGCCATCTCTCCGTTCCCCACCATTCGCTCGTTGCTTGCAAAATATATCATATGCAGCCTAAACCTTAGTACTTCTCAAGATTATATCTGTCAAACTAGATGGTCAATCACTTAGCGCCTGGCCGTGCGTACACTGTTGCCGTCTCTCCGTTCTGTTCCCCACCATTCGCTCGTTTGCTTGCAAAATATATCGTATGCAGCCTAAACCTGCTCTAGCTCCTCCTCGTTTTTCATAAACTTCTTAATTTTAGTACTAATGGTAGAATTAATAATGTGCTGTTTGCCTATGCATGGTCCATATGTTACGTGTTAATTGAGTCAACTTCAATTATATATATCTCGGGTTCGGGATGGTGGAACTTGTTAAAATTTTATAGAGGTGTTGATCACATGTTAAACAATATGTATGCCGAATTTTAATAATTTCCTAATTCAACTGTCTCGTGGGGAACCACCTTAAATAAAAATTTAACAACATGGTATTCCTTATTAATGTTTTTTAAATTAAGAACAGAATATCCCTAATATGAAAAGAAGTTTTCAATAAATTAGGCTAGTTTATCTCATGCTTTCCGAGTGAATAGAACCTATCGGTTACAAGTGTCCACTACAGCTAACATTTAGAAGTTCCATCTACTTGAAAAGCATGAGATAAATGTGTTGACTGTATTACTAACCCTCAATTTCCTTCTTTTATCTAATCTTCCTTTTCTCTCAACATCATCCTGTTGCCTATGCATTTTTTGAGATTTGTGCTCCATTTCCTGTGATGGAACCCAATCAGGATGATTCTTATCTTCCAAAGCAGCATGTTTGCCTAAAGGTAATTCAGACTTATCTAAAATACGTTTTCCGGCGACCTCATAGAAACGAGTCTGTTTAATCTACACGAAATCGTTCGTTAATGACCCCTATTAACCTTCAATTTATATTTTAATGCATAATTGTGATATATGCAACCAAACATACACCGAAATCGATCAATGGTTGATTTGGCCAATTAATGTATAATTGTTGTATAGGCAAATAAACATACACAAATTTGAATATTATTAAAAAAAAATAGTCTATTGTCTAACAGGAGTACTCCCAATTACAAGACAAATATATAGATTACAGTTTTTAAGTTACGACTAAGTATAGGTCAATCTTTAATGATAGAAAATCGTAATCGAATAGAAAATATATGATTACCAAAATAGGATACAAAAGCTAAAATAGAAAATCATAATCGAATACAAAATATATTAATACCAAAATAGGATACAAAATCAGTAAGGTCGTACAATAATACTATAATACACACCATAATACATACAATAATAGAAATAGCATTTGAATAATACTACTTGAATTTATTTGGCAGAAGTATACAGAAGTGAGCATAGTGCAAATAATTGAAGTTTGTTGTAATTAGACCTGCATATTCATTAACTTGTTTCTAATTATATTCTTGAAATGTCCAAATGGAACAACAAAAATATCACATTCTGAATAGAAGTTATTATAAGTTTTACATATGTTATAAACTGGGGATTTCACTAGAACATTGATTCTTGGTAGAGTTA
This sequence comes from Gonioctena quinquepunctata, assembly GCA_018342105.1. Taxonomy (NCBI): domain Eukaryota; kingdom Metazoa; phylum Arthropoda; class Insecta; order Coleoptera; family Chrysomelidae; genus Gonioctena; species Gonioctena quinquepunctata. The sequence goes on from JAFIRS010000123.1 coordinate 492,005, forward strand.
GATAAAAGCAAATTTCATTTCTGCTATTTAGTCTTGGTACGTGAAAATCTAGTTGAGATAACAATTCAGGGCAGTCTATCATTTTACGAATCAATTTCTATATGAAAATACAAGCATAATATTTTCTAAGGATAGGAGGGATAATCTATTCAGCAACAATCTATTATCGGATCCTTGGGATGGGTATACTCCATCCAATTTGTTGGCCATGTATTTTATAAAGACCCTTTGACAAGATTCTAGTTGTTGCCTATGCACATTGTATATTGGGGACCAAATCAAGGAGCCATATTCCAAACGGGATGGGACATATTTTGAAAGTCTTTGCAGGTCCTGAAGATAAGTCCAAGCATTCGTTTTGCAGAAGATGTAATCTGGTTAATGTGAAGCCAAGTTTCAGATCGAATATGATACCCAAATCATTAGTTTCTTTACTTTGTTCTAGTGCGATATCATTTATTGAATAGTCAAACTGAACATTATTGTATTTGAGAGTGTATTTCACAAATTAACATTTTTGAATATTCAATGGAAGCTTATTTAGTGGGCACCATTCTTGTATTGAATTAATTTCTTTCTGTAGTATAAGACAGTTTTCAATTGTTTCAATCGCTCTGAAGATTTTCAAGTCGTCAGCAAAGAGTAATATGTCACAGGAAATATTTGAATTGATATCATTTATGAATAATACAATACAATACAATATTTATTCATCCTTTAAATTTACATTTGTGAAAACGTCAGAATTACAGAGAAAGAAAAAAAAAGTAAAAAGCCTATATTAGTGACAAGTACATATAAGACAAGTACATATAAGACAGAACAATAATTAAAAATAGACAACTTGTATACACAGGTGAGTCAATCTTCTCCTCCTATCGTGCCTATGTTTGTGTAGAACTCCTCAATACTGTATAAGCACATGTTTTTCAGGATGTTTTTCATCTTTGATTTGAATTTTTCCTTGGGTAGGGATGATATGACATGTGGTATTGCATTATACAGGTCTATGCCTAAGACTCTTGATTTATTTATCCTTTTACGAGAGTGTAGTAGCTTATCCTGACCTCGTGTATTATGGGAGTGGATGTCCCTATGTGAAGAGAATTTATTTATGTTGCATTCAATATACATCAGATTTTCCAAGACAATCATGGAGAATAGTGACATTATTCCTAATTCCTGAAAGATGGGTCGACAGTGTTCCTCAAACTTTGCTTTCGTTATGCTGCGAACTGTAGCTTTTTATAGAACAAAAATTCTCTGTAAATGTATGTGGGAGGCATTGCACCACCCTAAAATTCCATACGTTAATACGGAATGAAATAGCCCATAGTAGGTGGTGAGAGCAGCTTCTTTATTCACTAGATTGGTTATTCTCCGTATTGCAAATACTACTTTGGATAGTTTGCCACACATGAAGTTAATTTGAGGTATCCACGATAGTGCGGGGTCAAATAAAATCCCAAGAAATTTTATATGAGACATTTCTGATGGACCGACATGTGAAAAGACGCATTTGTCAGTTTTATTTTCATTTAAATATAGTTCATTAGGACTGAGCCATCCCCGAGCATGAATAATAATGAATGAATAAAGAAAATAGGAGAGGAGCTAGAGTGCTTCCTTGAGGAGCGCCACTTGTTGGAGTGAATTCAAGTGATTTGTATCCTTTGTATTCTACAAATAGAGTACGATTCTGAAGATATGATCGAAATAAGTTCAACAGAGGACTATCGAAGCCTAGAGAGTTTAATTTATTTAATAGAATTTGATGATTCAGTTTATTAAAGGCCTTTGAGAAGTCTGTATACATTGTATCAATCTGTAGCTGTTTATCTAACGCATTGCTTACCATTTGTATAAAACACATGAGATTTGTTATCGTAGAACGTTTGTTGATGAAACCATGTTGATGTTGAGTTATACTATTCCTCACATTGGGAAAAATATTATTATACAGGCACATCTCAAAGACATTTGCGAAGTAGGATAGTAATGTTATAGGTCGATAATTCAGAATGTTATGTGAGGCCCCTGGCTTCAGTATTGGACATATTTTTGATACTTTCCATCTATCTGGAAATCATTCAGTTTTTAACGCCAAGTTGAAAATTAATTGAAGAGGCTTTGCAAGAACTTATGCACAGTCCTTTACTAGAAAGCTTGGGATTTTGTCATCTCCAGCAGTGAATTTTTGTTTTAGTTTTTTGAGTGATTGCAAAACCTTTTCTTCTGAGAATGAAGTTATGCTTACTGAGGGAAAACTTGTTGGTTTGAAAGAGCGGTTTGAATTATTATCATTAGAGGGAACATAGACACTTTCAAAGAATTCTGCAAATGCGTTTACTATTGTAGTATATACTTTTCTGTATTCATAACTAGCGTGCAAGTAACTCTAATGTAAGTTATCCATATTGAAACTACATACATACAATTTGATTTATATTTATACATATACATAGTTATAACCTTTTTTCATCAAAAAATTATTGATAGGAAAAATGGATGAGTATATTAGAAACTATAAAGTAGATCCTATAAACACACTACAGGTAGAAAGTCATGAAGGTCCAAAAATAATCCCTGGCAATAAGAGTGAATTGACCATTTTCCATACAAACATCCGCAGTATCAGCAAAAATTTCGACGAGTTTCAGGCTTACATGTCTCAATTCGAAAATCAAAATCCCATTTCTTACATTATTTTATCTGAAACTTGGAAAAACTTTTTAACAAAAAATTAAACCGACGAAAAAATCAACTGAAAAACAAAAAGTAAAATAAACCTTCTTAGTCTAAATGATAATTGAGCTCCTAAACTAATGTAAGTAACTGATTTTGAGTCGGCGCCAAACAAACAATTATCGAAGATCATTATCTATGAAAGAAGGCATAAAAACACAGCCGTGCATCTCGCTGCCATCATTTTACGCTTCACCTAATTCAATTGCTAGTTTGTTTGGCGCCGACTCAAAATCAGTTACTTACATTAGTTTAGGAGCTCAGTTGATTTTTTCGTCGGTTTAATTTTTTGTTAAAAAGTTTTTATTTTTTACTTTTCAGTTCCGTATTTCGTCGGTTTAATTTTTTGTTGAAAAGTTTTTATTTTCCAATTTTTTGTGGCTAAAATCTACCAATTACTACCTACTTGTTTTTTTATTTCTTCCAAAATACTTACTTACCCACCTTACTTCAACTATTACCAGTTAAATAATATGATTATCTACTTTTACTATTTGTTGTAATATAAATTATTTTCGTTGTTCTGGTTAGTTTATTTCATTACTTTGTATATCATTCCATCCTCTCATAAAATATACCAATTTTGACGGATGTGGAACAAGAATAATGTCAGTAGCGATTTGTCATTATCAACTACGTATGTGTGTGCCAATGTTCACTAGTGAAAAATCAATTATCCCCTATTTTTCTACCCGTAAGGGTGGCTAATTCCTTTCGAAATCCAAATATAAGGTATACCCTATCTATTAAAAAAAGAATCATCCAAATCGAAGAACCCAGTACAAAGTTATGCCTGATAGAATCGGTTAACGGACCAGAATTCAGAGGGTGAGTGATCAATATCCTTCATTTCGCTACCCTTAGGGGTGGATTTCATCTTTTAAATTCAAATGGGACCAAATTCGAAGTACACCCTATCCACTGAAAAGAATTATCGGAATCGGACGCCTTATTAAAAAGTTATGCTGATCATACATAAAAAAAATATTATGGAAAAAAATAAAATATACGGGTCGAATAGAGAACCTCCTCCTTTTTGGTTTCGTTAGTTAAAAATACATGATATTAGTTTATTTCATATGCACGGTTACCACAATATATACAATGGCAGTCCTCTGAATAAAAGTGACGGTATTATGGTCTATATTAGGGATACTATTACTTCCATTTCGAAACAAATTAATTTAGGTGAAACTCAGGCCGTCTTTACTGAATTTGATGTTGGTAAGAAAAAAATCGCGATACTGTCGATTTATCGATCACCTTCGACTTCTATTCAAATATTCAATGATATGCTGGAACATTTTCTGAGTAATGTAAATATAGAAATATATGAACAATTTTATATCGTAGGTGATATCAATATAGACCTAATGGTGGTTAACGATGAATTAACTCAAGAATATATCAATTTGTTATCTGAAAAGGGATTCGTATCGCTCATTAATATCCCTACTAGAGTAACACATACTACCGCTACCTGCATAGATCATGCTTTTGTGAAAATGAGATCCGAACAGTATTCTACAGATATAACTCCAGCTATTATCAGAACCAACATCACCGACCATTATTCATTCATCTTAGGCACAAATATCACTAATACGATGAACAAAACTCAAAAAAATCACTTTACCTATGAAAATTTGAATAAAAATAAATTTATTCAATCGATACAAAGAGAACAGTGGCATAATGTTTACAGCTCAGAAAATGTCGAAACTGCGACTGATGCATTTGTCAAAAAACTCCAACACTGTATCAAAACCGCAACAACAACCATTAAAAAAACCATGAAACCAAAAAAAAGAATGGATAACTAATGGGTTATTTTAAAAAAAATTAAAATTTTTAAATTTCCAACCTTCTAAAAACTGAATATAGTAACTACCGTAACAAACTAAACCTCCTTATAAAAAAAACTCAATTAAACTTTTATAAAAACAAAATAATCCAAAACTCTCAAAATTCCAAAGAAATGTAGAAAACAATAAAAGAGTATACAGGAAACAATCCCAAAAGGCCGTTTATTGACAGTATTGAACAAGAAAACGGCAACCTTGTCTGTGATAGGAAACATATTGCAGAATGTTTCAATATTTATTTTACGAATGTAGGCAAGAACTTAGCAACTAAACAGAAAAATTATGGAAGAAACGAACCCACTACCCGTAGACAACCTCAATCAATGTTTCTAACTGAAACAAATCCGTCTGAAGTGACAAAAATAATCACAGAACTAAAATCTAAAAAGGCACCTGGCTCAGATAAAATAACTTACGATATTTTGAAATCCATAGCTGAACATATAGTACGACCCCTTTCTTTCATAATAAATAAATGTTTTTCAACTGGTGACGTCCCTACCCACTTTAAAAACGCGATTATCATACCAAGCTACAAAAATGGCGACAAGAGAAAAGTTAACAATTACAGACCTATATCACTTACTTCTACAATCTCTAAAATCTTTGAGAAAATCCTAAAATTGCGGATGGTAAGCTACCTCGATAAATACAAACTGATTGCGCCAGCACAGTGGTTTTGTGGTAAATCCTACTTTTGTATTTATCAAGTAGTACTCAATTTCAACATTATCATTTAAAATTGATTTAGATCACCATAAAAAATCTTTCAGTTATTCACTTAAATCACAGGCAAGAACAAGAACCGATCTATTAACTCGATTGTAAATATTAGTGTTTTCATGAGTCATCTTAGCATTTCCTTGGTAGGGTTCAGTCAATATTAGACATGATTGAATATCTCTCAATAATAACATGAAGGAGTTGCAAATTGAACAAACATTTTATTTTAGTTTGAGCACCAGTTAGGTATTGAATGACTCTTCATTTCAATATAAGTCTGTCTTAGGATTAATCAAATTTATTCTATTTTCAGGGTAAAACATCAAGATGATCGACCTTTCCAATGTGATGTATGTGGGGCTTCTTTCAAAAGGAGAGACTATTTGAAAAATCACACCATCATTCATCACCTTGAATTACGCCAATTAATACCCAGGAGATGTGATATTACAAAACAAGGTAAGATGGTATTAAATTATCTAAGTAAAATTTATGTATACTTTTTCAGAGAAGTTTCCTTGCGACTTCTGTGGAATGGAATTGAAAAATACAGCTAGTCTGAAGAAACACCTAAATACTCATGTCAGAATTAGAAGGTTTAGCTGCAATTTTTGTGGATTGAAATTTCTTCATCAGAGAACTAAATTTGTACATGAGCGTTCTCACAATGTTGACCCACACAAAAAGTTTATGTAAGTAACTTTATTTGATATTGTTTATATATAGGCTCATGTCATGATATTAGTATTCTAAAGAAATTGGGAGGTCAATGCAATAGTAGTTTATGTAGATTACATTTGTTGATTAGGGCTTATGGGCTAGTTGCCTCTTCACTGCGACCTTGTACGATCTAATGCTCATTCCTTATCTAGACACCAGAGGTGAAACCTCAGATCTTCCATGTATTCAGGAGGTTGTGGTTCTATTCTGGCTAAGTAGTAGTGAATGTTTGTTCTTTAATAAACTCTAGCATCTTGTTCCACCATTCCTGTGATGTGCTTTTCATCCATGTTCGGATGTTAGTTTTTAGCAGAGTTTTCACAGTGCTACAAAATGGTTCAGGGCCACTTAGAGCACGTCGTGTTCCATTTATGGGCTGAGGAGTCAGCCTCTTCGTTGCCCTTGTAACCAGAGTGCCCTGGAACCCTAGCAAAAGTAAGTCTGTTTTGACTGGCCAGCTCTTGTAGGGATCTCAGGCAGTCACAAACGAGTTTTGAATTTCCTTGCATGGAACTGATTGTTCCTGTAGTGGCTTGGCTGTCAAAGTAGATGGCAATGGTATTTTTCTTAAACCATAAAATGTAAACCTCGCATATATTTTCTCGCCGTTTTTACAAATAATTATAAAAGACATTTTAAAGGAAATGTTTTAGATATTAAAAAAATCTTGGGTTACTTTAATTCTATTTTTCTGGAAAAATTAATTATGGCATATTTTTTGGAATATTATTAAAGACCAAAATCAGCATTTTAACACGTTGGCTGTTGTAGCGTTAAAACCTTTTTTCTACGCTTTCACCAGGGAAGTTTTTCAAATAAAAAAAATACCCTTTAGGCGCGAAGATAGTTTTATATGTGTAGTAACGGCTCACATTAAAATATCTCGGTTATATAGACCAAGCCAGCGCTCTCTGAAACTCAGAATTGCACTCACACATATACAAAAAATGATTTTCTTATATGCTCTATAATCTTTGGACGATATCAATACTCCCCTAGATAAGTCAAAATAGTTCTTGCATTATGATATACATTTTCTATTGCCATTAATGTCATTGTGTATTAGGAGGCTTTGTCAAAGTGTAGCAATCAGTCGCTTATTGATGATATGATTGCCAAATAATTGAAATATTAGCCTTTGTTGTTCCTGAAATAGGAACAAATCGTGTGCTGTCTTTACACAATTTCAATTAATCTATAGTTTATTGCGTCTCTTGAAGATTTTTCAGAAAATTAATTATGAGATTTCTGCATAAGCAAATAAGTCTGTTAAAGTATTGCCATGACGATTTTAAGTACAAGCTCTTTTCAGTTTCCAAAGTTAACATTTTGGGTAGGGTATATGATAAAAATATTTTTGTATCCAATAATGGAATCAGAATATTGTGAAGAATTAAGTAGCCTTTAATCTCATTAAATAAAAGCAGTAACACTCATTGTGCGCTTTATGTTTTCCAACTCAAATTTTCATTAATTTACAGGCCAAGAAATTTTGTTGTTTTTTATACTGTATATTTTTTTGTGTTGTATATTAATTAAAATAGTTGTGAAATGCTGTTAGATGGTAAAATAACTCGAGCATGAGTCATAACATGACCAACAAACTATGTGTTGATTCTTACATTATCTCGGGAAAAAAACCCTATAAACATTTGTCGTAGAATGCTTCTTAAGATACAGGAAGCTAAAAACTTGGTAAAAATATAGTTGTAATCAATTATTCAACAACTGCTACATGAAAAAACCTTGAATTCTGCTAAAATATGCATTAGATGAATCATGAACAATGACTATTTTTCGCAAATCATCTTGCCACATAGTGTAGTTACAAATGGATTATAAATATGTTTAGTCCAGTATTTTTTGAGGACCCTACGTGATAAAGTGAGTAGCTATTATTCTATCGTTCCATCCATACTGAATGAGTGAATTTTGGTTGCTCCAAGAAAGCAAAAAGTTGCTGCTGACAGGCTAAGCTGATATTATCAATCAATCAATATATACTTTATTGTATTCATGAAGAAATCATGGTTACAAAGCAATACAATGTAAGGATACAATTACAATAAAAATCAGTATAAAATAAAGGAAAAAAATATATATAAAACAAAAAAAATTTAAAAAGGAAATACAAAAAGATTTAGGTATATATCACTAAATTATTGAGTCAATAAAAAACTCATCCATTAATTTATATTTTAGCTCTTTTCTGAATTTAGTTGGTGGTTCAATTTCTTTTAAATCATTGGGAAGATGATTGTAGATTTTGCAACCATTGTAAATAAATGTGTCTTTAATGAGACTTGAGGTGGGTAGCAGAAGTTTTACATCTCTGTTTTGTCGAGTTTTGTGTGTAGAGGAGTGAGAGCCAAACTTAGTTTTATGTTTTTTTATTATTGATGCTGTTTCCAAGATATACAGGGCAATTACTGTTAATATTTTATGGGATTTGAACAACTCTTTGCAAGAATCTCGAGGTTTAGCTTTGCACAAGTATCTTAAGGCTCGTTTCTGTAGGATGAGTACACTGTTCAATAAGTAGTTGTTGCAACTTCCCCAAAATGCAATGCCGTAGCGGATATGTGATTCGACGAGGGAGTGATAAACCATCTTTGCAGCTGAGAAATTTAATTCTTGTGAAGTAAGCTTCACTGCATAACACCCAGAAGACAGTTAGGGCCTCATGAAAGAAGGATGGCCAAGGTACTGATCCGGAAAAATCTCGGACTTTTGGTTAAGTACGATACAGGGTGCCCAAGATAAGGGGAGAAAGATGATTCTCTCCACTTATTGTGTGAGAGAATGGCAGATGGTAAGCTGAGACAAGGTGTCTTCAGAACTGCCATGCTCTAGGTAGATGATGTGCACTTCTCCTTCTTTGCAATGGGGGGGGTCCTTGACCTTGATCAGAAAGGAAAGTGAATAGAATATGTGAATTTGCCCCACTAATACCATTAAAGCTCTAGAAAAAAAGTAATAACTTTCTACATAGCTCAAAGTTCAAACTTAGAGATATTTTCTAAAAACTGAAACCAACTTCCCAAGCCTGAAGGCATAAAGGACATTTTTGTCAATTTTTTCAAGCTTTGGCAGGTTGTCTTCAATTTTTCACAAATAACTTTTATTTTTGCTTTTAGCTAAAAAGAGAGTTAGGGATTTCATGAATGTCTTTGTTGTTTCCTATCATACTGAAATATATTTGTACACTCATCATAGTGATAAAGGTGTGCAATTTGAAGATGTATAATTTAATTAGTTAGGCATCACCATTTTTCTTTGCCACTTTTATAAAAATGTACATGCCAAGTAAAAATTGTTCCCAACTCACAAGTACCCCCGAATATTCTCAAACCCAATCCTTTATAACACATTAATTTATCGAAAAATGGACTATTTCATTTTGTTGTTTCAAATAACATGTGAAAGGTCCTAATCGATATAGTGTTGGTATTACAAGATATTGAATTCTTTGAGAATATGAACAGTACATTCAAAAAATCAGATGTGGTATCACCTTCAAACTGTGAGAAAGATTTCAAACATTTTGCACATACAGTTAACTATTTTCGACATATGAAGCAAACAATATATAACTTTCACACTGAATCTGTTTTCTACAACACCCTACATGTAGAATACAGGGCACTTTTTTATTGCTTTCCTCACTAGGTCTAATCTATGTGGTGCCCAAAAAAGTTTTAATATATCTTCATATATTGATTAGTAATGTTCTTTATAGAGTTCTTGATTCTTATCAGCATTATTCCTATCTTTACACAAACTATGGATCATTTCAAGCCTATTTTCCTACTTTCGCAATCGTACAAAATCGAATCAGAGAGAGCCCTGATTTTTTTATTCATGGTCCCTTCCTAACCAAGTTTGCATCTGTCAGCATCTTATTGTCCAAATAATTCATCATACATACAATGTTTTGTTTATGTGGATTATACTATTATAATATATATATATATATATATATATATAAATATATAAATATATTGATCTCCACAATATAGATAAGAACTTTTCACAAATCGATAAAGTATCTCTCAATACTTCGAAACTGCTAGGCTATATTTTGAAAAATTGTGCAAACTTTTCTATTTACTTTGTGAAATTCGTATATCACCGGTAACTTCCAAACTAGAATATACATCATTTATCACCCTGCTATTTATTTGGTTTGATACAATCTCCTTAGAGTCATAGTAAATATTGATATAAATGTTTCTTCTACAGCTCAGTTATTGGAATGATAATTTGCGTAGACTTGCTCCATTTGGTGAAGTTTAAAAAAATGTCCATTACAACTCCTTCGTTTCTTCACACACACACACAATTTTAGTTATAAAATACTTCAAAAAAACAATTTGGACAGCTGATTTTTAAGAAAAAAAGGCATAACATGGATGACACTCAGTCTGGACAAAAAAAATGCAA